>JANRMT010062829.1:3778294-3851779 GCA_026402145.1 Polypterus bichir lapradei | reverse complement strand
AGTTCGCATACCAGGAGAAGGTGGGAGCGGAGGATGCCATCATCTATATGCTACACCGATCCCTCTCCCACCTGGACAGAGGCAGTGGTGCTGTAAGAATTATGTTTTTGGACTTCTCTAGCGCCTTCAACACCATCCAACCTCTGCTCCTTAGAGACAAGCTGACTGAGATGGGAGTAGACTCACACCTGGTGGCATGGATTGTGGACTATCTTACAGACAGACCTCAATATGTGCGTCTTGGGAACTGCAGGTCTGACATTGTGTTCAGCAATACAGGGGCACCGCAGGGGACTGTACTTTCTCCGGTCCTGTTCAATCTATATACATCAGACTTCCAATATGACTCAGAGTCCTGTCACGTGCAAAAGTTCGCTGATGACACTGCTATTGTGGGCTGCATCAGGAGTGGGCAGGAGGAGGAGTACAGGAAGCTAATCAAAGACTTTGTTAAATGGTGCGACTCAAACCACTTACATCTTAACACCAGCAAAACCAAGGAGCTGGTGGTGGATTTTAGGAGGCCCAGGCCCCTCATGGACCCTGTGATCATCAGAGGTGACTGTGTGCAGAGGGTGCAGACCTATAAATATCTGGGAGTGCAGCTGGATGACAAATTGGAGTGGACTGCCAATACTGATGCTCTATGTAAGAAAGGTCAGAGCAGACTATACTTTTTGAGAAGGTTGGCATCCTTCAACATCTGCAGTAAGATGCTGCAGATGTTCTACCAGACAGTTGTGGCGAGTGCCCTCTTCTACGCGGTGGTGTGCTGGGGTGGCAGCATAAAGATGAAAGACGCCTCACGCCTGGACAAACTTGTTAAGAAGGCAGGCTCTATTGTAGGAGTAAAGTTGGACAGTTTAACATCTGTGGCAGAGCGACGGGCATTAAGCAAACTCCTGTCAATCATGAATAATCCACTGCATCCACTGAACAGTGTCATCTCCAGGCAGAGGAGTAGCTTCAGTGACAGACTTTTGTCACTGTCCTGCTCCACTGACAGACTGAGGAGATCGTTCCTCCCCCACACTATGCGACTCTTCAATTCCACCCGGGGGAGTAAATGCTAACATTTTTTTTTCCATTTTTATTACTATTAAATTTAATATTGTTTCTTTGTATCAGTATACTGCTGCTGGATTATGTGAATTTCCCCTTGGGATTAATAAAGTATCTATCTATCTATCTATCTATCTATTGGTCTGAAGTATGGCTGTTTGGAACTGGCTTGTATCAGAAGCCTTTAAGTACCATGACACCCAATTGGCTCTAGGGGTTGGACAGAAAAACCTATAAATTTGCTTACTCCCTCACTCTCTCTCTTACCAAACTAATGCATGAACTGAAACGGACAACACAATGAAGAGCACAGCTTGGCAGCCATATTGAGACAGGCATGAGGCCTGTTCTGAAGAAAGCTGACCACAAATGATGCCTTAACTAGAGACATTTTAAGTAACTAACAAGTCTGTGTGCCGCCTGAAACTACACATCACCATTTTATCAGGTTGTATGATTGCCAATATTCAAAAGTACTTTGTATATTGTTATTATTTATGAATATTATCAATAATACATTGTTTAACTTGTAACTTAACTACTGTTTGTCTTTTACTACACCTAATTGCCTGAGGTTATACGTGTAGAAGGGAAGGTGGAGAGAAGTTATATGGTACAATACCTTATAAACAGTGGTAAGTCTGTGAGATTTGAGGCATTCTGACAAAGACTACATATAAATAATACAAAAGGGGAAAGTAGAGCAATATAATATTCTACCAAGACAAAACAGCTTCTTTCTTGTTAATTTTATCTCCTCCTGTCTATAAGTTATACTGATGAGAATTTTTTCAGCATTTCCTTATGATAATACACTTTCTGGGTGTGAATGATGCCCAAATCCAGTGGCTGAAGCACTGCTGTGCAATTGGGTGGAAGGAATTCAATGCGAACATTATCTAAATGCAGAAGCATGTTGTAGGCAGCACAGTTATCAATTAGATGCCAAATCATCCTTTTCTTCGTTTTCATATTGTGAGGTTTCTGAACTCTTTTGGGATCCACCCCCCACTCAACGGGATGACATGCTAAAGCACGATTGTCGCGTCTGTGGAAGACTGTCCATTGCTGGGGCAGGGCAACAGCAGGCTCACAGCAACAGATAAACATTCTTCCACAGACACGGTGATCGCACTTCGGGATGCTCTTTGGTGCATTGTCTAGTTGGGGGAGGTCCCAAGAGAGTTTAGAAACCTCATATTTTCTTGAGTGAGTGGCGTATTAATAGGAATGTTTCTTGAACGAGCATCACTGAACCACATAAAAACTGCTTTTTTGACATCTTCAAATGCAGCAATTCGCATATGTTTGCAATCCTGAGATTTGTGGGGTTTTTTTAATCGGTCTTTAAAGAAAGTCGACAGTGTCGATGGCGAAATTGCGAATTCACTGGCAATGTCCTTTTTCTTTTTGCCGAAATCGAGAGCCACAAAAATGTATTTTTTTTCCTAATATGAACTGTTGTCGTTTTTTCGTGTCTGCCATTTCTATAGGTTGGTGACATTTAGTTAAATTCCAATGAATGTTTTTCAAATGTTGACAAGCAATAAACAAAAGGTATCACTGAAAACCACAAAAAAACAGTACGGGCAAAGTTCAAAGAAAGAAAAAAAATGTACAATGTTTCTGTTTGGGGATCATTGTTTACAACTGAGCTGTGACCACAGAACTAACTGCTCTGTGGATGATTCATTCAGGCATTTCAAGGTCTTTTGGGCAGTTTGTTCTAACGAAAGTAGCTGCTGAATGTATTTCATAGTAACGAGATTTCTATAGACTCGTGTCATATGGGAAAACTGTCGGTACCATAAAAATACTTTGTTGTAATGAAAATTTTGTTGTAAAGATATTCGTTGTAACTGAATTTTACCTGTAACTTTAAATTGTACGTTTTAATGTAATTTAATACCATATCACTGAATAGTATGACACAGTCTAGGACATCATACTTTAATCCACTACAGGATATGCACATGTATCACACTTCACTTTAGTTGTTGAATATTCTTTGCAGACAAAGTCATTGCAAGATGAAAATCTCATTGTTGTCATACATGTGGAAGTATCTGCATGGTGTACCAAATGCAGCATATTGAACTTGAAACTGTGCATCCACTCATAAAACCAGCTGGGAGCACACTGGAGGGAAACCAATGTGACCCTATACTTGTAGTGAATCAAGCTAAGGATAGATGGCGGATGATACGGGCTGGTTCAAGTAAAAGGACGTTGGACAAAAATAATTGAGGTTAGTATACAAAATACACCAGCACAAGTAGTTAAGGGTTAAAAATCAAACCAAAAACATTGCCTCAAATAGAAGTCTTCAATAAATAAAAAATTCATTAAAACAAGTGAACGTGGAGGTTAAAAACAATTTCAATAAAAAATCCTCTAAAATGAAGTTAAAAATCACAAAGCAAGCTACAGTGCGGTGCTTCCTATCTAAATTCCGATGTCTCCCTGGCTCACCCTTTTCAAATCCTGCAGCATGAGACGTCATTCAGCAGGCGAAGACAACCCTTAATCCTGATCCATGATCACACCACCAATCTGTCAATGTTCCATGGGGTGCCACTCCAAGCCTGCTCCTACTACTGCCACCAGAACCCTTGATGTCTGTGGGAGCCTTCACTCAGCATATGCTCACTTCTGCTCTGTAGGATACTCAACAGGATTGACCAACAGGCCCTTCCCGAGTGCCAGCCACACTCTACTTCCTCTTGGTTCACTTTCCTGTCGTCCTGTTTTCTCACTGTCTTGCTCCGGCTCTATCAGTTCCTGCCCTTTTCCCTTCATCCTTTTTGTTAACCTCCATTCCTTTTCCTTATTCTCCAATTTCCTTCTCTGTTCTGATTCCTCCTTGTCCTGTGTTGTCCCTTTTAATCTGGCCTGATTGGTGCAGGTGTTATATGCTGCTACTTCTGAGGTGTGAATGAGGCACCTGACTGATCCACTCGCCTTTGCATGTGTATGCGCGATTAGCCAAGCACCCCAATCAACTCTGGACTGAAGCATGCTTACACTCGCTTGCACCCAATTGCAGCCCACACTCCCCTGGACACAATTATTTATTTAAAAGATGCAATGTGCCATGGATCTCTTATCACAATAAAACTGTGCAACTTGTGATAGCTCTCCTTTTTATGCCATCATTGGATTCCTGCACATAGTCGGTGATGCACATGTCCTCAGCAAGGCTGCTTTGTCCATATCTGTCTTTGCAGGGACCAGGTTACTATTGCAATAAACATGCAACTTCATACAGTTTCCAATAGAAGGGGATGCCCGACACTAAAATTGGTTTTGCCATTACTTCCATGAGCCTTTGAAAGCACTTCATTTCTTTGCCACCTCCTCCATAAGTTGTTTTAACTTGTCTTTTATGAAGTTTTTGCTTCCTCATATTGATGCTTGTCAAGCTTTTTATTTATTTATTTATGTATTTAATTTGCAAGGAAGCCATGTCAGTTTTGATTCCATTTATAGATTTTTGACTAATTGGTTAAACTGATTTGGTCTTTATGCACTTTTGCTGGTTTTAATTAAGATTTGATTACCTCTTTTAATCAAATCTGATTTTTTTAAAACATTTTCACATGTTTGATGTGACAATATAATATATAGTTGAGAATTAAAATATGTGAGATCATTATCAATAGTTTGTGCTTTTCTGACATGGATTCTGCAGAGAAACCAGCAAAGAAGTGCTTTAAACACGTTTGTTAAATGTTGGATAACACAGGCGTTCAGAAAACGCTTGCAAAACTCCCTTATTTTTAACCTACATGGTTCACTGACTTGTTTGTTATTCAATAAGATTGATCATTTTTGGGAAATGCAAACGCCTTCATAAAGTGAATGTTTGTAGCGTAAACATAAAATTACTAATTTAAATTGAAAACAGTTTTAAGCATTCCTGACCCCAACAATAATCCCACATTTGTAATGAGAAAATGCTATATCTGGAGCCAAAATGCTCAGTATACTGTAAGAAGACATGCGAGCAACACACCTGTGGTTCCAGCATCTTCCTGTTTGGCAGGCTGCCACAAAGATGGACTTTGAGCACAGTATCAGCTGTGAGAATTACTGAGTTTATGAATGAGCATTCCAATGTGCAGCCCTGTCCCAACATACACTACAACAAGGTGTACTTGAAATGACTACAAAGAAAATACAGTGTTAGCGCTACCAGCACGTGTTTGAAAATCATTTCAGATTTGGTCTTCGTTAACTGCAAAAATTCAGCTTCATCATAGTTTGTAAAACAAATCAGGATATTTAAAAGAATTTCTTTGCATGCACAAATTTGAGTAACATTATTGGAGGTAATTTGGTGGAAGCCTGTATAATAATCCGTATATCATTTTGTTTTTTTATTATTCTTTTGTTCATACAGTTCTCTTCATATGTGAACATTTTAAATGTATTTACAATTTACTTTTACTGCTTTTTGTTTGTTTGCTTATATTTTTTTTATTAAAATACCATATATACTTCTGGTAGAGGAAAAGCTCATGTAATAAAGCTGGAGTTGGAAACTAATTTCTGCTACAGCACTCTTCATTGGTAGATTTTCAATTTGATTTGAATAATATTGTCAATGGTTATGCCCTAATGGATGTTGTTTATTATTTTAAAGTTAAATTCCTATTGAAACTATTGTAATGAATTACAAAATGTGTTACTGCATACTGCATATAAATTTTGTGAAGCCTGAAAGAGGTATGTTAGCCGTTTCAGAGAGATTAGATGGATGTCAGCCTGAGGAGGACAAAAAAGGAATATGCATAGAAATGTCTTGTTAGGGGGCGGCACGGTGGAGCAGTGGTAGCGCTGCTGCCTCGTAGTTAGGAGACCCAGGTTCGCTTCCCAGGTCCTCCCCGCGTGGAGTTTGCATGTTCTCCCCGTGTCTGCGTGGGTTTCCTCCGGGCGCTCCAGTTTCCTCTCACAGTCCAAAGACATGCAGGTTAGGTGGTTTGGCGATTCTAAATTGGCCCTAGTGTGTGCTTGGTGTGTGGGTGTGTTTGTGTGTGTCCTGCGGTGGGTTGGCACCCTGCCCGGGATTGGTTCCTGCCTTGTGCCCTGTGTTGGCTGGGATTGGCTCCAGCAGATCCCTGTGACCCTGTGTTCGGATTCAGTGGGTTGGAAAATGGATGGATGGATGACTTGTTAGGTATAGTTTTTCTAAAATGTGTTGCACAAGAGTTTGGAAAGAGTTAATAATGTTCATAATAGGGGAAGTCATGTTATACCCCAAATTTCACTTTTGACATATATTGAAACAATAAATGTGTTGAAAATAGTGAATTATTTTGCTCTAAATGGCTTGTTTTCTTCTTATATCTTCTTCTTGTTTGTCATCTTATATATATATTATATACAGTATACTATATATTACTGTCAAATTTTAAGCACAGAATTTTAGAGGAAGGTGATTAGCATAAACACAGTACATTGAAGAGGGCTTAATAAATGAGTTATCACTTACTTCTGCACTTTATTGATTTTAGGATGTTTCCTTGGACACCAGCAATTTACCAATAAAACCGCCACCTCCCTACCCCTTCTATCAGCAGACTTCGCAGCAGTCATGTTCCCAGAATTTCCCAGCAGAGGCATCCCAACAGCGGCAACATAATCAGCATCATCAGCCAGTCTCACCTATACGTCTTGACCCTGCTTGCGTGAATATGGTATTTATGATCTCTTACATCTGTGTTACACATTGCATGACATTCCTAATACAATTTAACAGTTACCACATTAGCAATTACAGTACTATCTGAAGAAGCTTTATCATTCAATGCTAGTATTTTAAGATGCTAGGAAATGTGTATGCCAGATAAGGTCTACCTAATTAAAGCATTACTGGTAGCTGATTTTAAAATTACATTGTATAGTATGGGTTTTAACTGTAAGGACACAAAATGTAAAGGGAAATTTGTTAACCAGGAGGTATGATAGCAAATGTATGGGGTTTTATATAACAGTATTTTTGGAAATAAGAACACTCAAAACCAAAGGGTCTAACTCGATTAGTATAGGCGGACATTTGTTTAAACTAACAGCTGTTGGTAGGAATGCAGAACAGAGCACTAATATTATGGCTTGTTAACACGCAATGTAGTATTAGGGTTTAGCAGAGGCAGCGAATCTTATGTAGAGAGTTGATGCAGGAGTGAAGTTTTTCAGTTGCAAAGCCCAGATACAAATCAAGGATCCCAGCTGATGACAGGAGACGTTTTAACATCAGTAAAGAAGCTTCAGTATGGCTCAGGCAATTCATATTTATCCCTGAAATGTGCCAGTGTCTTGCATTAATGAGCAGTGCTGACATCTTCTGAAGGGAGGACTGACATCTTCTGAAGGGAGGACTGACACCTGCTGTTCAGCACAGATATTTCTTTAGTGGAAAACTTGAGATCCTAGCATAGAGCACGGCCAAATTTAAATCAACAGTTGACTTTGTGGATGTGAGCATGGTTGTTTATATGAAGACTCTACCTCTACTCTTTCTTGTACAGATGTCATTGGTAACATAAGCCAATGGCTTTTGAAGTGAATGCTAACGCTGCCTTTGGTGCTACTAATGATACTATTGAATGATCTGATTGTAGACGAAACACAACACCGGGTACGTTGAGAAACTATCCATCCATCCATTTTCCAACCCGCTGAATCCGAACACAGGGTCACGGGGGGTCTGCTGGAGCCAATCGCAGCGAACACAGGGCACAAGGCAGGAACCAATCCCGGGCAGGGTGCCAACCCACCGCAGACGTTGAGAAACTAATAAAACTAATATATATTGGATAAGAAGAAAATAAAAAGGTCAACCTAAGTCAACACAAAGCATGGCATTGTTCAGGCAGCCTTTGATAATGAAGTATCTGAGACGGGTTTGGCTGCAGACCTTTTGCGGCAAATTTATTATTGTCAAAATGTTTCAGCATTGTTAAACTACACAAAAATAAAGAGTTAAACATAATCTTCAGCTATTGTGAATCTGAAAATAAGCATGACACCTCTGATAATTTTTTTGTATTTTATAAATATGCTTAGTTAAATTGACACTTTTATTTATATGTTTCTATTTCCGGATTGCATTCTGCTCTTTTATGCTTGGCTGTACAATTGGACCCAGAAAAGGACCCAGTATGTGTGTTTCTTGCTGGAATAATAGTAATTCAGGTATTTTTATTTAAGTAAGGTGATTATTCTGTTAGTACAATTACTTTTCTAAAGTAACAAGTAACCTATGTGACTTGCATTACTTTTAATGTGTGACCCTACTGCTTTAAGACATATGTTCAGATCATCAACATAAATTCAGTGATTTCTGAAATTATAGGCAGAAAGAATGATGTGATCACCCAAACATTTGTCTGCGGAAATTTGATTTATGGAAGCTTCTACCTATGGCTGCTGAAAGTATATTTGAAGCAAATAAATGCATTGGCTGACAGAGTGCAACAAACTACAAAATCCTTAACAGTAGCCTGTTTAAGGGTTTACATGGCCACATAACCAGGCTATTCAAGCAGAAATCTACCTCTGTTAACTAGGCTTCCCAGAGGCTAATAACCCAGTTTTTCTAACTGGAATAACAGTTTACATGGAATTTTAGAAATCTGATTTCTGTGAACTGTTTTATTACGGCACATGTATATGCACTGAGTGTTGAATTGCCACATTTAGAACCTTTTAAGTTATGTGAAACTTGCAGAAGCACATTTCTTGACATTTAAAAAAGGGAAAATTCAATTAGTGCCACTGTCATACACATAACTATATAATTGGAAGCAGATATGGTTAAAGTAGGAAATTAGGTCAGTTTTATGTTGTAGTGAGACTAACTTGGAAATTGGTTTCCTTATGTTCATTTAACTGCAAGGACAAACCACTGTTACCTTGTTACAAGTTCTCCTGGAACTGCTAAAGCGCCAAAGATGACTCTTATCATACGCCATATAACCCAGTTTCTCTTTAATGGTCACTACTTTACCTATAGATAAAATGTTATCCAGTTTTGCCCAAAGGGTGCCATGGAACTTGTTGTTTTTGCCTGTGTTGACTATTCACTCCAAATTACCTCAGCCACCTAGTTACAGAAAGGAAAGAGAAACAAGGATTCCAGCTTCAACTATAAAGCTGATTCCAGACTGGTTTGACCTTTGATATCACACCACTGTTCTTTTAAGAATAAAAATAATGATCATAAACTGTATTTCCAGATTTTAGCAAGGCTTGTTCATAACAGCAATTGGTATTCTTGCTGTGATTGGTTTTACATCCAAAGATGATGATATCTCTTTTGAACTGAGGCTCCAAATGAATCTGGTGACTCTCACGATGATGTTAAAAACTTTGATTAGTTAAAGGAACAAGAAAAGGAGTAATTGTTACAGAAACACTTCCTGTGTAAATTTGTAAAGACCATACCTGACTATATAATCCTGTCTGGGAAATTACTAAGTTAAATAAAGAATATTCAAGATCACCATTACAAATAGATACACCTTTATTACAACAAGCCTGAGGGAGGCCTGTAATGTGAATTAGAGTTCTCTATGACAAAACTAAAGACTATAGTGAAGCAGCAATTTTAAGTAAGTGAGATTCAATTGCATAACACAATCGAGAAACATATTAGTTTTGCACAAATCAGCATGCAGATAATCTTTAACTTGCCTATGTTCTAATTTTATACAACAGTCCCAAGGTAGTTAAACAGATTTAAAGTGTTAGGCAAATATTTATATCTAAAGAGGAATTTCTTATGTATAAATTTTATTCGACACAAAATTAAAAGTATTAATTTGCATTACCGTAGATCCCGTTATATAAGCTGAGAATTTCGTCCTAGATTTTTGGCTTGGAGTTTTTGGGTCGGTTTATACAACGAGCATTGTTTCAGATTCAAGATTTCCAGTGCAATGCCGGTTTTGCCGATGAATACGGAAGTAAATAATGACGAAACCACAGAGCCATCTTTCAGATGAAGAAGTAACTTTGCATGCCGGTACTTTAAATTAAATGGAGCCCAGATACATGTGTTTGTGGATGTAATTTCCGTCATTGCAGGCACTAAATTACAAACGCTAGTGGCAGCCTGTCTATGAACTTAATTTAAAGTTTAGGTTTACATCGTGCTTTGTTTCCGAAGTAGCAGAACTCATGAATATGGTTGTATATGTCACTCGCTCGCTTCTTATTGTTTCGCTGCCTTCTCAATTATATAATGCATGTTTTCTTCAGCGCTTTTTGGGCCTCTTCCTGGTTTTCTACCTACTACGTGATTACGTGGGAGGCGTGATGATGTCAGACGAAACTCCGCCCCCACGGGTTTCACACTCATCTCCATTTCAGTAAATGGAGAAAAACAGCTTCCAGTTATGACCATTACGCGTAGAATTTCGAAATGAAACCTGCCCAACTTTTGTAAGGAAGCTGTAAGGAATAAGCCTGCCAAATTTCAGCCTTCTACCTACACGGGAAGTTGGAGAATTAGTGATGAGTCAGTCAGTCAGTCAGTGAGTCAGTGAGTGAGTGAGGGCTTTGCCGTTTATTAGTATAGATCAAAAATGCCGGCAGTCTCAAATTCTCGCCGATAAACATTATAAATATACCCGAAGAGACACTTTTAAGGAAATTTAGAAAATTTTGCTTGGAGAAGGGGGTCGGCTTAAATATCGGTCATCGGCAAATACATGTAATTTAGTGGGTAGAGAAGGGGTTCGGCTAATATACCGGGTCGGCCTGTATTCCGGGATCTACGGTATCTTATTTCCTTGGTATCTGTGTAGGGATACAAATGGTACAGAATATCTTAGTTAAACAGAACAGGCATACCCAAAACAACTTCACATAGAAATAGTAAAACACATCAGGGTATAGCTTTTCCTTTGGTACATATGCAATTGATCCTAACTTAAGATTGTTGCTTTGTTGTAATTTCTAGTATGCCAGTAGCCATTACCACATGCACTACAAAAGATGTCATCCACCTGAAGTTAAGCATGTTTGAACCCAGCCAGTAAATGAATAGGAAACCATCTCGGAAAAGCTTGAGTTACTGCTTGGAAAGGTGGTGGTGAGGCCAACAGGAGGCACTTACCCTGTGGTCAGAATGTGAATCCCTAGCGCAGTGATATGACACTGTGCTGTGAAAATGGCACCATCCTTTGGGATGCATCCTGCTCTTTATGAAAAATGCCCAGGGATCATCCAATGTCTAGGCTAAGTTGCCCTCCATGGCCCAATCATTTTGGCCCCTTAATCTTCTGAGTTTTGAGAAAAGAGCTATATAAAGAATTATTACTAGCCGACCCACAGCGTAGCATACGCCACATAATTATTCATTGATGGGTGAACACTTCCTTAAAGACGCAGTTGTCCAAATGGGGTGGGTTTGAGGATACAACTGTGAGTGAATGAAAAGATGGAACTCTGGAGAGAGCAACATACAATTGTCCATGACTGAAAACTGGTTTTGGCAGATACAGGCATATCTTTTTGAAAGTTTGACCCTGTGCCTTATTAATTGTCATTGCAAAGGATAATCTAACAGGAAATTGTCTGCGTGTAAAAGTAAAAGGCAAATTTGAATCTGATGGGGTCAGGGAAATCCGGGGAATAATGACAGTTTGTGAGGTAGGAGCTGCGATAGTTTTACACTCCAGTACATTGCGGTGAATGCTGGTAACAGTCAGTCTAGTGCCATTACAGAGACCTCTTGCTGCCATGAGGTTTCTGAGAAGCATGACGACTCAACCAATTTTAATTTTGAGTTTATGCGGAGGCATGCCAGTAAAAGTAAGACTGTTAAAAAAAATTCTTCGGGGAATGAAAGTTGATCTGCAGGATCGTCTGTGACGATGGAGTCAACACTGGTGAAAGTTACTTCGTCTGTAGGAATAAGTTTCAGTACTTGTTCATTAAGGTGTAGTGAGTCTTCGTTGGTGACGCTTAATATAGCTCGCGTACTGAGTTGTTCCAGAGTGACAGTTGAGAAGTCGATGTCGCCATATAGTTGTTGAACGGGATCAGAATTAAAAGGAAAAGAATGTGAAGGTAATGTTACAGCTGTTCCGTTTTTCCTGTCTCCAACATCGAGGAGCCATTTTGCGAAATGTTGTTCGTGAGGAAGAGCTCTCATATTTGTCGTCAGTGTAAGTGCATGCATGTGACGCCACAAAGGTTGCTTGTTAATGCAACTGGCGACAGTAAGTGCTCGGGAGCCACGCATAATGACGGGGAGTATTTGTCAAAAATCTCCACCCAATAGTATTGTTTTCCCTCCAAATGGCCGCGCGTCACCCGTGAGGTCACTTAATAACCTGTCAACTTCCTGGAATGCATATGCATGTGTCATTGGCCCCTCGTCCCATATTTTCAGTTTGGATTGCAGAAGATGTTGAACGTATGGTGAGGTAGGTTTGATGTTGCATGTGGAAGCAGTAGTCAGCTTCAACGGTATTTTAAAAACGGAATGTGCAGTTCGTCCACCCGGTAACAATGTTGCAGCTATTCCTGTAGATGCTACGTTTGTAGGAATGTCTCCCCTAGCTGTGATGGTATGAATCAGGGTTTTGTAGACAAAGGTTTTCCCTGTTCCTGCAGGACCATCTAAGAAGAAGCATGTTTGTCGCGGAGGGAATCGCTGTATGCAGCGTGTAAACATGTGTTTGGTGAGGTGTTGGGGGTGGGCACATGAGCAGGCACTGCGCATGACTCAAGAGCAAGGGTGGGCGTGGGAGGAGGGTTAGAGTTGGAGGACGGGGCTCCGTCGTGCGTACCCCATGGTCGTGCTTCCCATGGTTGGGCGATTTGGACGATTATATATGTAGATTATTATTATTATTGGATTGTTACATCTAACAGACCTAATCACATGACAGGCTCCTTCAAGATTGTTGTAATAAAAGATTTCCATCTTTGAATTCAATTATTATGGTGATCTTGAATATTCTTTATTTAAAATAGTAGTTTTACTAACTTGTATAATTAATAATCGTGATGTAAAGTGAAACATTTTTTATAAATTGAAAAGTATTATGTCTATTCTTGCAGTTTCAAATGGGCTTCACAAGGAGGCACAAGTTCAAACATGAAAAAAAGCCTAAAACCTATTGACTTCATCAGTTTTTTTTTTTTGTTTTTTTTTTTTTTTACTCGGCATGTTGCTGAGTATTAATCCACATCTTGAGATAACTTGCATGCTTTTAAACAACTTTTCAATTTTGTTTTTGGAAGCGAAAAAAAGAGCAAAACAATTTCCTGAGATTTGTCCATTTTAAAAGAAGGTGGGCTGTGCGCTTTACCACACTGTTTGTCTACCTTTTGGCTCCAGGTACATGTTTCCTCTCGCATATCTTTTTCACCTTAAAATATCCTTTCCTACTCCTATTATAATTGACCTTATTGAATGTTGCACTCCTTGGTTGAACTGCTGTCTCTGTTCTGTGGATAACAAGGTGATAATTTGTGAAAAAATGTCACACTCAGTCTTTCATTATGTTACATGAAGAAAATTATAGACAAATGCAAAAAAAAATGTCATCATTCCAGTTATTTCAGTTATGCACCACAGAAACATTTTGGGCTTGCGTAAATGTCTACCAAAAAGAAACAGTGAAAATTACTACTTACTTTTTACTTTGTTCTTTTATTATGCCCTCAACAAGAGTGACTCAGCTTACAATGTAAAATTCGATAACTGTCTTGTGACTTTTCAGTTTGTTTCATTGTGACTTTGCTGTATCACGTTCTGTCATTTGTATTTGCCCAGTATTTTTTTTAAAAGCTGAGGGTTAACTGGTGTTGTGAATTTAGTATCAATGTGTAGGTGGCATTAGCTCTTTCAAACATCTAAGACTAAGGTAAAAAATGCAATGTAGTATAATCAGTTCAGCTTCATTTTCATGTGTACAAAGTACAATGGAACTGTTATTTGAACATTTAACCAAAATGAACCATGCTGCCGCTCGGCATAAATGTCACTTTGTAGGTTATGTAAAATATAATAACACAGAACATAACAGACGAAAAGTATCGCCTACCACAATCATCCCACATTGCAATGGCATTGGTATGTTTTTCACACACTTGAAATAATTAGTACACAGCCTACACCAGTTTCCATATGCAGGAGAAAAAGGAGATGGAACAGAGTGGAAGGAATAAGCCACAGATGAAGTGCATAGTGCTGGAAGGTGGCATCCTCACAGCAGAGCATCTAAGGCTGTAGCTAGAAGGACCAATGCAGTGTGGAACTTGACTCTATACAAGGTGCCATTTAAGACAAAATAATCATATGCCATTAAACCACTGTAACTGTATGTGATTCTGTTAAACTAACTACGTTCAAAGGTTTTATTTGGAAAAAAATTTCCAGCAAAGGATTATCGATACTACATTGTGGAGCCTCCATATTTATAGTGGAACTTTGCATACACCATTGTTGCGCTGCTCACCATTACATGACATGATCTATGTGTTGCATAAACAACTGACTGCAAAAACCAAAACGAAGAGTTAAACTTTGTCCAAATAATATAAACCGTCTAAAATACGAAATATGAGTTCTCTATAATAAAAGTAGCATCCAGCACAAGGAATAACATTAATTCATTATGTCCATCGGCACTACATATTAAAAAAGAAAGTTACCTCAAGAAAAATAGTACCAAGAATCTCTAATAAAAGTTTACCTGTTTTCTAATAAGCATGCCTCAGAAATGAATAAGGCACTTTTTCTTGAATTGAAACCTTTGGTGCTTCAAAGTGAACATATCCAGTAATTTAAGGTGCTTGTTTTCATATTTGGACTCATGTCCTTCAAGCTTCATTTTAAAATGCGAGTACATTCTGAGAATTTTAAAATTTATAAGAAGAACTTAATCTGTGAAGAAATAACTTTGTCCTGAACAATGCTGAACTTATCTTTTAGGCTAATCCAATATTTTAACAGGCTGATACAATTAAAGACACAGTAGGAGAAATATCATTTACTCTAAAGGAAATATATAGCGGAGTATCTGCATTCATGTAAAAGATATCATTTTTTCTAACTATATCTCCTAATGACAATAAGTGAAGTAAAAACAGCTTTGATCTGAATGCATCCATGAGGGCCACTATATATTTATTTTTCTAAATGAAATGCCTGACTACTGCCATCAAATTTTTGTATATATTAAAATTATTTTAATAGGTATGTACTAAATTACACAATTACATTGCCAGGGAGCCCAACATAAATTTCAAAGTGTGTATAATAAAATAGAATGGTCAAGGGTAATAAAGGCTGCATTTAAATCTAACAACATAATTAAATAAGATATACAAAACAATGTGTTCCTGTTGCTCTTCCCCTCTTTTGGAAATGCCATTAATTGTATACTCTAGTTGTTCATTGAATCTCAGATAGTCAGTGTATTAAAAGCAATATGCACTTGCTTTTGTGCAGAACAATGGATCACCTTTTGTACTTAAACAAATATCTGATGGTTTGCTATAGTATTCCAGTCTTGACTAGAATTTCACAAGTTTTGGCGAACATTCGTGACCTCATATGCTATGGTATATTGCACAGGCTGCTAAAAGTAAATTGAATTCAGGGGCCTTTACTGTGTACCTTTCAGTCTTTGTATAAGCAGAGTTATTTACATTGTTATTGAAAAGAAGCTGTATAAAGTGGGCATGTGACTCAGTTAAAGGTACTTTCCCACTTGAGAAACCCAGGCCATTTGTAGTTCTTGGAACTTCTTTAAGCTCCTACTTAAGGGTATGTACTTTTCATTCAACCAGGAACTATTGTGGTTGGGCTTAGGTAAGGAATAGTTCTGAGTGGCTGACTATAAGCACTAGCACTATCTTGCAAATCTGATGTGTCACACCATGCGCTGCTACAAAGAAATACTATCTCCCCATGAAGTTGGGATCACTGCAGGGGTCCTATATCATTTATGTCACATTAGATGAATTTTTTAGTTATTTTCGTAGGCTTTGTTTACATAATCTTTGCCAGTCAGAAGTCATCCTCCGGTGTGCTCCTGTGAAGCCGAACATTTATTTTAACATACCCAATGGCTGAGACCAATTAGTCTGCAACTGACTAGGATAAAATCAAATAGGTTTGATTGTCTTTTCAGTAGGACTTTTTGAATGCAAGAGTTGAGAGTTGTATTTCCTTCAGCCAAAAGTACAATGCATAGGATGTAGCCATGAGGAATTTTCAACATGCCTGCCACAAATAACAGAGAAGCTTGTCTGTCTGCTGTCTCGTTTGTTACATACCATAACAGCATGGAAAAAATAAATGAAGGGTGAGATTTCAAGTGGAACTCACAACAGCTATTAACCATTCATACATTGCCAGCTAACATCAGGCAGTACGTCTTTGGCTGGCAGGAAAAGAGGAGAGAATGACAGTGCTAGAATATGTAAATGTGACATAGGTTGTGATTTTCAGTTGTAATGAGATAAGCAACTGTGATCAGCAATCCTGAGAAAACATTGTGTAATGTGACATTTGCTTAAGGCTGTATTTTATTTCTTCAGCTGTTTTTGTTTTTCAGAAACAAATGTAGGGGGTAGCTCATGCTTTTGAAAATATTGATTCTGGGTTCTTGAGAGTTGCATCTCTGTTATTTGCAGATGATGATGATGTGTTGCTCTGTTCAGATTTTGACAGATTTTTGACATCGTGAACATAGGTGGTGGTTGAAATTAAGTTGCTATACTGCAGTAGTGGGCTTACTTTCCAAAACATGGTAAGAAGCTGATGAGTTTGGGAGGATCAGGAGTAAAGCCAAATCACAGCCTTCTGTGTAAAGACCCAGAACAGGTTAAACAAATATGTGTCAGTCACCCAGGAAGCATGTGGGAGTCACTTGAGGTTTGTTCCAGGTTATAGGTTTAAACTGACCTGCTATGACTGTAACACCTAAGACCATTACCAGTGGAAGTGGATGAAATGTAATTAGTTAATGACCATAATACAGTGGTGTGAAAAACTATTTGCCCCTTCCTGATTTCTTATTCTTTTGCATGTTTGTCACACAAAATGTTTCTGATCATCAAACACATGTAACCATTAGTCAAATATAACACAAGTAAACACAAAAAGCAGTTTTTAAATGATGGTTTTTATTATTTAGGGAGAAACAAAATCCAAACCTACATGGCCCTGTGTGAAAAAGTAATTGCCCCCTTGTTAAAAAATAACCTAACTGTGGTGTATCACACCTGAGTTCAATTTCCGTAGCCACCCCCAGGCCTGATTACTGCCACGCCTGTTTCAATCAAGAAATCACTTAAATAGGAGCTGCCTGACACAGAGAAGTAGACCAAAAGCACCTCAAAAGCTAGACATCATGCCAAGATCCAAAGAAATTCAGGAACAAATGAGAACAGAAGTAATTGAGATCTATCAGTCTGGTAAAGGTTATAATGCCATTTCTAAAGATTTGGGACTCCAGCGAACCACAGTGAGAGCCATTATCCACAAATGGCAAAAACATGGAACAGTGGTGAACCTTCCCAGGAGTGGCCGGCCGACCAAAATTACCCCAAGAGCGCAGAGACGACTCATCCGAGAGGTCACAAAAGACCCCAGGACAACGTCTAAAGAACTGCAGGCCTCACTTGCCTCAATTAAGGTCAGTGTTCACGACTCCACCATAGGAAAGAGACAGGGCAAAAACGGCCTGCATGGCAGATTTCCAAGACGCAAACCACTGTTAAGCAAAAAAAACATTAGGGCTCGTCTCAATTTTGCTAAGAAACATCTCAATGATTGCCAAGACTTTTGGGAAAATACCTTGTGGACTGATGAGACAAAAGTTGAACTTTTTGGAAGGCAAATGTCCCATTACATCTGGCGTAAAAGGAACACAGCATTTCAGAAAAAGAACCTCATACCAACAGTAAAATATGGTGGTGGTAGTGTGATGGTCTGGGGTTGTTTTGCTGCTTCAGGACCTGGAAGGCTTGCTGTGATAGATGGAACCATGAATTCTACTGTCTACCAAAAAATCCTGAAGGAGAATGTCCGACCATCTGTTTGTCAACTCAAGCTGAAGCGATCTTGGGTGCTGCAACAGGACAATGACCCAAAACACACCAGCAAATCCACCTCTGAATGGCTGAAGAAAAAGAAGACTTTGGAGTGGCCTAGTCAAAGTCCTGACCTGAATCCAATTGAGATGCTATGGCATGACCTTAAAAAGGAGGTTCATGCTAGAAAACCCTCAAGTAAAGCTGAATTACAACAATTCTGCAAAGATGAGTGGGCCAAAATTCCTCCAGAACGCTGTAAAAGACTCATTGCAAGTTTTTGCAAAGGCTTGATTGCAGTTATTGCTGCTAAGGGTGGCCCAACCAGTTATTAGGTTCAGGGGGCAATTACTTTTTCACACAGGGCCATGTAGGTTTGGATTTTTTTTTCTTCCTAAATAATATAAACCATCATTTAAAAACTGCATTTTGTGTTTACTTGTGTTATATTTGACTAATGGTTGAATGTGTTTGATGATCAGAAACATTTTGTGTGACAAACATGCAAAAGAATAAGAAATCAGGAAGGGGGCAAATAGTTTTTCACACCACTGTATATTCATATTTAAATAAAGTATCTACCATAAGTGGATTTTTAGGGCCATTTGAATACATGGTTAAAGTTCATATAGAAACTAAAGTGTTTTATGTGCTAGCAATGTATCTTATCTCATCTTTCCCTCGTTGTTTTTCTCAACATTAGGATTTTGTTGGAGAATTTCTGGTTGATCCATTCATGGATACTGATACCTCAGGGGAGTATCCAAAATCTCTGACATATAAGGTACTAAAAATGTATTTAATGTAAAATGAAATATATGTTCTTCAAATGTAAGTGATTATTTGTAAGTCTGATATTTTCACTTCTGCAGCTTAGGCAGTTTAACACATTGGAGAATGCATTTGGGTCTTTACCTGGAGGCTGCTATTTCAACCAAAGTTCAGACATCAGCTGCTCACCATCTTCTGGGATAAAGCTTGGTTGCAGTCAGAGAAACTTACAAGACTCCCTGCAGATACAGCAGTGCTTTGAACGCAACATCCCCAACATTACACTGACTGGTAAATGCACTATATACTTTTTACTGATTGTTAAATAATATGACATTGTAATTCATAGCTATTACTATTTTGTACAAAGATGTGCTATATATTGTTCGAGTATGTTTCATAGTTCTTTTTCTTTTAATATTTTTTAAATTAAGTTATCCATTCTGGTTCACCACTCCAATAACTTTTAGCAAAAGATTGTACTAAGCTCCAAATAAAACTGTGTGAAACTGATGTTATTATTCATAATTCAGTTTATTTTTATAGAGCTGTTTACCAAGTATAGGCTCAGGGTATGTTATTTTGCACCAGACACTGCAAACCACCATACATGCCTGCTCAGAATGAATAAAGCTGTTTGGAATCTGCCTATAATGTTGTTCACATACACCCAGCGGTTAAAATGCCATGTTGGCACACAAAAAGTTCCAGATTTTATAACATTTGGAATTTAAAAATTTTAGATTAGGGATACTCAACCTGTACTTTTCTAGATCTATAGTTTGTTACAAAGTGTGAATAGAGAATTGATTTACAGTAAATGCTTTACATGGGTCTCTCTTGTCTTTTTGCAGATGAATCTAATCCAAGATTATCGAAAGATATCAGTGCATTGGCAGGGGTTCCAGAATGCTTCGACTCAGAGAGTGTTTTCCCTTTGGAAAATGAACTCCATATTGAGCCCCTTACTCTTGATGGACTAAATATGTTAAGTGATCCTGACTTGATTTTGCCTGATCCCTCAGTGGAAGATGGATTTCGCAATGACAAGCTATAGTAAAGGAGAGAATCTGATAAAACAAGAACAAAATGGAACATTTAAGGTGTGGGTGGGGGACTTCTTATTTCTTCATAATTTCATTTGTCCCATAATATTGTAAAAACTGAAAAGAAAGTTATCCTTTATCTTCAGTATTTTGGACTTGTTAGCACCAACATATCATGTGAAGTATGAATCATTTCCAAAGCATGTTCTAAAGTATTTGCTTGACATCTTGTAAAATATCAGCAAAGAATGCAACCTTTTATACTAGGTTACAAGAAGAAATATTACTTTGTTTTCTGAGATTAGCTACCACAAATCTTATGGTACTGTTTACAGGATTTCGAAATATTTTTGAAACCTTTCTTTGTCCACAAGATTAACTTTCAACAAAATATCCAATAGGGATATTTTGAGATAGAGTAAATATACCAGAAGTCAGTTAAAGCAGAAATGTGTATTAGTTATAGTGTGTCTAGGATTTAAGAAGTTGTCATCTCCCTTACTTTTTATACAAAAAAATTAGATTTATTCTGAAGGTAGTAAAATATGGGAAACTAAAAGTATTTGTAACAAATTATTTGTATAACAGCTTGAGCCTAATGAACTGTACAAAATTGCAAGAAATAAGTATGCTAAAGTAGAATAGTAAAGTGTGAGGGGTGACTTAAAAATTCATGGAATTTATATAAAAGAAACAAGCTTTAATATGCAACTTACACCAATTCCCTTTTAGTCACTTTTCAAATATTCCTCTTTAGATTTAATACTTCTAATACTACTGTTTGCTTCTTCCATCCATTCCTGGAAACATTTCCTGTACTTTTCTTACCATGTCTAGAGCCTCCTGCGGTTTTTTTTTTTTTTTTTTTTTTTTTTCTCTCAGGATCTCTAACATGGCAGCCAATAATCTTCCCTTTGGTCTCACTTTTAATGTCAGAAGCAAAGCAACGTCGCAGGAAGTGAAATCAGATTGGTTTTGGTTAAAAACTCTTTGACTGATAACATGGTGTGTTCAGGTGCACTGTCATGGTACAATGATGTATGCAGTTTTATATGAGCCACCACACAGCATGTTTATTTCCTAGTAATAATAATAATAGGTTTTATTTATATAGCACCTGATGCTTTCCCACAGATGCCTCAGCAGTTCAGCGTAATGTTACCTATTAACAGCCTGTCCAGGAGAAACTTTTTATTAACTAGTCTATTATTGTCAACAAAATGCAGTTGTCATTCTCTTCATGTTCAATATGCCCTGACATGCTTTTTTTGGTTTGTAATAAAACAATGTGCCAAAGTCATGTACACATTTGTAGAATAAATACACATCTCGACCAGTATGGCACAATACCACATAGCAGACTGATTACCAAAACTGTAGTAATGTTGTACCTAGTGGCATAGTCAATAACTACACCCTACTCCCATGCTATTGACCAATTCTGGGAATTTGTGGGGGTTCCACTCCCCCTCATATGGTTGAAAAAGATGCACATCTGACCAGATTATGTACAGAAAAATATGCTAGAAAGATCAGATGTGAATGTAGTACTTTCCATGAGAAAGGTTGAGGGATACAATATATTTTTAGCTTTTAATCCAGTAATAAAAACATAACTTCAATTTTTCTTGAACAATTATTTGTGTTTGAATGATACCTTGTATTAATATAATACAATTTATTTTTGTACAGTGTCCTTTATTAAATGAAGGTGCAGAGCACTGTGACAGATTCTCAGGTTAAAACACAAGAATAGAGTATACTAAATTCAGAAACAGTACATAAACACACAAAAATCCATGTAGAAAGTGATTAACATAAATGAAAAAACAGAGTATATACCCATTAAATAATTATTGAACTGTTGCCAATTGACAATAGTGGAGATAAAAATTGTAAGAGAGAAAGTCAAAGACAAAATCAGACACACAGTCCTGGAGGCCTTCACTGACTAGCCGTCCACCCCCTCCTGGTCAATCTGTAGTTGAGTCTGTTCAGGGTCATCTAATCTAATGATAGGATCCTTCCAACTGATGATTCCAGTGCTCCTTTATCTGAGATGACTTTTCCATAGGCAGGACAATAGCTTTCAGAACAGCAGTACTACCAAATGCCACATCAAGATGCAGAGAAGAGAAACACAATAGAGGAGGGTTAGTACTGATTTATAACTATTGTATTATTTATATATTAGTACAAGTGACTAACATAGATGCACTATGTACAAATAATCAACAGCTCTAATCAGATCATTCTAGACTAAATTAGGGAGTCCTTCAGCCTGAATTTAAAAGTTTAGACTGAAGGGGCACCACTTATAGTTGCAGGTAGATCATTCCACAGCTTCAGGGTCCTGTTAGTACTATAAAAGCATCCCTCCCACTGTTATTTTCTTAATCCATGGAATTATCTAAGTGGCTGGCATCTTGAGCTCTTAATATTAACTCTGGTTTGTAAGTAATAGGTTCAAATAGATAGAGAAAGACAGAAATAAATATATTTACACACATGCATTATTGTTTGAACACAAATCAGAATAACTAAAAAGCAAGAAAATTAAAAAGAAAGAAAATTCTGACTTGGCAGTTTGAGTCAAAATGAGGCATTATGCAGTCATTTTGCATTTGGTGTAAAGGAGGCCCAGTTGTGTTTCTTGACACACTTCTGCTAAATATTTTATTGGCTAATAGCACTCATTTTGAATGTTTTTGAGAGAGGATGTGCACCATTACTTATAATGGCACTCAGTTTTGTTTTAATTCTCTGCTTTGCTACTACCTCCGGGGGGTCCAAAATGCTTCCCATAATGAAACCTGCCCTTTCTTATATAGTTACTCTGTGCTACAATACCAGTCCAACCTGTCATTAATGTGGATTGCCCAAGTAGGAGTGGACCACCTGTACAGTGCATCCAGAAAGTATTAACAGCGCATCACTTTTTCCACATTTTATGTTACAGCCTTATTCCAAAATGAATTAAATTCATTTTTTTCCTCAGAATTCTACACACAACACCCCATAATGACAACGTGAAAAAAGTTTACTTGAGGTTTTTGCAAATTTATCAAAAATAAAAAAACTGAGAAATCACATGAACATAAGTATTCACACAGCCTTTGCTCAATACTTTGTCGATGCACCTTTGGCAGCAATTACAGTCTCAAATCTTTTTGAATATGATGCCACAAGCATGGCACACCTATCCTTGGCCAGTTTCGCCCATTCCTCTTTGCAGCACCTCTCAAGCTCCATCAGGTTGGATGGGAAGCGTCGGTGCACAGCCATTTTAAGATCTCTCCAGAGATGTTCAATCGGATTCAAATCGGGGCTCTGGCTGGGCCACTCAAGGACATTCATAGAGTTGTCCTGAAGCCACTCCTTTGATATCTTGGTTGTGTGCTTAGGGTCGTTGTCCTGCTGAAAGATGAACCATCACCCCAGTCTGAGCTCAAGAGCACTCTGGAGCAGGTTTTCATCCAGGATGTCTCTGTACATTGCTGCAGTCATCTTCCCATTTATCCTGACTAGTCTCCCAGTTCCAGCCGCTGAAAAACATCCTCACAGCATGATGCTGCCACCACCATGCTTCACTGTAGGGATGGTATTGGCCTGGTGATGATGAGCGGTGCCTGGTTTCCTCCAAATGTGAAACCTGGCATTCATACCAAAGAGTTCAATCTTTGTCTCATCAGACCAGAGAATTTTGTTTCTCATGGTCAGAGTCCTTCAGGTGCCTTTTGGCAAACTCCAGGTGGGCTACCATGTGCCTTTTACTAAGGAGTGGCTTCCGTCTGGCCACTCTACCATACAGGCCTGATTGGTGGATTGCTGCAGAGATGGTTGTCCTTCTGGAAGGTTCTCCTCTCTCCACAGAGGACCTCTGGAGCTCTGACAGAGTGACCATTGGGTTCTTGGTCACCTCCCTGACTAAGGCCCTTCTTCCCTGATTGCTCAGTTTAGATGGCCGGCCAGCTCTATGAAGAATCCTGGTGGTTTTGAACTTCTTCCACTTACGGATGATGGAGGCCACTGTGCTCATTGTGACCTTCAAAGCAGCAGAAATTTTTCTGTAACCTTTCCCAGATTTCTGCCTCGAGACACTCCTGTCTCAGAGGTCTACAGACAATTCCTTTGACTTCATGCTTGGTTTGTGCTCTGACATGAACTGTCAACTGTGGGACCTTATATAGACAGGTGTGTGCCTTTCCAAATCATGTCCAATCAACTGAATTTAACACAGGTGGACTCCAATTAAGCTGCAGAAACATCTCAAGGATGATCAGGGGAAACAGGATGCACCTGAGCTCAATTTTGAGCTTCATGGCAAAGGCTGTGAATACTTATGTACATGTGCTTTCTCAATTTTTTTATTTTTAATAAATTTGCAAAAATCTCAAACTTTTTTCACGTTGTCATTAAGGGGTGTTGTGTGTAGAATTCTGAGGAAAAAAATGAATTTAATCCATTTTGGAATACAAAATGTGGAAAAAGTGATACGCTGTAAATACTTTCCGGATGCACTGTACATCCACTCCTTGAATAGTGACCGGACTTACAGGCTGTTGGATTCGGCAAAAGTCAGTAACCTATTTTTTAGTTTTGTTGATGTCAACACTAGAATCCCTGAAGCCTACGGAAAAAACTTGTAAATCCGGCCCAACTTAAATCCCTTCGCACGTCTCCATTAGCATCTTTTGTTTTGTAAATGTATCGATCAGCGCAAGCAGCCTGCTATCCTTTCCCCCCTAGCACTGCAGTCAACTCAGGCAAAAAGTTCTCCCAGCTCAAGTCTTGTTAATCTCGGTGTAAGGTGCCTGAAGTTGTATTGGGTAAATAATATATCATTATTTGGGACACATGCATTTCATGTGTGTTCTGTGTCTCCAACGTCCTCTGTAAATTTAGGATGACAGGAAATGTAAGAAATGCAAGAAATGTTGAACACATACCAAAAGCAATCTTTTTTTCATGTTATAATGCTAACGACAAAATTTTGACATGAAGTATGTAATGTGTGAAAACTTATGTCCAAGTATCAAATAAACACTTTTCACAAAAGGTACACGTATAACAAAACAAGTGTGCTTTTATTCAAAAGAGAAAAAAATCTGTTTAGGGTATGACACTGACACATTCGCTTGGGTAGTGCAGTGGTGAGAGCTACTGACTTATAATCAAGAGGTCGCAGGTTCAAGCCCGGCCGCTAACCAGAATTATCATTCTGAGTAGTTAGCTGCACTTATTGCTACTATCATAGAATAAAAAGTTACATTTGGTTTGAGTCTGTAACAGCCGGTGTAAATTTATGGTACTTGTAATGGTTAGTGTTTTTTTTTTTCTCCCAGTTACGTTCACATTCCTCCTGATCTGACACTGCTGTTTTGAAATAAAGACATGCTATAACAGAGGTGAACTCGGATGAGGGTTCTTCATCGGAGAAAGAAAACAGAAGGCCTTCCCGCAAGAAATGTCCACTCACACATAAGAAACACGCAGCTGCACCAGGCATAAAAGCAAAAGATGGCACCGTTTGGATGCAGCAAGAGGTCGGGCATCGTTCTGCCAGTGGATTTATTGGTCAATCTGCCACTCATGTCTTTCAGCGAAACAGATCGCTAAACCAAAAGCCACCAAGAAGATAAACTCCATGACATTTCTGACTTTAAGTAAAATTTCAAAGACTAGCTCCAGACTTTGCTATTTTATTTTCTATTATATTTTCTTCTATATGGTATTTTTCTACATTAATAAATACCACATTGCTTTTATATTTTCTATAGTTTGTGTTTTATCTAGAGTGATTGAAATAATAAATGGGTACCAAGTATGAGTCAGATAGCTACTGACTCACAGAGTTTATCAACACAAATGCCGTATGGTAGTCTGATAGCGGTCACGGGGTATCTTTGATTGCCCATACGAAAGATAGTTCTGAGCAGGCGTCAGCCACAGCACCAACTGTGGTCATTGCTGCTCTTGTGAAAAGAATGAAGATAAACGCCATCCACTCAGAGAGGGAGAGGCAAGTCCGTTGTACCACATGAACATCACTGACAGAATAAAACTGAATATTGTAAAAGTTAGCACTTGTTTTTTTTTGTTTTTTTTTTAAGTAGCCAAAATTTACACCGGGTAATACAGACTCAAATGAAATGTATGTTTTTATTATATTATAGTAATAATAATAGCAGCAGCTCAGTACTCTGAGTGCCAAGACTCGAACTGGTACCTTTGGGTTATAAGGCAGCAGTTCTTACCTCTGCATCATTCAATAATACATATCAACTTCCTGTCAATTGACATTTGAGCTTGGGTTTTTAACTCATTGATAGCAACATGTAAATCGAATGATTTTTTAAAATTCTTTAGTTATATTCTTAAATAAAAGCACACGTGTTTATTTGATATTTGGACTAAAATCTTCATACATTATACATTTCACGTCTTTATTAGTATAACATGGAAAAGGTTTCTGCTTTAGGTATGCGTTCAGCATTTCCTGCCTCACATTTCCTTTCATCCTACACTTACCCAGATCTTTGTACACACGGAACACACATGAAATGCATTTATTCCAGATAACGATATACTGTATTATTTACCCTATACAACTCCAGAAACCTCACACAAAGATAAGGAGTCTTGACTTGAGTTGGGAGATTTGAGCTCCGTCAAGGCGGGCGATGGGACAGCAGGCTGCTTGTGCTGATTGACACATGTACAAAAAAAAGAAGCTGATGGAGAGGTGCAAAGGGATGTAAGGTGGGCTGGGATTACAAGTATTGCGTAGGCTTCAGTAATTCTAGTGTTAAAAGGCTGCTACTTGTACAGCACCTAGAAGTAGAAGAGGGCCTTGACCATTTAAAGGCATAATTTTGAAGTCAGCCCTAAGCTTAACCAGGAGC
Source organism: Polypterus bichir lapradei (assembly GCA_026402145.1). NCBI lineage: Eukaryota > Metazoa > Chordata > Cladistia > Polypteriformes > Polypteridae > Polypterus > Polypterus bichir. The sequence goes on along the minus strand of JANRMT010062829.1, from coordinate 3,824,928 downwards.
CAGTGTAAGGATTTAACAACTGGAGTTGTGTTTGTACTTTCTGGTTTGTGTAATAATTCTTCAGCAGCATTTTGACTTGTTGAAAGGTACATAAAGAACGATTTGAACAGCCAGCAAACGCCACATTGTAGTAGTCAATTCTACTAGAAATAAGTGCAAGAATTAATTTCTCAATATCCCTGATATCTAGAAAATGTCTTACTTTTCAATATTTATATAATGTTTTGTATAGTTTTGAAATGTGTGCTTTAAACTATATGCTAGTTTCAAGATAACGTTGTTGCGTCCAGCATCATTCTCTCCATCTCTCTGACACAACTGATTAAGGGCAGCATCAGAAAAATGTCATTTGGTCTTAAAAGAAGGTAAAGTTCTATGTCATCTCAACGGAAAATTAAAGTTACATTTTCTAGTGATAGTTGCCAGTGGAAACATGTAAAACAAAAATGCTTAAATACACACCAGTGTCATCTGCAACAGAGAAATCACGACTCAAGGGTGCTGGCCTTAGAGGCAGAGTTTTAAAGAAGAAGTTGTATGTGAAAATAAAAAGAAAAAGTTGAAATGGGCAAAAAAACAAGCAAACAGACAGTGGATAGAAGATGACTGGTAAATGTATTAGGCTCAGCACCCTGGGGTCATTATCTCTTTTGCAGATGGCACTGGTTTTTGGCATGTGTTTAATGAAGAAGACAACTGAGGACCTGTAAGGCATTTGTTTCTTAAACTACAGATTCTGATGTCCTTATCTTCTAATGCAGTTGTCCATCGGGCCTTCCCTTCTTTTTTATCCTGGTTAGATCAATTGTGTCCTCTTCTCTAAGGACAGTAGTGGTCACTTTTGTATGAAATCTTCAGTTTCTTGGTAATTTGGCACATGAAATAGCTTTCATTCTGCAAAAAAAAAAAAAAAAATAGACTGACCTGTTTCGAGAGAACATTGTTTCATTTTGTCCATTTTTGAATCCAGAACTGAACTTTAGGACCGCCAGTACCCTGCAATCCAAGTGAACAGGACAGCAGCTTCCAATGGTGCTAATGCAGTTCAAAAGGTTTCTCTAATAACAGATTAGCATTGACATATGAATAATTAAGGATAAGCTGAGAGAATAATGGGGCTTTGTAGCCGTTTGTGAATAATAAATCTCATTTCAAGCAAACATAGCCATTATAAACAACATTTATTTATATAGCACATTCTCATATAACAATGTAGCTTAACGGGCTTTACAAGATGACAAAGTTTAAAAAATAAAGAAATAAAAAAAAAAACTAGATTAGGCAATAATATTAAAGAATCGTTAACAACAAAACAAGATAAAGTGAAATGGCTAGGAGGACAGAAAAAAACAAATAAAAATTCCATGTAGGCTGGAGAAAAAAGACAAAACCTGCAGGGGTTCCCAGGGACCGCCCAGCCCCCACTGGGCACTCTACCCAGCATAAATGTTCCTAAATCGAACTTCGTGGTTTTCATGTGTCACATTATAGGACTTGGTGAAGTTGGTCTCGTGGACAGATAAGACACCTGCCTTCATTCCATCATCTCACGGGGCTCCGTGGTGCTTTGATCAGGTGGTGGTGGCGGCACAGATCAGCACCACAAAAAGAACCGGAAAAGGCAGCAGAGGATGTTGGGGATTTGTAAAGACTGCAGATCCCTGAAGAATATAATAATTCTATACCCATACAGTCTTTTAAGAATACAACTGTAGCTACGAGAAAGACATCTTAAAATAATGGGATTTTAGCATTATGTTCTACAGCATTAGCCTGATGAATTTCTATACTTAAAGTATTCAAAATAACATGCATAACAGCAAAATGCCACCTCACCACTTCTTTTCAGGTTGGCATTTGGAATTATAAGCAGATCTCTCTTTGAAGATACACGGTTACGACTTGGAGTGTAGGGGAACAGGCATTCCAAAATATAGGATGGAGCAAGATTATTTAAGGCTTCATCCACCATTAGTAGTATTTTAAAGTCAATTCTGAACGACACGGGTAACCAACATAATGACGCTAAAACTGGTGAGATGTGCTCAGATTTTGTGTTTTACAAGGAAGATTATGGCTGCTTCATTCTGCACTAATTGCATGACAGTAGTAAAGTAATCTAGTTGACTAAAAACAAAAGGGTGAATTAATTTTTCAGTGTCTTGTAAAGTTATGAGTTCTAACTTTCGCTATATTCCTTAAGTGAAGAAATGCAGTACTTGTAATGTAGTTAATATGTGATTTAAAGTTTAGGTTAGAGTCAATGATAACCCATAAATTCTTTAAATCCACCTTGATTTTTACATTAAACATTAGTAATGCCTTAACTGTACTTTTAAATCATAAATTTAATAGTATCTTGATAAATAAAGGTATGTTTAAAAACATGAATATTTCAGGGTAAACCCAAACTTTTGATGATAGTTTATGCAGGTGTGTGTTGTTCACCCTGCGATAGGCTGGCCACAGATTATTCCTGCCTGTTTCCATTGCTTCCTAGGAAAGGCTCAAGCCAAGATTGTTATAGTTAGCAAAACCTAAAATCAAAACTGAAACTATTAATAAAAAAAAAAATCATAACCTGAAATAAAATAATTTCAAAAAACTGAAATGAAAAACTAAGTTGCTAAAAACACTAAATAAAATAAAATAATTTACTAAAAGTATTTTTAGTTTATATCACAACCAGACTTACACAAGGGTAACCTCAGCTGCAGGGGTCCCAAAATTAATCAAAATATATTAATAAGAAATTCATATTTGGTTTTTGAATACATTTTCCTGCCAGTAGTATTTTAACCCTTGTAACTTTTAACTCTGAAACAAAGTCACCCTCCACGAGCCGCCCTCATATACTGCATTCATCCAGTAAATGATGGCTGGTGTCAGAGGGCAGGTGTTGACACAGCATTTGCAGTGACAGAGCAAGCTTAATATGGGCGTGTGAAATAGAAAGCAATTTTCTGTGTGATAAGTGACAGTTGATATTGACAGCAAGAGAGATTCTGGTCCAAGTGTCAGCACACCAAGGTGATGATTTTGCTTTGAATGCGCTCAGTAGCTTTCAAAGCTGTGGTTTACCGGATCTCTGAGGCTCAAGAGAGAAGTATTAGATACAGATAATCCCTTAGAGAATTTCAGTCTGTTCATAAATGACAGCATGTTAGATGTAATTCTGACCAAAGGTGTTATAGTTAACGAAAACTAAAACTATTAATAAAAAAAAATTTTGTAAACTGAAATAAAATAATTAACAAAACTAAAATGAAAAACTAAACAAAACTATTAAAGTAGGTAAAAAGAGTAACTGAAATAAAATTATTTACAAAAAATATTTATAGTTTTCATAGCAACCAGACTTGAGTTGAGCTTAACCAAAAATTAATCAAAATATATTTGTAAGAATTTTATGTTTGGTTTTTGAATAAATATTACTGCTGTTAGTCTTTAACCCTTGAAACTTTTAACTCTAAAACAGAAAGTCATCCACCATGAGTCTCCCACATATATACTGTACATCCAGTGAATGATGGCTGGTGACGGCGGGCAGGTGTTCACAAAGCATTTGCGGTGACAGTGCAAGCTGAATAGGGGCGCGTGTGATAATAGTGGCAGTTCTTCAGGAGCTGATAGTGACAGCATGACAAATTCTGGTCCAAGTGTTAGTGAAGCTAAGAGAGGAGTCTTAGATACAGATAATTCTTTTGCAGAATTTCAGTCTGTTCGTAAATGACAGCATGTTAGCTGTAATTCTGACCGAGTCCAAGATACAGTATGTACACAGCAATTAATTCAGCAGCACACAATAAGCTAAATTCCAGGCTGTGTGAGTTGGATGTCTGTTATGATGAGCTACATTTCTTTGACTTACATCTTGATATACAAGAAGCGCAAACACATGTCAGAATGTTATGGTTAACAAAATCTTTACTGTATGGGAAGAAAAATCTTGTGTTAGTAATGTTTCAGTTTATTTCTCAGTTGCCTGCATTCTGTTGACAGTAATTCACCTGCCACTTCGCACAGGAAAAATTCTTTTTGAACATAAAATGGCACTGATCGAGAGACTGACAGTCAACATACAAGATCAGCATCACTTTTGCTTTAAAAAGGTCGTTTAACAGTGAATCGATACAAGCCTTGTAAAATTCCTGAGTTGGCAATGTCTCTATTCAATTACAGGTAGGTAGGTGAAGAGAATCTGCCAACTACTGAAAAACTAAACCTACTAATGTGTTTTTGTATTTATTCTGTATTTATTAATTCAACTTTTTTAGCTTTACATTCACAGCTCAAAATACATGATATTGTGAAAATAATCCGGTGGCAGAATTATGTTTTAACATATTTGTCTTTCTCTTTTCAATCTTTCTCTCCCTCTCAAAATAGTTGAAATATCTTTTTTTTTGTGTTAACATCAGTCATGTCATACATATTGCATATAATGTTTTTGCAATAGGCTGGAACCCTGTCCAGGAATTTTTCCTATCTTGCACCCAAAGCTGCTTAGATGGGCTCCAAGATTCCTGCAGTCCTGTTCTGGATAAATGAATTTAGAAAGTGTATATATTGCTCCTAATTTCAGATGCTGTTTCTGTCATTTCGTGGCTGTCCATACTCCTATTACCTGCTCTTACTCAAGTCTTACTACCCTTAACCTTGAAACTACATGCTTGTTTTTCTTTGTTTCTCTCAATACAGCTAGCTGGGGTCTGCACACTGATTCAAGCCTAAGCCCTGTTCTTCCTAAGCCCCCATGATTTTCATGATCACACCTTTCAGAACACAATAGAGTCTATTTTCTGATTTTTGATATATTTTCAGGCCTGCAGGTGGCAAAATTCTGTCTATAAATTTTACGTGCCTAAGATGGAAACAGACATCAATATGGCTGATAGAAAATAATAACACTATAGGAGATTTCTCTATAAAAAAAAAATCTTGAAAGGTTGGAAGGAGACGAGACGTGATATTCTCAGAGTGACACTTTCACGTCCCACGAGACAAGTCTTTGTGCCAAGAGATTTAATCATGCCCTGGGCCGGAAATAAAGAGTAGAGGACAAAAAAGAACGTTGTATAGAATTCAAAAACATTGGCGCGGTACACATGCAGAGCAGGTTAGAGATAATGAAAGTACAAAAATTCGAAAGTCTCAAAAAAGTATAGTAAAGATCACATTAGCGCAAACAAACAGAAGTTATCACTCGGTGAAATAACGGAACAGCGAGAAGAGATCGAATATATTGTTCAAATTTAAACTTCAAGTGGGAGACTTGTACATCGTCTAATTCGTGTTGCCAGGAGGGGAAAAAAAGTAGGGTTTCTTCCCAATGAAGAGGCATGTCCGTGAGAATTAAAATATTTGTTGTTTGGTGAAAGTGAAATCCCGCAAGAGAAATCATTTCTCATTTGTGTGAATGCTATTGCCAGACACATTTCTTGTAGAGAGAAAGAAATATGATAGATAGATACTTTATTAATCCCAAGGGGAAATTCACATAATCCAGCAGCAGTATACTGATACAAAAAAAAAAATTAATTAAAGAGTAATAAAAATGCATGTAAAAGCAGACAATAACTTTTAGTAATGTTAGCATTCACTCCCCCGGGTGGAATTGAAGAGTCGCATAGTGTGGGGCAGGAACGATCTCCTCAGTCTGTCAGTGGAGCAAGACAGTGACAAAAGTCTGTCACTAAAGCTACTCCTCTGCCTGGAGATGACACTGTTCAGTGGATTCTTCATGATTGACAGGAGTTTGCTTAATGCCCGTCGCTCTGCCACAGATGTTAAACTGTCCAACTTTACTCCTACAATAGAGCCTGCCTTCTTAACAAGTTTGTCCAGGCGTGAGGCGTCTTTCATCTTTATGCTGCCTCCCCAGCACACCACAGCGTAGAAGAGGGCACTCACCACAACCGTCTGGTAGAACATCTGCAGCATCTTATTGCAGATGTTGAAGGACGCCAACCTTCTAAGAAAGTATAGTCGGCTCTGACCTTTCTTACATAGAGCCTCAGTATTGGCAGTCCAGTCCAATTTGTCATCTAGCTGCACTCCCAGATATTTATAGGTCTGCACCCTCTGCACACAGTCACCTCTGATGATCACAGGGTCCATGAGGGGCCTGGGCCTCCTAAAATCCACCACCAGCTCCTTGGTCTTGCTGGTGTTAAGGTGTAAGTGGTTTGAGTCGCACCATTTAACAAAGTCTTTGATTAGCTTCCTGTACTCCTCCTCCTCCTGCCCACTCCTGATGCAGCCCACAATAGCAGTGTCATCAGCGAACTTTTGCACGTGGCAGGACTCCGAATCGTATTGGAAGTCTGATGTATATAGATTGAACAGGACCGGAGAAAGTACAGTCCCCTGCGGCGCTCCTCTGTTGCTGACCACAATGTCAGACCTGCAGTTCCCGAGACATACATACTGAGGTCTGTCTGTAAGATAGTCCATGATCCATGCCACCAGGTGTGAGTCTACTCCCATCTCAGTCAGCTTGTCTCTAAGGAGCAGAGGTTGGATGGTGTTGAAGAGAAGTCCAAAAACATAATTCTTACAGCACCACTGCCTCTGTCCAAGTGGGAGAGGGATCGGTGTAGCATATAGATGATGGCATCCTCCGCTCCCACCTTCTCCTGGTATGCGAACTGCAGAGGGTCGAGGGCGTGGCGAACCTGTGACCTCAGGTGGTGAAGCAGCAGCCGCTCCATGGTCTTCATCAGATGTGACGTCAGCGCAACAGGCCGGAAGTCATTCAGCTCACTAGAATGTGATATCTTTGGGACTGGGGTGATACAAGATGTTTTCCATAGCCTTGGGACTCTCCCCTGTTCCAGGCTCATGTTGAAGATGCGCTGTAGAGGACTCCCCAGTTTCAACGCACAGGCCTTCAGCAGTCGTGGTGATACACCATCTGGACCCGCTGCTTTGATGGCACGAAGTCTTCTCAGCTCTCTGCTCACATGGGCTGCTGTAATTGTGGGTGGGGATGTCTCTCCTATGCTGGTATCAGCAGAAGGATGGTTGGAGGATGCGGTACTCCGAGGTGAGAGTGGGTTAGGGTGATCAAACCTATTAAAGAAGTTGTTCATTTGGTTTGCTCTCTCCACGTCTGTCTCGATGGTGGCACCCCGCTTTGAGCTGCAGCCAGTGATAATCTTCATCCCATCCCACAAGTCCTTCATGCTGTTGTTCTGCAACTTCCACTCAAGCTTTCTCCTGTACTGCTCTTTCGCCGCCCTGAGCTGGACTCGGAGTTCCTTCTGCACGCACTTGAGCTCAAGCTGATCACCGTCTTTAAAAGCCCTTTTCTTCGGGTTCAAAAGGTCTTTGATGTCACTTGTAATCCATGGCTTGTTGTTAGCATAGCAGCCTACTGTTCTTACTGGAACTACAATGTCCATACAGAAGTTGATGTAATCAGTTGTGCATTCAACAGCCTCTTCAATGTTCTCAGTATGTGACCCCAGCAGTATATCCCAGTCTGTAGTTCCAAAGCAGTCTTTCAGGGCCCGCTCTGCCTCAGGGGACCACTTCCTGAATGATCGTGTGGTTGTAGGTAGCGCCCTCACTCTTGGTTTGTATTGAGGCTGGAGCAGAACCAGGTTATGATCTGCTTTCCCAAGCGCAGGCAGCGGGGTGGCGCTGTATGCGTCTTTAATGTTTGCATACAGTAGGTCAATAGTCCTATTTCCCCGGGTGTTACAATCCACATACTGGGAGAAGGCAGGTAATGATTTGTCCAGCATCACATGGTTAAAGTCTCCAGAGATTAGCACAAGTGCCTCGGGGCGCTGTGTTTGTAACTTAGCAACTGTGGAATGGATGATATCACTTGCTATCTCACGTTCGCTTGAGGGGAGATGTAAACAATAACAATCACGTGTCCAAACTATCTGGGCAAGTAATAGGGACGCAGACTTACGGCCAACAGTTCGATGTCCCTGCAGCAATTGGAGATTTTAACGTTTACATGTCCTGAGTTGCACCACTTTGTATTGACATAGAGAGTGAGTCCTCCTCCTTTCTTCTTCCCGCAGGTATTTGCGTCTCTGTCCGCTCTAACTGTGCTAAACCCGGGTAGCTCCACGTTAGCATCTGGGATGGTAGTTGTTAGCCACGTTTCACTAAAACACAGCAAGCTGCATTCGCTGTAGGTTCTGACATTTTTCACCAGCACAGCCAGTTCGTCGATCTTATTTGGTAGTGAGTTCACATTTTTCAGGATCACAGAAGGCACCGACGGTTTATAACGGCATTTTCTCTCAAGTTGCCTGGCTTTTATCTTTTATCTTTGCGCCGGCTCGGCTGCCCCGATATCGTCTTCTTACCTCGTCAGGTAAATAAGGAACCACACCGGCATGAGCATTTCTTCTCAGTGCTTTAAGTTGACTACTTGAATAGGCGAGTCTTGGAGTGTAAAAATCCATGTCAAGTAGTAAAAATAGTAAAAAGTGTCCAGAGAGCGATTCCACATAAAAGAAAGTGGTAGAAGTGATCAGTGAATTGAGAAAAAAAAATAGAAAAAAAAGTAAAAAGAAAGTCGTACACGGAGTTGCTGGAAAGGCTGCCACTCGGATGCGGCGCCGGATATTCACTGATGGGCAGTTATACGTTGCGTTGTCATGATGTAATTCCAAACACAGAATTAAAATTCAATACGATATTGATGAAAAGGTAAAAGCAAAAAGAGATCGAATATATGGACATAGGTGATATGACAGAAGTGTGCCGTGACAGATTCAAGCCAGCAGCTGATCCAGCAAAGAGGAGGTAAAAAAAAATAAAAATTTGTTTCCCATTGTATCACTGTTTAAGAGGGGGTTTCGGAGGAGCGACCGCGTCTCCTTGGGGTACGTTCAGCCCCCCACTTCACAATGTGAGCAGCAAAGATGCGAAGTGGCTGACGCGTAGCGCAGGCCAGGGGTATTGGCGAGCGAAGCCCTCTAGTTTAATACAATATTGCAGGCATTAATTGTAAGCACATTGTTTTTGAGCAGGATATGTTGTATGCTGTAGACATTTACAGTAAAAAACTCTCAAACATTAAAATTCACCTACATTTCATCACAAATTGACCCATTCTGGGCAAGAAAAGGAAAAGAAGAAACGTGCTAACAACCACACGCAATTGTTCAGCACAAATGACATAGAAAATATTTTTTAAAATGATAAAGTTGTATACAATTGTTCATATTCAGTATCTGGTGCTTGGTTTTAATCAGACAAAGCAAAACCAGATAGTAAACCATGTAGTGCTGTAAGCTTTCACTAGCATTAAACTTGTATTATATCCAAACCCATTAAGTGTCTGATTGTGACACAAGACTAAACTCCATAGTAGCTCTTTAACCATACCATAACTACTAAAACTGAAACTAATATATATATAAAAATAAAATTGAAATGTCTTTGTGAAATAAAAACTAAATTAAAACTAAAAATATATGATGAAGGAAAACTAAAATTAAACTGAATTTCCAAGAAAGATCAGAAATAATACAGAAATAAAACTAATATAAAAAGGCAAAACTATAATAACCTTGGCTCCTGCAGCCCCCATGCCTTAGATAAGCAGGTTTGGAGGGAGGATGGATGGATCAGTGAGTGAGTACTATGATGTGTCCTGTCCAAAGCAACTTTTATTTGCCTGTCACAAATCCTTTAACAGATAAATACTCTTCAATTACAGGTTACTTCGCTGTTTCTGATTTAGTCTTAGAGAGGTTATTTCAGTTTGAATTTGGTGTAGTCAATTTTTTTTTTTCTTTTGTATATGCGTGAAAGACACAGATGACAAAACAGATCACCAGTAGTCAATATAAGCAATTAAAACAGTATTGTACGTGGCTGTGGCTTATTCCTGCCTGTACAAAGGGTGATGGTGGCGGTCTGAGGAAATCTGCATCATATGCCACACGTACCCTGTTGCAGAATATTTGAAACACAAAAATGTGATATTTATTTGCTTCATCAAAGAGACTGATAACAGGAAGCGCTCCAACTTTCCAAACTGTTAACTAAGTTGTACCAAAATGTCATGCTATTCATACATTTTCTAACTTCTCAAAATAAGAAAGTGCCTATTTTGCCACAATTAAAATACGTAGACAAACAAACCTAAAAAAACAATTTTTCTGTAATTTTTGTGATGATGACTGACTTATAAGCCAATTTAGATATCCCAGGGCCATCCTGCTGGAGTTGTTTGCTGAATTGGATCTTACATTATGCAGAAATCACATAATCTTTGTTCAATTACAGGATTAGAATAACAAGTCCCTAAAATGCCACCTTGAAAAAGGTGTGCGTAGGATTAACAGATGATTGAAACCTTCGGTGACCTTAAGTCAATTTCCTTGCCAAGTTTGTATTTTATAAATCCTGATTTTGGCATAAAAACGGCTTACGAATGTTTCTGAGTGTAACCAAGTTTTATATATGTGGCCTAAGGTCTCTAACAAGCAGTGAAGGGAATACAGTCTATTATCAATTACATCCTCTATATATAATTTTGATTAGGGGCGAGACACAATGAAATTTTCACAATTTCTTCTAACTTTGGTGCATAAAGATATGAAGTTCCTCTTTAATACCTCAGATTGCTGTAAAGTGTTATCGTTAGTGTCAACATGCAACAAAAAGGCAGATACTTAATCATTGCCAGAAAGTCTAATTTAGCCTCTGTGTCAGATGCATTTGCCAAAGGAAACATTTAATTTTAACTGTTGGATTAACATAATTTGGAATTCTAACATTCAACAAAATGGAGTTGCCCATTATGAGTTTTTTCTTGGCCTTGACAGATGTGCTGCTGGGCACTGAGAGTCTGTTCTGGGTCTGAATTGGTGACCTGGGGGCTGAGAAACTAAACTTTGACTTCATAGACCCCTGTCACAATGTTAACTACTCACCCTGTGACTGAACTGGTGCTCCATTGGTGCTGTTGATTTTGGCCATTCACTGACTACAGTGGTCCTGGAGGGACTGAAGCTAAATTAGAAATGGCTGAATTGTCTAAACAAACTGAGTCAATCCAATTTTCGTTTTCCTAAATGTTATCAGATTACTAATGCTGTCCTCCAATGCACATATTTTCCCAATCAAATAACTTTTTATTTTTCAGGTGAAGCTGTCTGCATTTTCAGCCAGAAAACATAGGCTGTACTGTACATACTGCAGGACACACAATGTATAAACGTGCCTTTGACAGGCAAAGAACAAGTTGACCTTACATTTAACACTGAGTTCATCTTTATTTTTGTGTCTTCAGTAACTGTGACTCCTTCAAATTCAGCTGGTTAAATGGGAGACCCTCACATTTAAGTTTGCATCATCCGCTGGCTGCCGACTTCATGCTGCTGCTTTCTTCTCCTGGTCGGATATCAGCTTTTCCACCTGCTGTAATTTATTTCTTTACTGGTGGATTTGATTACTTTTTCACTCAAGTTTTCAGCTATTCTCCTCTGGTGCTCTAAGACGCTGTGCTGGTGTGAGTGTGTATATGTGTGTGAGGTGCTACCGCTGCTGCTCTGCTTCCCAGAAACACCCCTGGACTATTTCTCCATTTTGGATGTTTTCTATCTTACATATAGTGGATTCAGGAAGTATATCTAGACCTCTTCACTTTCTGCACACTTTATTGAGTTGTAGATTTATTTGACTTTTTACCCATCAATCTATACCCAGTAACACTAATGCCAAAATGAAACCATGTCAGCAGGAAGGTTTGCAAATGTATTAAAAGTCAAAGTCTGAAATCTGTCATTTATCTAAGTTTTCAGACACTTTGCTCTGGCACTCCGAATCCGGCCCAGGTACATCCTATGTGTTTTAATTATCCTTGAGATGTATCTAGACCATTTCTGGAGCCCACTGTGGCAAACTAAATTGATTGGGCATTGTTTAGAAAAGCACACATCTGTGTATATGAAGTCCTACAATTCACACTGCACATCAGGACAATTAAACAAGTTTGGTTATTGTGGAGGCCTTGTAGCATATGAGTCCAAGTATACTGGTCTCTATCCACAGTAAAGTAAAATTTCCAGCTAATCTTAACCATCCACAGGGATTCTCCAAAAATTACTACTTACAGTAGGTCTAAAACTGCAAAAAATATTTTCTAGGTTCCTACATCATTTCAAATAGTAAAGGGTTAGTACTATTACTGTGAGGTGAGGGCTTGTTAGAAAAGCTCTTTATTAGGTAGACAAGTAAGTGCTATGGTGGATGGACTGGCGTCCCGACTGAGATAGAAGGTGAACTGTTGCCGGGCCAGGAGGCCGTAACAGAAGGACAATGTGAGAGGAGGCACGTCCCGGATGGTTATTGACTCCTATCCCAGCTGAGATTAAAAAAGAATGGATGGGCTGGGGGATTCTGACCAGTGCTTCTCTGGTTTGGCCCCAGTCTGGACATTCGCAGGGTTGTCATAAAAGTAACCCGTCTTGCCTCAAAGTTTGAGTCAGAGTTGGATGGCAGATTGTAAAACTCAACTGGAGGAGCAGAAGGAGACATTGTGTTCATCGTTGATCGTGGTGTGGACTTTGAATACTGGAAAAAGAAGGTATTGTGAATAAAAAAACATTTTCACCTAGGACCATCTTGGCATAATTGTGTCTGAGGTGTGTGGGCTTGTAGCACTCCCAGGAGCTCGCAACAGATAGATGAATGAATGAATAAATAAATATTGTGGAGGCAGTAAGTAATTACCAAAGGAAATCTGAGGTTTCAACCGGGCCTCCCTGTTTAGTGCAATTGTCCAAAAAATAGAAAGGAAATATGCATGCAGTGGTGCAACTGAAAAACAGGCTTAATATATGCTCTTTTAGTCTCAACTGAGACTCAGTCCTCCATTAGCCCTCAGCTTTATACTTTCCCAACCATAAGGGGTGTAGCTTACTGGATTCGTGCCTGAGTTTCTCAGAGGTAGGGAAGAGAAAAGAGATGATACGGCTAGCTTTGGCACCCCTCCTGTCCCAGTGGGTTATTTAATGCCTTGTTTGAGCCTGGAAGGTGATTTACAGGTGCCCATGCATAATATACTCCTGCCCCAGCCCAGTCCCAGCGGGGCAGGAAGATCTTATTGTGATGTTGTGGATCTGGGAGAGGGTGTTGGCATTAGTGTGAAATGTCGCTCGCCAATGCTGGATGGTGAACTTGCATGACTGGAGGCTTAGGAACCACCGGGGGATCCCAATGGGGAAGGGGGGGGGGCCTAACCACTGAAGGGCAGTGTTGTCCATCACCAGAGTGAACTCCCTCCCAGGCAGATAGTAACATAGGTGTCTCGCCACCCATTTGATCGCTGTGTAGCTTCTCTCCTGGTCCAACAGTTTCCGGATGAGATATTTGATGGGGTCTTCAGCTCAATCGAGGACTTGGCTCATTATGGGATCAAGGAGAAAAAAAGACCAAGAGAAATAATGGATAATTGATACAGGAGCAGATGTGATGACCACTTTCAAGCCACAGAATGTGGCTTCTGTTTCAGTTCCCCATTTCATTGTGTTGGGTACCCTCTTCTTCTTGAGATCCATTAAAAGCACCACCATCTCAATGAAGCAGGGCACAAACCTCAGATAATATCCTGCTAATCCTAGGAAGGCTTGGACCTGCCTTTTGGTGTGTGGCTGGGGCCAATTGCAAATGGTACCATCTTTGAAACATTGTGGTTTGACCTTTCCGCTGCCCACCATGTCACCCAGGTATTTAGGCTCAGTCAGCCTGAAATAACATTTTTGATGTTTGATCCAGAGGCCCGCTTCCCGTATAGCACAGAGGATGTGGTCAAGAGATATTGCAAGTGTTCTTCCCAGGTGCTGGCATAGACAACGATGAGGATGCAGCATTATGTCCACCAGACATTGGAAAGTCACTGGGGTCCTGTGTAGCCCAAAGGGTAAGACATGGGTATTAATGGCCACTAGGAGTGCTAAATGCTGTCTTCTCTTTTGTGGACTCTGTTAAGGGGCTCTGCCAGTATCCGTTCATCATGTTGAAACTGGACAGGTACTGGGCCTGGTCCAGCTGTTCAAGGAGGTCATCCACTCTTGGCATGAAATAGGCATCAAAACAGAAGCCGTGATTAACCCAGAGGAACTCGTTGCAGAAGTGCCAACTTCTGTCAGTCTTGGGGATCAGTACAATGGGACTGGACAAGGGGCTGTGAGTCTGCTCGATAGCTCCCAAGTCCATCATACATCTTATTTCCAGCTCTACCTTGGCCCACTTCGTCTATGGGGGGCAGTATGGATGTTCCCTTACTACGTCCCCCGGCTCAGTCATGATGTCGTGGGCAATCACCGCCATTTGCCCCGGCCTAGGTTTGACTGCTTCTTGCACCTGGGCTATGGCATCGGATAGTAGCTGCCTCTGCCATAGTTTTCCCCGTAATTAATGTGAGAGCCATTTGTTAGTTAGTTATCCATCCATCCATTTTCCAACCCGCTGAATCCGAATACAGGGTCACGGGGGGTCTGCTGGAGCCAATCCCAGCCAGCACAGGGCACAAGGCAGGAACCAATCCCGGGCAGGGTGCCAACCCACCACAGGACACACACAAACACATCCACGGGCCAATTTAGAATCGCCAATCCACCTAACCTGCATGTCTTTGGACTGTGGGAGGAAACCGGAGCGCCTGGAGGAGACCCACGCAGACACGGGGAGAACATGCAAACTCCACGCAGGGAGGACCCGGGAAGCAAACCCGGGTCTCCTAACTGCGAGGCAGCAGCGCTACCACTGTGCCACCGTGCTGCCCTGTTAGTTAGTTAGGTTATGTTAAATTGATAGCATTTTCTTAGTTATGTTAAAATGTTTGCCTATATATTAGTGCATATCCAATGGAAGGTTCTATTATAACCCCCACATACTAAATTGTAAATGATATATACTAATTATTTTTTGTCATTCTAACTAGAGAGCCTAGTTCAGTCAATGATCTGCTTTGCAGCATGTAAGGCATGGAGGGCAAACAGTTTTAAAATCGTAGTGAATGCATTGTATGTACTGTAGTGAAGCCTGTAACTCTGCCATAGAAAAGTAACAACTTTTAAGTAATAGAAAGTAACAGAAGTTTAACAAGAGAAAGTTAAGATTGTAAAGAAACCAAGAAGAAACCTTTTTTCTCTGTTTGCCTTTTATTCTTTGTGTGTAACCACTGAATTTTTGTGAATTGCCTTTTTTAATTTTCATTAAACCTCTTTAAAATGAACTTTCTGTGACTGAAAAATTTTGTTTTGTTACACATTTAGAACCTGTTGGATCCTACTTTCCCAACTCAGTAGCTGCTCAATTTTGGAAACCTGGAAAAATGCAACTAAAATTAAGCTGTTTGGTGCACCTGTATAAGGCTACTACAAGAGAAGCCATGGTACGTGGGTCAGCCGCGTCATATCAGGACTTGAGGAGGTTTAAATGATAAAGACCCTCGGAGGGATGCAGATTATGCTAGCGTATCAAATAATCCACCAGTCCCATTCGCTCCTTGACCTTGTTGGGGTCCTGCCAGGAACCTGAAGTGCGATGTGGGGGCTAGAACCATTAATCAGTCCCCCAGGTGGAATTCTTGCAGGCAGGTTCCTTGGTTGTATAGGTGGGTCTGACTATGCTGAGCTGCTTCTAAGTAATCGCAAACCAAGGGCCACAGTTTTACAAAGAAGTCGGGTAAGGCTGTAATTTAGTCTCGAATATTGAGGGTGGGGGACACTCCTTCTTCCCTTCACACAGCCTTACCTTATCAGATCCAACAGCCCGCTTAGACGTCTTCCATACAGGCGTTCAAAGGGGAAAAATCCAATTGAGGTTTGGGGCACTTCCTGGAAAGCAAAAAGAACCAGGAGCTGGTTCCAATCTCTCCCTTCTGCACACGTCTCCTTCCTCAACATCTGTTTTAATGTTTGCTTAAAATGCTCTACTAGGCCATCATTAGTCTGAGGGTGGTACACAAACATTTTGAGGTGGGTGATGCAGAGCAGCATGACAACCTCCCTTAAAGGTCTGCGAAGTGAAGGGTGTCCCCTGGCCTGTCAGGACCTCCTTGGAGAATACTGATGCATGAAAAGACCCCTACAAGTTCCCAGAGTAATGGTTTTGGAGTTAGCCAGTTGGAGGGGAATGGCCTCTGGATAGTGGGTGGCATAGTCTACAAGTACAAAAATGAATTTATGTCCCCATGATGAAATTTCGAGCCGGCCAACCATATCCACACCAATCCCCTCAAACGGGATGTCAATGATTGGCAGGGAAACGAAAGGTGTGTGACCCTAGACACTCCTTGACATTATGCAAAACTGTGCACCTCTTTATGCACATAAGGCCAAAAGAAACATGCATTGATTCTCTCCAATGTTTTTTCAAACGCCAGTTAAGTCCCCATTAGGTGGGTTATACACAATGTCACTGACCTGTTGGCGATAAAGGCAGAGGACTAAAAACTGGGTTTGCATTTTGCCTTGAGGCTCAGCCATTTGATACAACAAATCATTTTGTAACATGAAGTGCGGTTTGGGAGGCATGAAAGAGCTGGGGCCTCATGCATAACGCAGAGTGCAGAATTCACACTAGAACATGGCATACGGACAAAAGCGGAAATGTTCGTACGCACAAAAAAATCCAGATGCATAAATCTGTGTGAACACCAACTTCCACGTTCTTCCAATCCATAAATCCCGGTCAGCGTGAAAAGTAACGCACGTTCATGCGCCTGCTGCCACTCCTCAAACTCCTCCCAGTATTACGCCTCTCTGAATATGCAAATCAATATACAGTAAATAGCCCTTAAGCTCAGCGTTCTGTGAAAAGGCAATGGCAAAAGCATAGGGGAAAATAGAAGAATTTCAGCGAATACAAAGTGGAGGCAAGGAAAAACATGCTATTTGTTGGTTTAAACAGTGGTATAAACAACGAAAGGAAGTTGATCGAGTGACATAGTGTTGGAGAAACTTGAAAGCTCAAGTTCACAAAATCGCACAGTGCCCGAAATAAAAAAGAAGTTGTCAGATATCAAACTCGCTGTGAAAAGGCGAGTTGTAGCCCACCGTCTGAGTGTCATATGAAAGCTTATTAGGGTACAGAGAAAAGAAAAAAATAGGCACACAGTGGGGGAAAAAAGCTCGAAATGTCAACTTTAATCTTGAAATTTCCATGTAGCTTATTTTGTCATTAAAGTAGAATATCATAGACTTCCATCTTAAAATCGTTTAATTTACTAGTTTCTCAAATCCCATCCTTCTTAAACAAGCTTTCTCTTCCTCCGACTGGACACAGAATCCTTTACATTTGTGATATTACAGCTCTCTGAATAATTAAAATACTGACATGTATACTTGATATCATTTTCATGATGATAGGAGTTAAAGCATGTTATTAAACATGGGAACACGGTGGCGCAGTGATAGCGCCTCGCCCAGAGATTGTTCCTGCCTCTCGCAAGATGCTTGCTGTGCTATGCGTGACCTTCGATGAAATAATTTATTGCAGCAGTACTGTCTTTTTCAAAAATACTAACCCCCAATTCCTGTCCTTCCTTTCCTTTCTCCAAGTACCCAATCGCCACACAATCAGCTATGTAATATATGTTAAGCCATCTGTAAGCTGAGAACGCCGATTCTACAAAACTTTTAAGTAACATTGAAATATCTTCGTAGTACATGTTTAATTATTCTATCCATTTTTCCTTCCAGTGTCGCACCAGCCCCAGCAAGAATACAGAGCAAGGCAGGAACAATCTATGAATGGATCCTTGCTAGCACTGCGGCACCGTGTTCTCACATGTTTAATTATTAACAATATTGACTATTTAAATGAAGTTAAAGTTTTATCTGTACAGTATAATATAATAATCATATTTTGCTGCATTTCATCTTAAAAATGATATCGTCATCATATGTAAATACGCGCTTTATAAAGTGGCTCAGGTTGTGCAATATTATAACTGTATCGCAAGTTTACAGTGAGGTAATTGTACTAATAAGTACAAACACTTCTACAAGGAGCACTTGATGGACTGATTGAGTGCGTTTAGAGTTCTTGGGGTGAAACTGTTTCTGAACCTCAGTGTCCTTACAAGAAAGGCTCTGAAGTGTTTGCCGTGTGGCAGCAGCATGGCTGTGGCAGCGTGTGCTAGATGGTGTATACCGATAATTCTCTTTCCGATCAGCTGCTGTAGAGCTGTGATTCCCCACTCAGATATAGTGATATAAATACTCCGAGTGGTGCAGTGAGAGTAATATGGAAAAAGATGATCCGCTGTGGCAACCTCTAACGGGAGCAGCTGAAAGAAGAAGAAAAAGGTGCAGTGAGAGTAAGAACGCTAAAGCTGCTATGGTATTTAGAATAGTTTGACCAGTCTGTGGATCATTATATCGTTACAGGTTAATTACAATCAGATGCCTTAAACTAATAAACAATATGCGGTTAATTTCAGTGTATTTATAAAGCCGCATCAGGGATGTGGATCTAAAAAAGAAATGGAAACCACACTGGAACAAAAGCACTGCTTTAACACTGGGTGCCGCCAGTTTGCAAAACCAAGTGGAGAACTTGCGTACACCAGGGAATGAACTACTGTGAAAATGTGCGTGGCTTTATGCCAAGTTTAGGTTTTATACATCACAATTTGAGCATGGAAACGGCAGAATGCAACATTTTTGTGTGTACGCACCGTTTATACATGAGGCCCCTGGTCATTTGTCCATCTACAGAGGTGACTGCATTCCTTGCAAACTTCAAGGAGTCGTCATTCCACTGCTCGCTTTTAAAGGGGACTGAAAGGAAGTGGGACTGAAGCTGCAGGGAGGCTAGGGAGTCAGCCGTGGTGCCAAATGACAGTTGACATACCTAAGCAAAAACCCCCCGTTCTCGCTGATCACATTGCTCACATCATACTGGGTTGCCATGCCCTCACCTGCTCGCATGTATGGAGATGTATCATCTTGGGGTGGTTCGTCTCCATTCATTATGAGGTTACCATTCAGAGGCAAATGCAGGTGGAACTCCCCAACTTTTCTTTGCAGCCAGTCTCTTCCCAGTTTCTCAGTGTATGAAGATTGTGGCACCATGACCACATGCAGCTTTTGGGTGGTTCCTTGTGCACCCAACAGATGGTGGTGGGATGGTGTCAGGCCTCTCCATGTTTACAGGTAAGACAGGCCTGCTTTCCATCATATTGTTGTGTCAGGACAAAGTGGTGGCAATAATGGTAGTGTTACTACCAGAGTCATACAGAGCCAGGATGCTCTTTGATTAGGGCTGCACTGGTAGAGTGTGGATGAGGTAATCAGCCGTGACTGTTTTCACCACTTGATCTGCTATTTTGTTACCTAGGGTGTAGCCAGCGGGCCAGCTTTCTCGACAAATTGAACACCTGGGCTTGAGCCAGACTTCACAGTCCAACCACCAGTCCCAATAGCACTGGGCCTGACAGACTGAGATAAGCCCAGTCGGTTAATCAGCAGGTGCTCCTCCATATCATAGTAGGCACATTGTGCCTCACCTGACAAAAACTGAGGTAGAAGATGCACCCACTCCCATGGCAGCCAGTGCTGAGGCATGGCTGTCATCTCTGGGATGCATGGGGACCAATAGCTGTATGGAAGACCCAACACAGGGAATTGTGCTTTGGCAGCATTGTCCCAGGCCACCTGCAACTGCACCTGGGTGACATGATCCGTCTGATGTTTTGTCTGTGGGTTCAGTCATTTTACCCCAACAAATCCTGATGACTATGCCAGATGTGGAGGGTGAAGGCAATAAATAAAAAGTATGAGTACCAAAGAAAATATGGGGTTCCAGACCTTTCTCTCCATGTGGAGCATTCTCCTATTATTTGTACATTTTGTCTCCTGCCAACTTGAGATCCAGTTTTGTAAGTTACCTCTGATGCCTACAGCTTCTACTTTCAGAATTAATCTTTTTGGTGTGGGACTGAGTCAAAGGCTTTTTGAAAGTGTAGGTAATTTACATTGCATGCTTTGTTTTTGTCGACTATTCCAGTTGCTTCTTCATAAAAATCTAAAAGATTGTATTTGGAGCGACCTTCCTCTCATAAACCCATGTGGCTACTATTTAAAATATTACGTATTTTCATTTAGGTCATTTTCTAATTTATTTCTTATTATAATTTACAATAATTTTGCATGGCACAGAAGTAAGACTGATTGGTCTATAATTACTACGATCCATTTTGTCTCCATTCTTGAAGACTGGAGTCACATTTACAACTTTCCAGTCCTCAGGTGCTTCTCCATTTTGAAGTGACTGCTGAAATTTGACTAATAAGGGTTTACAGATGACATCTTTCATTTCCTTCAATACAATTGGAAAGATCCCACCAGGTCCAGGGGTTTTATTATTCTTCAACGTATTGAGAGCTTGAAGCACATCTGACTCTTTTATTTTAAAATGTATGAACTTAAACTTTGTTTTTACTTCTGCATGAGGCATTCCACCAGTTTTTTTCCCTTATAAATACTTGGGTGAAATATTTGTTCAGTTCACTTGCTATTTCCATTGCATTTACAATATTTTATCCATTTGTGTTCCTAAGGATTCTTAAATTCTCTTTTATCATCTTTTTACTGAAGTAGTACTGAAAAAAATTGTGTGTTTTCAAAGATTATCTCAAATTTTACTATGTTGTGATTGCTGTTGCTTAATCAGTATTGTCTGTTCTTGTTACTATGTCTTTATTGTTTGAACAAATGAGATCTAGACAGACATCACCACATCTTGGGATGGAGGCAAACTGGGTGAAAAAAACGTCATTTGCCATCTGCACCATTTCAATTACCTTCTTTGTATCCCGGATAAAATCACCTTTGACCACTATGTCTTCTTTGTTGCACATATGTCTTACTTGATTAAATAATTTGTTATTATCTAACATGCCAATTTGGCACCCTGTAGTAAACTCAGATAACCAGATCTCTGCCTTTTTATCCTTACTAGCTTAGCCCACAGTGACCGTGATGTGCTTCCTGCTCGCCTCTTGAAGATTTGGGTCTGAATATTATTTTTCATATATAGCGTCACACCCCTTTCTTTCTTTCCTTCCTTGTTTGTCTCTCCTGAAGCATGAGCAGCCACTAATATTCCTCTCTGTCACTCCCATTTAGCCATGACTCTGTAATTCATATAATATCGCAGTCCCAAGTCAATGCTGTTGCCTCTAGTTAATGCATTTTATTTTTAATGCTTCTCGTATTAAGGAGTAAACATTTTAAACATTTTTGTGTTACCGGTTAAGTTTTTGTTTTGGTCGGGTTGGCTGTTTTTTTGGGTTTTTTTGTGCCTTCCTCAGTTTTTCAACCCCACATTATCTAAAAATGTCTGCACAGTTCCTCCTAGAATATTTTTTCCTTTCCTCTTGTAGATATAGTCTGTCTCGTCAGTAAATGTTTACGGTAAAAGGCATTCCAGTGGCTGAGAAAGTAAAACCTTCTTGTTCGCAACATGCCTTCATCCATGCCTTACAGCTGAATATTTAAAATCTGCTTGTGTAGTATTTTCCCTGGTGCTGGAAGTATTTTGGAAAAAATTACTGATTTGGATGTGGTCTTTAGCTTGTCTCCAAGTTCCCTAAATTAATTCTCCAGAGAACATGCACTTGTCTTTCCAATATGATTTCTTTCAATATGATCTACAGTATAACCAAGGGATCTTCATCTGCCCTCTCCAGTAAGTGGTCCACTCTTTTGGTTATGTGGGAAACTCTTGCTCCTGGTAAGCAGCATACTGTGGTTGACTCACAATCTCTACTGCATACTTAGCTGGTAGTATTTTGGAGGACTGAATCTCCAACAACACATTTTTCCCTCTTCTGCCCCTCATTCTTTTTAACTTGGCTTGAAGGCAGAATTTTTTTTCAGACATTTGAAGCAAGGTATATCCATTGGTTACTCCAATCTTGCTTTCTGATGAGATACAAATTCCTCTTTTGAGTACCTGAGTCTGTAACTGCTTGCTGCTCTCCTTAATTTGGACAGAAGTATACGAAACATTTGGTTTGCACTTCTGCAGATTGGTGAGTCTAGAGCTGTTTTTCAAGAGTAAAAACCTCTTTGTGGTGAGGTTTTCACACAGTTATCACATATGTGGTGGGATCTTATATAACAGCCCACATATTACATGTATTGCAGGTGATGGACTTGAGAACCATTTTTCTACTTTTTTTTCTTTACAGATTCTTCTCTAATATTTTATGTTGGTAACTGATTTTTCAAGACAGTATGCTTTTGGTCTTGCTATTGTTTGGATTCACACTGTGAAAAGTATTACACTGTGGAAAATGACTCCGCTCTTTCTGCGATGCTGTTTCTCTATAACTCCTTAAACAGTCTGCTAGAGCTGCAGTGCTAACTACCCACAATTAAAAGGCAATCAGCTCTACCTGGCCACTGGTTTACAAACAAAGAACCTTTGATGTGCCCCTGAATTGACCTGCAACTGACCTTAATTAAACTGCAGTACTTGCAAAAACAAAAGTCAGTAACCAGTTCTTGTTAAGTTGTCGACAATGCTTTCTGCATCAAGTGACAAAGTTCTCCATCTCACTCGTATAATCTGTCTCATACCCCTCATCATTACAATCCATAAGTGCAGAATCATCTGAGAATTTCTGCAAGTGACATAACCTGGTGTTAAATTTGTAGGTGGAGGTGTACAGAGTGAAGAGAAAAGGAAATAAGACTGTTGCTTGTGGTGCTCCAGTGTTGCTCACAACCGTATCAGAGACACAGTCCTGAAGTCTCACAAACTTGTGGTCTGCATTACCCAGGACAGCACAGGCTCATCTACCTGCATATCTCCGAGCTTACCCTTTAACAGAGTGAAGGTGCATGCACACCATGGTGTGCCACCTTAATAGAACTTAACCAACTCAACCACTTAGCCACCTTGATTTAAAGTCTTTCTTTTAAGAATTTAGATCATACTCACAATACCACATACCGATTTATCAGTACAGCCTGCACAACCATCCTCACTCCTCACTTGGGTTTGATGCATGCACTGAGGTGTGTTATCAGCAGAATTTAGCCACCTTAGTTTCTGATTTTTCTTTTTAAGAGTTCCAAAGATTCTCGCAATGCCATGTACCAGTTTATCAGTGTGTTCCTTACCATTGCCTTCCAATGGCCACTGCACCACTGTCCTCATTAGGGGTCAATACGGCAACTTATGAAAAATTTTGCTTCTTTCCAGCATCCTTTAAGCAAACAACCAAGAAAGGAAATTCAAGCCATTAAGTCATTAAAACTAGCCCTCTTTATCACAGGTGGCCAGCAATTCAGGAATTAAGCATTCCTAAAGTTTTTAAACAGAAAAAATACTGGTTTGTCTATTTTCCTTCCCCTTTAGACATAATAACAAGTCGTCTTCTTCTTTCAGCTGCTCCCGTTAGGGGTCGCCATAGCGGATCATCTTCTTCCATATCTTTCTGTCCTCTGCATCTTGTTCTGTTACACCCATCACCTGCATGTCCTCTCTCACCACATCCATAAACCTTCACTTAGGCCTTCCTCTTTTCCTTTTCCCTGGCAGCTCTATCCTTAGGATCCTTCTCCCAATATACCCAGCATCTCTTCTCTGCACATGTCCAAACCAACGCAATCTCACCTTTCTGACTTTATCTTCCAAATGTCCAACTTGAGCTGACCCTGTAATGTACTCATTTTTAATCCTCTCTATCCTCATCACACCCAATGCAAATCTTAGCATCTTTAACTCTGCCACCTCCAGGTCCGTCTCCTGTTTTCTGGTCAGTGCCACCGTCTCCAACCCATATGACATAGCTGGTCTCACTATTGTCCTGTAGACCTTCCCTTTCACTCTTGCTGATATCCATTTATCACAAATCACTCCTGACACTCTTCTCCACCCATTCCACCCTGCCTGCACTCTCTTTTACACCTCTCTTCCACAATCCCTATTACTCTGTACTGTTGATTTAAAAAGGATTTTATTTAAACTCATCCACTTTCGCAGACTCTACTCCTTGCATCCTCACCATTCCACTGACCTCCCTCTAATTTACACACATGTATTCTGGCTTGTTCCTACTGATCTTCATTCCTCACCTCTCTAGAGCATATCTCCACCTCTCCAGAGTTTCCTCAACATGCTCCGTACTCTCACTACAGATCACAATGTCATCAGCAAACATCATAGTCCACGGGGACTCCTGTCTAATCTTGTCTGTCAGCCTGTCCATCACCATTGCAAATAAGAAAGGGCTCAGAGCTGATGTAATCCCACCTCCACCTTGAATGCATCCATCACTCCTACTGCAGACCTCACCACAGTCACACTTCCCTCATACATATCCTGTACAACTCTTACATACTTCTTTGCCACTCCCAACCTCCTCATACAATACTACAACTCCTCTTGAGGCACCCTGTCATATGCTTTCTCCAGGTCCACAAAGACGCAATGCAAATCTTTCTGGCCTTCTCTAAACTTCTCCATTAATATCCTCAGAGCAAACATCGCATCTGTGGTGCTCTTTTTTGGCATGAAACCATACTGCTGCTCACTAATCATCACCTCACTTCTTAACCTAGCTTCCACTACTCTTTCCCATAACTTCATGCTGTGGCTCATCAATTTTATCCCCTTGTAGTTACTACTGACCTGCACATCCCCCTTATTCTTAAATATCGGCAACAGTACACTTCTTCTCCACTCCTCAGGCACACTCTCATCTTCCAAGATTCCAATAAACAATCTAGTTACAAACTCCACTGCCATCTCTCCTAAACACCTCCATGCTTCCACAGTGTGTCATCTGGACCAATGGCCTTTCCATCCTTCATCCTCTTCATAGCTGTCCTTACTTCCTCCTTGGTAATCCGTTGCACTTCCTGATTCACTATCTCCACATCATCCGACCTCATCTCTTTCTCGTTCTCTTCATTCATAAGCCTTTCAAAGTACTTTTTCCATCTGCTCAACACACTCTCTTCGCTTGTGAGTATGTTTCCATCTTTATCTTTTATTACCCTAACCTGCTCCACATCTTTGCTCGCCAAAACCCCTCCCCTCCCCGGCCTGTGCTACGCGCCAGCCAATTTGCGTCTCTGCCGCTCGCATTGTGAAGAGGCGGGGTGAATGCACCCCAAGGAAATGCGGTTGCTCCTCCGAAACCCCCTCTTAAACGGTGATACAATGGGAAACAAATACAGTTTTTTTTTTACCTCCTCTTTGCTCAATCAGCTGCTGGCTTGCTGCTGCTGCTGCCGTGCTTCATGACCTGCCACTTGCATGGTGCATCGAATATTTAAAAGCCCGTACAGCAGCTGTTCTACTCTTTGTCTTTTATTTCCGGCCCCAGGCGTGGTTAAATCTCTTGGCACAAACTCTCGTCTCGCAGGATGTGAGTTCTTGATATTTTTTAGTTTGTGATTTTAAAATAGAATAAGAATCTGAAAACCTAACAACATGACATTAAAATACGATAAATTCTGAAAAGAATGATACCAAACATGTATATGTAGATATAAGGATGACAAAAAAGTGACATAAAAACATCACATAAAATTGTTGCACAAAATCGTTGCACTTTTAGGCTTAGGATTTTATTTATATATAGAGTAGATATCATTCCACCATAGTCTTCAACTGTAGCAGCTATGACATCTAAAACAAAGTCAAGTTATTATAAATCACATTCTATCAGACCCAAGAAGACTTTTCCAAATTCAGTTTTTCTTCTTTTCGTCAGAATATTATAGTTAACTCAAGAACTGATTACTTCTTCATTATGTCACACATGTAGGTCTGGGTGACAACCTCAGAGCTCATTTAACAGTTGTTACACTCTAAACCAGCCTCCTGGAATTGTCCATTCTGGCTTGCAGACATCATAACTGGCATCAACACCATTTACAGGTTAGCCTAATGAAGGCTCTCCTCTGAAGAAGATGGCTGTTTCTCATATACCAAATTTATCAGTTGCTTTTGAGCCACCACAATATATGGGAATCACCATGATTCCGCAATTCTTTTTATTGTATTTTTGTGTCCTGTTACAGTGTGCATAGTTAGAAGGATTTTCACCAGCATGACAGAGCAGGTGGACTTTGCAGAAATTGTGGCAACTCTGTGGGTTTGGGTAGGAGAACAAAAAAACTAGCAAGGCAGAGGTTTGAAATCGAGCAAGAGCAGCTCTCAGACGAGAACAGGCATTGGGCCCATCTAAGTACTGTTACCGTTATGATCTAACAAATGACATAGTAATATATTTTCCTACAGGGTGGTCCAGATCGTCTGGATAACTTTGATTTATGCGGGGACGATTCCAGTTCAGCGCGAAGACAATTCTTCATGTTGTCAGTTCGCAGACTTCTCAATGGTCCAGGATTTTTAGGGTGATTTTCTGTGTAATAAACTTAATAAGTTATAGCGTAATGAAAATTGCATAATTAGATCTGGACCACCCTATACTTTTGAATGGATTGTGGAAGAATAATTTTATGGTAATATAACACATATCTTAAAGAAATAGCATAAAGGGTTAATAAATAAAAACCTTTGCAGGCAAGTCGGGAAACCAGATAAAGATCATGTGAACAACAAATTATACTGAAAAATGACTAAGAAATCAGAAGATGTCCTGTAAAACAACCAGAATGGACAATTGTTATATGCACAGAAATTTCAAGAGTGGTGGATCAACTCAAAAGTATAAGAATCAGAATATAATATAATAGACTTTTATTTTATTTAAGTCATTTGCGTGTAAATCAACAAACCAACCAGAGTACACGTATGCATTGATTGACACTGTATGTAAATTCAATAGTTTATGAACCTCTATTCTTTGTTTCTCTGACCATGCTGTAACAGACCGCTTTTGAAGAATGCTCCCTCCTTAAAAGATTCAATGAACAACTTTTCACCTACCTGATGACTGATTTGTCCTGTTAGAAGATATTTCTTTCTTTAATAAGATGTTCAATTTCTACCACAGTTTTTGGCGCCCAACATTAAGGTTTTCTGCAATCTGTAGGAAACTCCCAGCAAAATCTCAAAAGATGCAAAACCTTCAATGCAAAATTGGAACTGACTTGTTCCCGTCTGCGTGGATTCCCCTCTGGAGGACACGATTGTTGGACTTGAAACAGTAACAGGAGGCATATTCATTTGTTCTTTTGGGGATAAGGCGCTGGGTTAGATCCCAAACCATTAGAACAAGAGTGTTTTGTGTCTAGAGTTAGGCCGGAGTTATACTTCACGCGACGCGACGCATGCTGCAGAGGACGCTCCTGCTACGCAAGCGTTGTAGTGTTTATACTTGCGCGCGTACTTTACGTAAATCTGGAGGAATCCACCAGGTGGCAGTGCGAGATATTATCACGGTGAGAACATGTTCGGCTTCTCTGTGTTGTGAATTGCCTAAAACACCTATTAAATACCGATAACACCTTACCGCAATATCTCTGAAAAGGATATTTATTGATTAAATCCATAAATCCAGGGATGTGTCCATTCCAGCAAGCATTGGGCACGACTGAGAAACAATCCCTGGACAAGGTCTCCGCTCATCACAAGGTGAATACAAGCACTCGCATACACTAGCGTCATTTTAGCGGCACCAAATCCCCAAATCTGCATATCTTTGGAAGGAAACCGGAGCACAGTGTGGAATCCAAGCAGGGAATACTAGCGACATAACTCCCTGCGAGACAGCAGTGCTATCGCTCCGCCGCCATGTCACCCCCATGTGTGTAATTATTCCCCCCATGTGTGTAATTATTAACAGTATTCATTATTTAAACAAAATTATATGTAAAATGTAACATACACACTTTAATGCATT
The DNA here is from genome assembly GCA_026402145.1 of Polypterus bichir lapradei. Taxonomy (NCBI): domain Eukaryota; kingdom Metazoa; phylum Chordata; class Cladistia; order Polypteriformes; family Polypteridae; genus Polypterus; species Polypterus bichir. The sequence continues at coordinate 3,797,099 of JANRMT010062829.1, read as the reverse complement.
TAATCATGAAAGTGATATCAAGTACAAATCTAAAGATTCTAAATGTGCAGAGAGTTGAAATATCATACATTTCATTTTTCTGTGTGGTGATATATTGCTGCTTGCCGCAGCTGTCAGGTCCAAGAAGCTCGCAGCGATTAAAAACTGGGATGACGTTTACGACCGTCTGCTTTAATGATAAAGTAAACTACGAGGTTAAAGTGGACAATTCGAGATTAAAGCCGAAATTTCCACTTTAATCACAAAATACACGTTTTTACCGTGTCCTTTATTTTTTTCTCAGTAGCTCAAATACAGCGCTATACATTATGATGCTGTTGTGAAGTTGCAAAAAAAAAAAAAAAAAAGACGGCACAAAGATGTTATGTGAGACTTTTAAAATGCACTTTTTAAAGTGTCATTACGATCGGGAATATGCAACGCTTGAATATAAAATCACCACGAATGCATCTGTATGTCAGCATTTTGCTTCACCACATCAAACCATTCACCAAACAGCAAAGCACGCACATCGATCCCCGTAGGATCTCCATAGAGGCTTTCTGTCACATGTAGATAGTAAACAGAGACTCTGACGTCACATTCCGACTTTTAGCACACTGCGCCCCCTGACTTTTTGCTGGTACTGCAACTCGCGCACGCGTCGCGTTAATTTCTGAGGACCTGCTCAGAGGACTCATGAAATGAACGCTGGGGACGCGTGGCAGCCATGATGCAGGCGCGTACGCGTTCTGAGCGTGAAGTATAAATGAGCCCTTAGGGTTGTAGTTAAGTTAAGAGAGAGTAATGCTCTGAAATAGTTAGGTGAAAGTCCTTTTTGCATAGGAATTGGTCATTAGAATAGGCAAGGTGTTAGGTTGTTTAGGAGGGAGGATTGGAGAGGGACCGTGGAGTCCCTAGCTCTCCACCATGACTATTTCCCTCCCAGTAGTTCTTCTTCTTGTTACTTGGTTGAGAAGGGGGAGAAATAGGGTACATCTCCTTCTTGATACTTCACCAAGAGGAGTGATTCCAGTTGAGCAGACTCCTTCTTGTTACTTGCTTTGCTGAGTGTGGGGGAAATAAGAGTTAAGAGGTTGCAACCCGTGTGAGAAAGAGAATTTCACAAGTAAAATGTATGAAGATGTTAACTAGTAAGAACAAGGAATAGGGAAGGTTTATGTGGAGTTTGTATGTTCTCTCAGTGGAAGTAAATGAGTCTGCACCTTTGTTTTCTTTTGTACCAGGCATAGTGGGTAAGTAAATAGACATCCTGACATGCAGCGAATTTAAAGAAATGTGTGTATGAGATGACATATTGAAAGAATTACTTTGTGTGTCTGATAATGTTGTTCTGTGCCAAAGAAATGTGTAAATGGGACTTTGTCTGAAATGTACTTGTATTTACCCGAATGTTTAAAGTAAAATATATTGTGTGCATCCATCTATTATCCAACCTGCTATATCCTAACTGCAGGGTCACAGGGGTCTGCTGGAGCCAATCCCAGCCAACACAGGGCGCAAGGCAGGAAACAAATCAGCAGGGCGCCAGCCCACCGCAGGGTGATATTGTGTGCACAAATTTAGAAATATCTGATACATTTCCAAAGCTCTGAGTTTATTTGGGTTAAAATGTGAGTTTTGAAAATGCATAATATTTCATAAATAAAAATGTCTCCAATTTGTTTAAAAAATGTTTATATGTATAAAACATCTTTCCTTCAAACCCTGATCAAGTCTTAGGGAAAAAATTTCTTTGATAATCATAAAATGTAAAGAAGACAATTTCTTTCAAGGATAAAATTTTTGAAAATGTTTTGAACGTTAAAAATTAAATGTTACATTTCTTCCACAAGACAGCTACTCATCATCACTGGGAGTGTCTCAGTCAACATCCAAATGTTCCGTTTATCTGTTCAGCTGAGTATGACTCTTCAGCTACTCTCATGTGTTCTGATCTCTCATGGCTTCTTTCATTTCTTTCCAGTATCTTTCTTGATGGTATCTAACCAGCGAGTTCTTGGGCAACCTCTTCCTTTTTTGCCACTGACCATTCCAAACATGACATCCTTCTCATGTGACTTGCTTTGCATAATGTGACAAAATTAGGAGAGCTTTTTGTTTATCTTGGCCTCCAGTGATAATTTCGGTTTCATCCATACCAGAAGTGATTAATTTTTTTATTCTGGTTGTCCACAGAATGCATAGCAGATATCTCCAGCTCAAAAGCATCGATCCTTTGCCTGTATGCCTTTCTCAGTGTCTAGGATTCACAGCCATATATTGCTATTGGGAAAACAATCACACTGACTAATCTACATTTAGTTGCCAGGCTGATGTCTTTGCTCTTCTATATATTATTCATACTGATTATCACATTTCTCCCGTGCCAGCTGTCTCTTGATCTCAGAAGTGCATTTGCCACAGCAATCAATTTTAGAGCCAAGAAAGATGAAATCTTCAACACATTTCTTCATTGTTGATCTTGATATTGATGCTTGCATTTTTTGCTGTTGTCATGATCTTTATTTTCTTGATATTCAGGTGCAGTCCAACCTTCTCACTTTTTTCTTTGACTTTAATGATCAAATATTTGAGATCCTTCTTGTTTTCAGCCAGCAGAGTAGTATCATCAGCATATTGGAGGTTGTTGGTGTTTCTACCATGTATTTTCACGCCAGTCTTCAACTCATCCAGGCCTGCTCGCCACATGACAGCTTCTGCATTCATGTTGAAAACTGCTGATGACAGAATGAATCCTTGGCATGTGTCCTTTCCAATCTTGAACCAATCCTTGTCTCCATGTGGTGTCGGGATTGTAGCTTCTTGATCTTGATAGAGCAATTTTATAAGCCCAGAGCTGGTTGAGCTACAGAACATTGAACACCTTTGAATAATCAATGAAATACATGTAGAGGTCTTCCTGATACTCTGTGTAAATCCATAGAAGGTTAGTAATGCGATCATGAGTGCCTGTGCCTTTCCTGAAGCCAGCTTGCACATCTGGGGCCTCATGCATAACAGCGTGCATAGAATTCGCATTATAATATGACGTAAGCACAAAAGCCAAAATGTGCTTACGCACAGAAAAATCCAGATGTATAAATCTGTGCATTCGCCAACTTCCGCGTTCTTCCACTACATAAATCCTGATCAGCATGAAAAGTAATGCTTGTGCACACGCCTGCTGTCCTGCCCCGTCTCCTCCCAGAATTACGCCTCTTTGAATATGCAAATCAATATAAATAGCCCTTAAGCTCAGCGTTCTGTGAAAAGGCAATGGGAAAAGAGAAGAATTTCAGCGAATACCAAGTGGAGGCAAAAAAAAACATACTATATGTTGGTTTAAACAGTGGTATAAACAACAAAAGAAAGTTGTTCGAGTGACATAGAGTGTCGGAGAAACTCGAAAGCTCAAATTCACAAAGTCGCACAGTGCCTGACATAAAAAAGAAGTTGTCAAATATCATAGTCGCCATGAAAAGGCGAGTCGTAGCCCACTGTCTGAGTGTCATATGAAATCTTATTAGGATACAGAGAAAAAAAAAGCATACAGTGTGAAAAATGCACGAAATGTCAACTTTAATCTCGAAATTTCCACTTTAATCATGACATTTATTTTGTCATTAAAGTAGAACATCATAAACTTCATCTTAAAATCTTTTAATTTACTCATTTCTCAAATCCCATCATAACTAAAGTAGCACGTTAAATGCTTTGTTTTGTATTTGATCTTCTATGTGTGTGAATCACTGCGTGATTCTTAAACGGGTTTTCTCTTCATCTGTCAGGACACAGAATCCATTATATTCGTGAAATTAAAATTCTCCAGTCACAGTAAGAATACAGCGCGAGGCGGGAACAATCCGTGAACAGAGTACCAGCGGCTCGCTATAGCGCTGAGGCACCGTGTCCTCACATGTTTATTTGTTAACAATATAGATTATTTTAATGAAGTTAAAGTTTTATCTGTATAATATAATAAACATATTTTGCTACATTTCACCTTAAAAATGATATCGTCATCATATGTAAATAAGCACTTTATAAAGTGGCTCAGGTTGTGCAATATTATAACTGTATCATACGTTTACAGTGAGGTAATTGTACTTAAAAGTAGAAACAGTTCTACAATGAGCACTTGATGAACTGATTGAGTGCATTTATAGTTCTTGGGATGAAACTGTTTGTGAACCGCGATGTCCGAACAGGAAAGGCTCTGAAGCGTTGGTCAGATGAGAACAGTTCAAATAACGAATGGCTGAGGCAGCGTGTGCTAGATGCTATATACCGATAATTCTCTTTCCGATCAGCTGCTGCTGTGATTCCCCACTCAGATACAGTGATATACAGTGCATCCGGAAAGTATTCACAGCGCACCACTGTTTCTACATTTTGTTATGTTACAGCCTTATTCCAAAATGGATTAAATTCATTTTTTTCCTCAAAATTCTACACACAACACCCCATAATGACAACGTGCAAAAAGTTTACTTGAGGTTTTTGCAAATTTATTAAAAATAAAAAAACTGAGAAATCACATGTACATAAGTATTCACAGCCTTTGCTCAACACTTTGTCGATGCACCTTTGGCAGCAATTACAGCCTCAAGTCTTTTTGAATATGATGCCACAAGCTTGGCACACCTATCCTTGGCCAGTTTCGCCCATTCCTTTTTGCAGCACCTCTCAAGTTCCATCAGGTTGGATGGGAAGCGTTGGTGCACAGCCATTTTAAGATCTCTCCAGAGATGTTCAATCGGATTCAAGTCTGGGCTCTGGCTGGGCCACTCAAGGACATTCACAGAGTTGTCCTGAAGCCACTCCTTTGATATCTTGGCTGTGTGCTTAGGGTCATTGTCCTGCTGAAAGATGAACCGTCTCCCCAGTCTGAGGTCAAGAGCGCTCTGGAGCACAGAGCGGATCAGCAAGCGGAAGCACAGAGCAGCGGCATCTCCCACAGGCACGCAGCCCTTCGCAAGCACACGAGCAAGTTCACCTGAGGTAAAGCCGGCAGCTGACCAGTAGAAATAACCGGCAGTGAGAAATTAAAGTCGAATGCTCAGCGGGTGGTGGAAACTTAAAGCCGACGGTCTCGTAGCGATTCAGCTGAACACGGAAAGCGCCGAAGCACCTATAAAAACGGCAAAGATGACTTCAACATTTAACGTAAGTTCTATCTGCTCTCTGCCCATCGAGGGCGCGTTTATATGTTGTGTGTCCTGCAGTATGTACAGTTCAGGTTTTCCGGCCGACAGTGTAGATAGCTTCACCTGCCAAAAGTGTTTAGTTAATTTAGAGTTGATCGGGAAAATACGTGAATTGGAGGACCGCGTTAGGAATCTGATAGAGATTAGGCAAACCGAAAATTGGATAGACTCGGTTTGTTTAGACAATTTGGCTACTTCTGATTCGGCTTCAGTCTCTCCAGGTCCCACTGTAGTCAGTACGTGGCCAAAATCAGCAGCACCAATTCAGCCACAGGGCGAGTGGGTAACAGTAAGACGGGGGTCTAAGAATCCAAAATGTAGTCCCCCGGCACCCAGGTCACCAATTCGGACCCAGAACAGATTCTCAGCATTCCGCAGCGCGCCTGTGGAAACTGAGAATAATAAAGTGCTCATAATTGGCGATTCCATAGTGCGGAATGTTAGAATTCCAAACTATGTTAAACCAGCAGTTAATGTTAAGTGCCTCGCAGGGGCCAAGATTTCTGGCATAGAGGCCGCATTGGACTGTGTTGCCAACGATGAAGTATCTACCTTATTGCTGCATGTCAGCACTAATGATATTTATTTACAGCAATCTGAGGTATTAAAGCGGAACTTCATCTCTCTATGCACCAAAGCTAAAAGAAAATGTCAGAATTTAATTGTATCTGGTCCCTTACCAAGATTATATAGAGGGGATGTGATTTATAGCAGATTGCATCCCTTTCACTGCTGGCTAGAAACCTGGTGTGCAAATAAAAGCATAGCGTTTGTGAACAATTGGGATGATTTTTGGGAAAGGCCTGGATTTTTCAGAAGAGATGGTCTTCATCCTAACTGGAGGGGATCTTATGTATTATCCCAAAATATGGCAGCAAAACTGCCTGGTTGACTGATGAGAGCACCATCCAGGCCGCAGTCATGTGATCTTAAATCACAGGCTGTTGTTTATCCCACCCGTTATTTTCCTTAAGCTGTTACCCATAATCCCTGTTGTGGGGCATCCAGTAAATTTAGTGTTGCTACAAACCTTAAATTAATTGATAACCAAAAAATAAGGTGTATAATTAGACCAAGGGATAAAACCAGACCCTCCACCAGGGGCATCTGTAATAGAAATTTACTTCAAATTAAAACAAAAAATATATCACCAGTTCAGAAAAACCCATGCAGTATTAAATGCTGTTTATTGAACATTCGATCTCTTGGCACTAAAGCTGTTTTGGTAAATGATATTATATTAAGTACAAAATCTGATCTGTGTCTTCTTACTGAAACCTGGCTTAGTAAATGTGACACTGTTCCCCTAGCTGAGGCGTCACCAGATGGATACTCGTTCCTTCATGTCTAGACATTCTGGTCGAGGAGGAGGCCTTGGAATAATTCATTGTAACAAAATGCAAATCACTTCTAAAAATGTAGGCAACTTTACAAACTTTGAGGCATTAATTTTAAATATTAAAACAGATTCCAACACAATTATAGTGCTAGTCTACAGACCACCAGGGCCATATTCATTGTTCATGACTGAATTTAACAACCTTCTATCTGATTTGGCTATAAATTATGATCACGTAGTACTGATGGGGGATTTTAATGTACACATTGATGTGGAAACTGACACTTTTAGCAAATGTTTTACTTATTTGTTAAATTCAGTAGGATTTTGTCAGATTGTCAAAGGTCCAACTCATAATCATAACAACACATTAGATTTAATTATAACTTACAAAGTTGAAATAAAAAATTTAAACATTACTCCATTAAATGAAGTTATTTCCGATCACTTCTTAATTACATTTGATTTAGTTCTGCCCATGCCAACGCACTCACAGATTAAAACAAAGACAGTGCAACATCTAGATTGTAATTCTGCTTCAAAATTTATAGATCGAGTGTAATTGTGGAAAACCATTTAGATCAGTTAACATCAAATGTAAACGTGGAAAACAATTTAGATCAGCTAACATCACATTGTAATGTGACCTTGAGAGATGCTCTGGACACAGTGGCTCCCCTTAAAACAAAAGTGATCAAAGCACATAGAAACTCTCCCTGGTTTAATGAAAATACTCGAGCTCTTAAATTAGAGTGTCGAAAACTGGAGCGCAGATGGAGAACAACAAAGCTACATGTCTTTCAAATTGCATGGACAGAGAGTATTAATAAATATAAAAAAGCCCTCTTTAAAGCTCGCTCAGAATACTATTCTACATTAATAGATAGCAATAATAAAAATCCTCAGGTACTGTTTAGAACAGTGGCTAAATTAACAAATGGTAATTCAGATCAACAGTGCAAAATACCAACAGATATTAGCAGTACAGACTTTATGAACTTCTTCAATGAGAAAATTAAAAATATAAGATCCCAGATCTCAGCATCACAGTACAAACCAAATACTAGCTTAGCAAACCCTACCGCACATTGCATTCAGCACTTTAGTAATTTTAATCCTGTAACTGAGCATTTCTCTCTAAAATACTAGAAAAAGTAGTCGCAAGTCAGCTTCAGTCACACCTTACGTATTACAATTTATTTGAGAAATTCCAGTCTGGTTTTCGCACTGGTCATAGTACAGAAACTGCACTAACACGGGTTGTAAATGACATTCTGATATCCTCTGATGAAGGAAATTCCACTGTAATTATGTTGTTAGACTTAAGTGCAGCGTTTGACACCATTGACCATTCTATTTTACTGCACAGGCTAGAAAACGATGTTGGGCTTACAGGCCCCGTGCTCACTTGGTTTAGTTCTTATTTATCAAATCAATTCCAATATGTACAGAAATGTGCTGACAGGACTCCATCATTATACACAGAAGTTCAATGTGGTGTCCCGCAGGGCTCAGTACTGGGACCTTTACTGTTTTCACTTTACATGCTTCCACTGGGATCTCTCATTAGGAAACATAATGTTAATTTTCACTCGTATGCAGATGACACCCAGTTACACCTTTCATTTAAATCAAATGAAGTTTCTCCGATGTTGTCTTTAAGTAGTTGTGTTAGTGAATTAAAGGAGTGGATGAATGAGAACTACTTGTCTTTAAATACAGATAAAACAGAGATGTTAATTGTTGGAGGGAATGACGCTGATCACAGCAATATTTTGTCATCATTTAACTCAGTTGGAATCCCAATTAATTTTACTGAATCAGCCCGCAATCTAGGAGTTATCTTTGATTCTAGCATGTCATTTAAAGCACATATTACAAAGTTGTCCAAAACATGTTTCTTCCATCTTAAAAATGGTAGGAAATTAAGGCACTTTCTAAATAAACAGGATTCTGAGAAATTAATTCATGCATGTATCTCTAGTAGGATTGACTACTGCAATGCGGTGTTCACTGGCTGTTCAAACTGTTCTTTATACAGCCTCCAGTTAATCCAAAATGCGGCTGCAAGAATTATTACAAGAACAAGAAAATATGAACACATAACTCCAGTTCTTAAATCCTTACACTGGCTCCCGGTTAAATTTAGGGCAGATTTCAAAATCCTCCTTTTAACATATAAAGCATTAAATGGCCAAGGTCCGGCTTACTTGTCTGAACTTATCATGACTTACAAACCTGAGCGCACATTAAGATCTCAAGATGCTTATGATTCCAAGGATTAATAAAATTACAGTGGGAGGTCAGGCTTTTAGTTACAGGGCCCCTAAACTGTGGAATGGTCTTCCTGCTTCTATAAGAGATGCCCCTTCGGTCCCAACCTTTAAATCTCGGCTGAAGACTCACTACTTCAGTTTAGCATATCCTGACTAGAGCTGCTGATTAACTGTACACACTGCATCTCTGTTGTTAGTCATTAGCACTAAAACATAAGTAACATGATTGTTATAATTTGTTACTAACCCTCACCTATTCTGTTTCTGTTCTCGGTACTCAAATGTGGCAATTGGTGCCACGGCCCACCTGCCAAGTTGTTTGCCTGCCTGTGGTAAAGTCATCCCTGATGGAGGATCACAGGAATCATGGGAAAAAGGGGTCCGTTCATCGGATTGGCTGGCCGAGCAACGTTTTAGCCGTGGAATGGCCAAATGGGGAGGCAGCTTGATGGATGAGGTCTCCAGGACTCTAAAAATATCCAAATCTTATTATGTGATATCATCTACTATTAAATTCTGCTCCGTACTTCTAAAATTTGTATTATTATACTGTATTTAGGATTTGTTCTGTTCTGTGTATTGTATTGTATTGACCCCCTTCTTTTGACACCCACTGCACGCCCAACCTACCTGGAAAGGGGTCTCTCTTTGAACTGCCTTTCCCAAGGTTTCTTCCATTTTTCCCTACAAGGTTTTTTTGGGAGTTTTTCCTTGTCTTCTCAGAGAGTCAAGGCTGGGGGGCTGTCAAGAGGCAGGGCCTGTTAAAGCCCATTGCGGCACTTCCTGTGTGATTTTGGGCTATACAAAAAAAAATAAACTGTTTTCATCCAGGATGTCTCTGTACATTGCTGAAGTCATATTTCCCTTTATCCAGACTAGTCTCCCAGTTCCTGCCGCTGAAAAACATCCCCACAGCATGATGCTGCCACCACCATGCTTCACTGTAGGGATGGTATTGGCCTGGTGATGAGCGGTGCCTGGTTTCCTCCAAACGTGACGCCTGGCATTCACACCAAAGAGTTCAATCTTTGTCTCATTAGACCAGAGAATTTTGTTTCTCATGGTCTGAGAGTCCTTCAGGTGCCTTTTGGCAAACTCCAGGCAGGCTGCCATGTGCCTTTTACTAAGGAGTGGCTTCCGTCTGGCCACTCTACCATACAGGCCTGATTGGTGGATTGCTGCAGAGATGGTTGTCCTTCTGGAAGGTTCTCCTCTCTCCACAGAGGATCTCTGGAGCTCTGACAGAGTGACCATCGGGTTCTTGGTCACCTCCCTGACTAAGGCCCTTATCCCCCGATCACTCAGTGTGGATGGCTGGAAAACTCTAGGAAGAGTCCTGGTGGTTTCGAACTTCTTCCACTTACGGATGATGGAGGCCACTGTGCTCATTGGAACCTTCAAAGCAGCAGAAATTTTTCTGTAACCTTCCCCAGATTTGTGCCTCGAGACAATCCTGTCTCGGAGGTCTACAGACAATTCCTTTGACTTCATGCTTGGTTTGTGCTCTGACATGAACTGTCAACTGTGGGACCTTATATAGACAGGTGTGTGCCTTTCCAAATCATGTCCAATCAACTGAATTTACCACAGGTGGACTCCAATTAAGCTGCAGAAACATCTCAAGGATTATCAGGAGAAACAGGATGCACCTGAGCTCAATTTTGAGCTTCATGGCAAAGTCTGTGAATACTTATGTACATGTGCTTTCTCAATTTTTTTTGTTTTTAATAAATTTGCAAAAATCTCAAGTAAACTTTTTTCAAGTTGTCATTATGGGGTGTTGTGTGTAGAATTCTGAGGAAAAAAAATGAATTTAATCAATTTTGGAATAAGGCTGTAACATAACAAAATGTGGAAAAAGTGATGCGCTGTGAATACTTTCCGGATGCACTGTAAATACTCTGAGTGGTGCAGTGAGAGTAATATGGAAAAAGATGATCCGCTGTGGCAACCCCTAACAGGAGCAGCTGAAAGAAGAAGAAAAAGATGATGGTGCAGTGAGAGTAACAACGCTAAAGCAGTTATGGTATTTCGAATAGTTTGACCATTCTGTGGACCATTATATTGTTACAGGTTAATTACAATCAGATGCATTAAACTAATAAACAATATGCGGTTAATTTCAGTGTATTAATAAAGCCTCGTCAGGGATGTGAATCTGAAAAAGAAAGGGTAACCACACAGGAACAGTAGCACTGCTTTGACGCTGGGTGCCACCAGTCTGCAAAACCGAGCGGAGAACTTGCATACAACAGGGTATGAGGTACAGTGGAAATGTGTGTGGCTTTACGCCAAGTTTAGGTTTTATACATTGCGATTTGAACGTGGAAATGTTCTTACGCAACATTTCTGTGCGTACGCACTGTTTATACATGAGGCCCCTGGTATTTACCTATTGATGATTGTACTCAAGCATTACTGGATGATCTTCAGAGGGATTTTGCTTGCGTGTAGTATCAGGGCTATGGTTCAATAATTTGAACAATCTTTCGTGTCTCCCTTCTTTGGATTTGGAATACTGTATATATTGATCTTTTCCACTCTTTTGGACACTCACATGTGCTATATGTGCGTTGACATAAAACCATTAATGCTGCCACCGGCATGGGCTTAAGCAATTCTGCTGGTAAGCAATCAATTTCTGGGGCTTTTCAGTTGGTTAAATACTTGATTGCCCATATGGTTTTTTTTCCTCTGGAATATCTAGCTCTAGTTCCAGCATCTCATTCTCGTCTGATGGACATTTCTGATTTTCACTTTCATATAACTTCTCTGTGCATTCTTTCCATTGATCACTTATTCCTTGCTAGTCATGTAATTACTGTCCATTGCTCCATCGGACTGTTGCCTTATGAGCCATGAATATTGACTCTGCTCTCTTTAAGTAGGTGTAGAGCCATAGAACTCTTCCACTTCATAAGGTACATCTACTGTGGGGACATATACTTGCAGAATTGTGACATCACAAGGTTTCCCTCTGATTTGGATGGCCATTTGTTTGTTGTTGAGTGTTTGATAACTCTTGGTGGCTTTGGCAATTTTCTTGTTTACGATAAAGCCCACTCCTCACTATCTGGTGGAGTCATTGCCAGAGAAGTATACCATGTGCTCACTGGAATTGGAGAAGCATTGCCAGTCCAATGTATTTCACTGATGCCCAATATGTAGATGCTTAATCGATTAATTTCCCTTTTCACAATGTTCAATTTTCCTGTGCTCAAACAATTTTTGTTCCATACTTTTATGCAGAGATGCTGAGATGTCTGGCTATTATTCCAACAACCTTTCTAACATCTCCAATGTGAAGTTCCATCACGTGAGCACATTAATCACAAGCTTGTGTGTTGGCAAGTTCAATAAAAGTTGGCTAGTTGTATTGCTATGGTGGAAAAAGTTTGTGAAGTGCCTCACCTGGCCCAGCAAGGATCATACTAGCAGTGTTGTCAGTCACGATGGCTGGTTCTTTATTTTTTATGTTTTATTCATCCCACGCCAATGTCAATATCAGCTCTAGAGCCTTGTTTTAAAACACTGGGGGGACACATATTCCACATTAATTAATGTGATTGCTACATGTGAGTAATTTAAGATATGCATAACTTGTAGAATTCTAGAAAGACATGAGAGTTCTTTAATTTCAACTCATTCAAGATTAGTTTAAATGTCCAATAGGGGAAAAAATTTAGATAACAGTTTATTTGAGGGGTGTCTACACGGAAACTCATAACACATGAATAGGTTATTGAATGACATTTACGTAAGAAAAATATTTGATTATTTTATAATAATATAATTTGCAAGATGATACTGACGTTTTATAAAGTAGATGTGATTGCATTATATTAAAATAAGGTGCAACCCCATACACCCCTAAATAATACTGCATGTGTGGACTCTATTGTGGTGATGCATATGTTAGTTAAATTATGGTGAATTTTTGAATGAGTGAGAGCTTTATTTTTGTATCAAGAGCAATGACATTTTGTTCCACATCTTGCAATTACTGATGTTAACTGTTCATTACTAATTCAGTATTGATTTTTAAATGTCATTCCATGCTAATGCATATGTTATGAAGTCACTACGTAGACACACTTTGAATGAAGTGTTACTGAAATTTGTCGCATTATATTAATGTTCTCTATGCATGGTTAAGAACTCTCTAAAAAAAGCCAACACTTCAAGTATATCAGTGCATGCTATTTAAATCAAGACAAAATCGATATTGAATCGAAATTGAAGGGAATCAGGACATCAGTGCTAATTCCCAGCCCCAATAGGAAGAGATAATATGACCTGGAGAGGCCAGCATGCTTCCAGGTGTTTTAACTGTAGGAAATGCTTGGAAGGTGGTTAAAGTCATAAGCCCATTCTTCCAAAAAGATAGTGGAGATAGTGACTTGTAATTACTTGTTGAACACCCTCCCAGAGACTCTCACCCAACTGTTCTGTCAGCAAACTTGGTCCCACATGGAGACTCTGGTTAAGACTATCAAGAGACACAGAACAGCCTTGCAAGCCAAGGGTTCATCAGAACAGCTTGAAGAATACCACAAAACTCAGATGGAATGTATTGTCAAAGCAGCCTACTAATGAGTTTGATCATGTGGTTACCCAATATGATGTGGGTGACAGTTTATCAACGTTTGAGTGACATCTCCATGGAGGCATCAAGCAGGACATTGTGGAACAAAACCCCACCCAGCGAGGTCACCTCTGATCCATTCTCTGAGTTATATTTCCAATTTCGGCAACCTCCGGCTCCCTTTAAAAGGGAACAGTGAAATAATAATTCCCTTAAGTTTGCCAAGAATGTAGTAGTTCTTGTTTATGGTCGGCGTATTGCCCAGCCCATGCCATCAGCGCCCAACTTTGTTATTAGAAAAATGACCTTCTGTATCGAATGGGAGAGAAACAGTCATTGTTGATAGTCCAGAAAGCCTACATGCTCATCTCCTAGGCACCCACCTTGGAGGCAAAAAGGTTACAGCAAATTAAGCTACACTTTTACTGGCCGAGAATCAATGAGGAGGTCCACCGATTTTGTAGTTCATGTCTGGAATGTCAGCTCCAGCAGATTCCTCAAAAAGGTCCATGCTCCTCTTGTTCTCATTGCCTTCATTAATGCACCATTTGAACTGATCAGGGTAGATTTAGTAGGACCCCATGAACCCTGTGCCCAATACCATAAATATGTTCTGGTCCTGGTAGATTACGTTACTTGATATCCTGAGGCTATTCTCTTGAAACAAGCCAATTCCAGGAATATTGCACAGGAACTGGTAGGGGTCTCTAACCTTTCTCTTTCACTCTTTCTTTCTCTCCTAGGATGTGAAGCAGAAGCGGAAATGGAAGATGGCCAGCTGTGAGCTGCCGTGCATTTTCGACATCTCCAGACCCTTGAGAGAGGAATGCAACAACTCCTTGCCAGACAGACGCACCCAAGGGAACAGAAAACTTTCCTACTAAAGGAGACGTCCTAAGCATCTGATACTGATGCGGCTCGACTCAACAACATCAACCCTGCGCTGTGCTGCTCACACACTGGGCCAAGTAAGATTTACACCTACTCCTACTCAAGGCAGCGATGGAATCTGGCTGTCTCAGCTCCAAAAGTGGGGGCTCAAATCCAGACTACCTCCATTATCTTGGGTAAGTTTTGACATTCATAACCACTTTGACCCTCTCCACTCCCCCAACATGCAGACTGGGGTGATGCACTTGTTATTGGGGATTTGATTGTATGCCACCTCAATATTTCATGCCCTAAACATCAACTTGTGTTTCTAATTTTCCTTGGTTCACAAGTACAAGATGCCATGAAAAGAGCCCAAGCAGTTACGGAGAAGCAAAAGGATAAGGCTGTTGGGACCATCATACTGCATGCAGGCATAAACAATATTTGATTTCTAGAACTGGAGGTTCTAAAGACGGACTTTGCAGCACTAATTCAAGCTACGAAAAAGAAGACCCTAGCTGCGAGAATCATCATTTCAGGTCTTTCGCCCTTAGCTAGTAGGTCTAATGAAGCCTAAAGTTGACTGCTGGCCTTAAACAATTGAATGAGAGGCTTCTGCAAGAGACGAAACATTAGTTTGGTGGACAACTGGGATCTTTTCTGGGAGAGACCAAGTTTCTACAGACAAGATGGCCTGCATCCAAACAGATTTGGTAGCTGGGTACTCTCGGACAATATCTCAAAGGTAATCTGTCTTTCTTTACTATGCAATTTTAGTCCTAATGTTGTCTATAATGCCATGTTAGGATGTGATAATTCTGTGGTGAGTTCACCTTTAGAAGCACACTATATTAGCAGTATAATAATAAACCATAGTCTTAACTAAAAAAAACCCAGACATTGCTGTATAAATGCAAATAACTTGATTATCATTTCACCTATAGATGCACACTGCATTAGTATTATAACAACAGGTGATCATTTAAATAAAAAATCAGCACATAGCAATATAAACACAAATAAAATAAATACTATTTCAAGCTGCTGTAACACTCTGATTCAGCTCTGCTCTTTTGAGACCTAATTGTCGCTTTACTAAATATTAGAACGTTAACCAGCATGTCTTTTTACATTAACAAACCTTATTAGTGATAAGAAAATCTAATTTCTCTCAACTAAGTGAAACATGGCTCAGCTCTGATTGTGTGGCAGTGTTAATTGAAGCAGCACCTCTGAATTACAGTTTTATTCACTCAGTTCTCCAACACATAAAAGGCGGCCATTTAGTGACTATTTACTTGTGCCATGATACCATGAAAAGAGCCTCAGCATTCATCAAGAAGCATGCACAGCGCGTTACAGTATCCACCACATGTTGAAACAGCTTGGGATCCTGGTTGGCAACCCTCCAGGCAGACATGTTGTCCAGTCACACCCCCCCCCAGAAATGACCATCTATCTGCGACAGCCAGGTGTTAATGTGGCCTGGTCCAGCTGCTTGGGTCCTCAACAATGAGGATCTCATGAGCTGTACCTCCCTTGGGGAATCACATTACATGGCTGTAGTGCCATAACTGACTCCCCTTCACAATGCAGGTAATATGCTTCATTTGGGACTTTGTGAGCAACCACTTGTTCAAAACAAACTCCAGACAGCGGTACCCAAAGATTCTCCAAAGAGACACAGTAATAAAACTGTCCAATCTTCAGGTCACTTCATAGCATCCATGTCTTGCAACCATATAGCAAAACTTTGTCCTTTTACAAAGATATCAGGAGCGCATCACACACCTTTACAGACCTTCAAAATATAATGCATCTTTTATTGAGGAATTCTCAGAATTACTATCTATAATAATGACTAACTATGACAGGTTCATAATTGTAGGCGATTTCAGTTTTCATGTGGATAACCAAAGTGACCTGAAAGCAAGAGAATTCATGAACGTACTGCACTTGTTTTGATCTCAGTCAGCATGTCAGCCAGCCCACATATGAGGGAAGAAACACACTGGATTTAGTGATTTTTAAAGGATTAAATGTTGACATTAGGCAAGTGGTAGATTTCGGTATCTGAGCATTTTTGCATATTTTTAATGTAGAAATACTGATAGAAACAAGTAATGAGAAGCATGTTGTTAAAAAAGGTTATTTTTGTACATCTGCAGCTTCAGTGTTTGCTAATATTCTAAATAATTGTTTCCATTGCAGTGCTTACCTCAGTAGTGCTAATAGGGTAAATAGTAAGGTAGAAAATTTTTATATTAAGGTGAGAGCTACAGTTGACGTTGTGGCCCCTGAAAAGACAGTTAAGAATTCCTCCAGCATTATTATACCTTGGAAGGCCCAAAGATTGTCTGATTTAAAGAGAACATGCCGGAGAGCTGAGCGTAGGAGAGAAAAACTAAACTGATTGTCCACTATGAAATGCTGAAGGCAAAAATAACTGAATATAGCAATGCAGTCCACCATGACAGGCAGTCATATTTCTCTAAAATTATAAATTATAATGCTGGTAATCCAAGAATTATACTCCCAACTACTGCTCGTCTTCTAAACTCACCTCATGCAATGGAATACTGCATAAAATCTACTAGTGAAACTTGAGGCTTTTGCTATATTTTTTTAAACACAAAATAAATGATATTAGAAATAATATAGTATATTCTGCCAAAATTAATCCAATTGAATCCCAGCATATCATTTTAAAAGTGCTAAATTCTTTCACTGGAACAGATCAAACCAAACTATGTAGAATAATTTCTCAGCTGAAACCCTTCACCTCTGTCCTTAACAGTCTCCGATGTCCTTATTGATATTGTGCTTGACATGGTGAACTTCTCATTAGATATGGGGGTCTTCCCTGACTGTTTAAAGACTTCAGTTTTTAAACTTCAGCTCAAGAAAAGTAATCTTGACTTCTCTGTCTTTGACAACTTTACACCAATTTCTAACTTGCCTTACTTAAGTAGATAAAAGTCAAGCAAAATGACACCTTTTACTGGCTAACTAAAAAGATTACAATATGCAACTCAGGCCCCTTCTTCAGACAAAATGTAATACAGAAACTGGAGTTCCCTGTGTTTATATACACACACTAGGACAAGAAACAACATTGGAAAACCTTTAAGTGAGAAATCTTAAATGTAAAAAATTAATAGATTCCTTCAGCCTAGGGTTCATTTAACAAGAGAGAAGAACAATGTATGGTCAAGATCTTTGGATAAGATAACTGTCAAACAAAGTCTTTTGAAGTTTCTAATGAGTTTTTCAAAACAATGTGGATCTGTAGTCAGGTTTTCTGGGTCATTCTGAGAGATGTAAACAATCCTCATATCTGGCAATAAAACTCTTGTCTCTGTTCAAACCATGTTGTAATGTATTCAGTTTTAACATGAGTTTAACTTCCCATTCTTTTCTCTCTTGCTGTGTTCTGAAGTTGCCCATAAGCACTGTGACTTTAAAGTCCCTCTCACAGTGTCCATTGCTGTTGAAGTGGGCGACTACAGGAACATCTATGTTGCCACGTTTAATGTGGAACCTGTGCAAATTCATTCTCTGGCGGAGTGTTTGTCCAGTTTCTCCCACATAGAGTGCAGTGTCAGGACATTTCATGCAGAGAATTAGGTAGACCACATTAGATGATCTGCAGGAAAATGATCCCTTTATGTGATGTTCTAGTTGGCAGTGTGGTACGTTTTACATCTTTTCTGTAGGCAGGGAGATGTGCCATTTTCTGTTGGTTCACTTAGGGAGCTTCGGACAATTAGTTGCTGAAGGTTTGGTGGTTGTCTGTATGCCAGGAGGGGAGGTTCAGGAAATACATTTTTCAGTGTTTGGTCATTGTTTAGCATTGGCTGGAGTTCTTTTATAATTTTTCGAAGTGCTTTTACTTACTTAAGTAAAATTCTAGAAAAGGCAGTTATTAATTAACTAAATGATTACTTATATAAACATTCTATTCTTGACAAGTTTCATTCAGGTTTTAAAACAAATAATAGTACAAAAACTGCACTGGTTAAAGTAGTAAA
Source organism: Polypterus bichir lapradei (assembly GCA_026402145.1). Classification (NCBI taxonomy): domain Eukaryota; kingdom Metazoa; phylum Chordata; class Cladistia; order Polypteriformes; family Polypteridae; genus Polypterus; species Polypterus bichir. The sequence goes on along the minus strand of JANRMT010062829.1, from coordinate 3,778,806 downwards.
TGATTTGCAGGTTAATGGGACAGAGGCCATATATCTGTTCTTGTTCTCTTAGACCTGAGTGCAGCATTTGAAATCAAAGACCACAGTGTTCTTATTAATCACCTTAGTCAGTGGGTGGACCTCTCCTTTAGTATCTTGGTTTCCTTTAACAGGTAGAACATTTTTTTGTTAGTTGTGGTGATTGTACAGGGTGGGCCATTTATATGGATACACCTTAATAAAATGGGAATGGTTGGTGATATTAACTTCCTGTTTGTGGCACATTAGTATATGTGAGGGGGAAAACTTTTCAAGATGGGTGGTGACCATGGTGGCCATTTTGAAGTCGGCCATTTTGGATCCAACTTTTGTTTTTTCAATAGGAAGAGGGTCATGTGACACATCAAACTTATTGGGAATTTCACAAGAAAAGCAATGGTGTGCTTGGTTTTAACGTAACTTTATTCTTTCATGAGTTATTTACAAGTTTCTGACCACTTATAAAATGTGTTCAATGTGCTGCCCATTGTGTT
>JANRMT010062829.1:3719556-3778284 GCA_026402145.1 Polypterus bichir lapradei | reverse complement strand
AACACAATGGGCAGCACATTGAACACATTTTATAAGTGGTCAGAAACTTGTAAATAACTCATGAAAGAATAAAGTTACGTTAAAACCAAGCACACCATTGTTCTTCTTGTGAAATTCCCAATAAGTTTGATGTGTCACATGACCCTCTTCCTATTGAAAAAACAAACGTTGGATCCAAAATGGCCGACTTCAAAATGGCCACCATGGTCACCACCCATCTTGAAAAGTTTCCCCCCTCACATATACTAATGTGCCACAAACAGGAAGTTAATATCACCAACCATTCCCATTTTATTAAGGTGTATCCATATAAATGGCCCACCCTGTACTACGGAGACCCATGATATTTCATATGGTTTACCACAAGGATCTATCCTGGGTCCGCTGGTCTTTTCAATCTACATGCTTCCATTAGGTCAGATTATCTCAAAACACAAGGTGAGTTACCACAACTATGCAGATGACACACAGCTTTATTTATCTATAGTGCCTGGTGACCATGGTGCTATTGGCTCTCTGATCCAATGTCTGAGCAGAATTTCAGATTGGAGAAGTAGAAACTTTCTCAAGCAGAATAAAGAAAAAACAGAAATCTTAGTGACTGGCAAATATAAAAATACTGTAGCTTGGGTATTAAAAATAAACTTGATCCATTAGGTTTAAAAGTCAAGGTGGAGATAAAAAAAATTAGGGGTAATTATTAACTCTGACCTAAACTTTAAATTGCATATTAATCAGATTACTAGGATTGCATTTTTTCAATTAAAACCTATAACTTCACAAGACACTAAAAAATTAATTCACACTTTTGTTTCTAGTCGACTTGATTACTGTAATGCATTCCTAACAGGACTACCTAAGAGCGACAGAAATTGGTTACAATTAGTGCAGAATGCAGCAACCAAGATCTTAACAAGAAAAAGAAAATTTCAGCACATATCACCAGTTTTAGCGTTGTTACATTGGTTACCTGTGTCATTCAGAATTGACTTTAAAGCACAACTAATCATTTATAAAGTGTTAAATAATCTTGCCCTATCCTATTTTGGAATGCCTGTTCCTCTACACTCCAAGTCATAACCTTAGATCTTTGATTGAAGGCCTGCTTATAATTCCAAGAGCTAAGGTTAAAAGTGGTGAGGCAGCCTTTTGCTGTTATGCACCTAAAATCTGGAATACTTTACCAATAGAAATCCATTAGGCTAATCTGTGGAAAATTTTAAAGAACTGCTAAAAAGCCCATTGTTTTAACTTGGCTTTTTCGTAGCTACCCTGTAGTTGTCTTCTAATAGACTATATGGGCATAGAATGATCATATTCTTCAGGGATCTCCAATCTGTACTAATCTCTACAGATCTCTGCTGTCTTTTCCAGTTCTTCTGTAATGACAATCTGTGCCACCACCACCTGACCAAAGCACCATGGAGCCCCCTGAGATGATAGAATGAAGGTGGGTGTCTCAGCTGTCCACAAGACCAACTTCATCAAATCCTATCACGTGAAGCCTGAAAAAAAGAGGAATGAATTATGAACATTTATGTTAGGTAGAATGCTCAGTGGGGACTGGGTGGACTTTTGGCCTTGGAATCCCTGCAGATTGTTTTTTTTTTTTTTTCACCAGCCTTACTGTTTTTTTTGTTTGTTTTTTTCTGTCATCCCAGCCATCTGACCTTATCTTTAGAAACTTGCATCATGACATTGTATATAAGAATGCCACTCTTCTACTTGATACTTATCTGTATTTTAAGAGCATTTAGATTTACTTGTTTTTTATCTTTTCTACTTGTTCTTTAATATTATTGTCTAATCTTGTTTTTCTTTTCTTTTAACTTTCTCTTTGACATCTTGTAAAGCACTCTAATGAGTATTGTTGGTATGAAAATGTAAATAAATGTTGTTGATTACATGTATTGTTACCCCTAAAGAAGTCCTCAACAACAAGGTAATGCCTCTCACCATGAAGACATTCAGAAAGGCTGCCAAGTTATACAAGATCAAGCACTTAAAAGCAACAGTGTATCATCCTCAAACTAATGGTTTAGAAGTATGGTTCAGTCCTCAAGGTGGTCAGCCATGATGGAAGGAACTGGAATAAGTTTCTCCCCTTTGTGCTGTTTGCTTACTGGGACATCCCTAGAAACTTTGACATTGTTTTCACCTTTTGAATTACTATATGGATGACAACCCCAGGGATTATTGGACATATGAAAAGAAGGATGGTAAATTGAGGCACTCCCTTAAAAACCAAACATGGTGCAGGCGCAAGCAGCACAGGCCCAAATGTACAATCCTGGTACAATGCTCTGTGAGTTCAATCCCGGGAATTGTGTCATGGTTCTCATCCTTATTTCTCACTCCAAATTATTGGCACATTGGCAAGTACCACATGAAATTAAGCAGAGAAAAGGGCTGGTTGATCATTTGGTGAAACAACCTAATCATTGACCAGCTGAAAGTGTTTATCATGTAAATTTGTTGAATCCATGGAAGGAAAGGGAACCCAATTGCTTCTCCAGATAACTGTGTTCTTTCTTTGTTCTTAGAAACAACCTTAATTTTGGTTCAAATTTGTCTCACAGATAGTGATGGGAGCTAGAAGCTGCCATCCTGTCTGTTCCGGAAGTGGTAGACGAAAAACCTGGTTAGATCTCTCTGACTGTGCATGACATCATCACCATCATCATCACCGACCCAGGACTAATTATCAGGGAATGCCCATATCGCTTCATGGAGGTAAAATACACTGAAGTAGAGCATAAGATCAGACGAATGCTAGACTTTGGTGAACTGAGGAAAGCTGTAGTCCCTGGCCCAGCCCTAGCCAGACTGGAGTTAATGCTTTTGCAATGATTTCCATTGGCATAATCAAGTCTCTCATTTCAATGTCTGTCCAATGCCCCAAGTGGACAAACACCTCAAGTGGCTCAGAAAGGATCAATACTTGACTACTCTTAACATGACAAAAGGGTACTGGCAAACACCTATAATGGATCCACCATAGAATAACCAGCGTTCAGCGCCCATGTGGCAACTGGCAGTATCAGGTTCTCCCATTTAGATTGCACAGGGCACTAGCCACTTTCCAACATCTGGTGGATAAAATGCAATGGCCTCACAACTCACATAATGCTGCCTACTTGGATGGCGTCATTATCTGTATTGGCACATGGGAGGATCATGTACAGCATGTGCTTGTAGTACTTCTTACACCATGGAACGCAGGTCTTAATGTGAAAAAGTGTGTATTTAGTTTAACCTGGCCTTAATGCAAAAATCCATACTGATTGCATGAACACAACTCCCGAAAAGAAAAAAAGAAAAAATTCTGTTTAAGTAGCAGAACTAAAGCTTAGCATGCTTTTCAGCAGATCTTGACATTGCTTTATGATCCACAAACCATTTGGTTGAATTTCTGACAGAATTTTTTTTTAACACTCAAGACTGTAAACTTAAATCTTGGCTGCATCCAACGGAACTGCTGTTGCTGAATGTGTCATTGCCAATTACTACTATGAAGATCTAGCTGAAAAACGCAGAAAAAAAAATTCAGTGTACTTGTGGATGAATCCGTAGACATTGGTAATACAAAGACATTGTGTGTAGTTGTCAGTTGTTTCGAAGATCATTTTAAATCTGTGCAAACAGCCAGTTTACATCTCTAGATTTTATTCCTCTAAGTATTTTCTTCAGATATGAATATTTGTTTCTATCACCTTATGTTCAGGGCCTGAATCCAAAAATTGCTGTTTGTGCTGTCTAAATCTTTTAAACAATTACTGTATTGACATTGCTTTTACTGGAGGAAACTCAGCTAAGGGTGACTGATGTTACATGCTACCAAAACAGGCATTACCTCCAAGTAAAAAATATGGAGAGCTTATTAAAAGAATTTACAGGTGAAGGACATTGCATAAGGTGGTGACGATAAGAGCTGAGGAGACAGAAAATTATGCTTATAAGCATTTATGCATCCACTCCATATAAAGGATGCTTTCTGCCTAGTTTATGCTCCCAGTTACTCAGTTTGTATGGTTTTGACTTGTGGAATTTATTGATATGGATCCACTTACTGACAAGTCCAAAAAACCTGACAGGTTATTCTGTGTATATTTATGGCAACTCTGTCCCATGTGTACACAGCATTTCAGAGAATATGAAAAAAGACAACACCCATGATCAAGGAGAGTAATGTAGCCAGACGATCATGTCTCATCTTAATCTTCTTTGCCTAAACTGTAAAGGCTCAGCTCTTTTCATCTTTCTTCATAATTCAATCCCTGTAGCCCTGGAATCAGCCTAGTCACTCTTCTCTGGACCTTTTCTAGCGCTGCTATGTCCTTTTTGTAGCCTGGAGACCAAAACTGCACACAGTACTCCAGATGAGGCCTCACCATTGCATTATAAAACTTGAGCAGAACATCCTTGGACTTGTACTCCACACATCATGCTATATAACCTGACACTCTGTTAGTCTTCTAAATGCCTCCTGAACACTGCCTGGCAGTTGATAGGAGTCATAGTGGATTTGACATTAAATCCTTCTCATAAGGTGTACTTTCAGTTTTCAGACCTCACACTCTGTTTTCTAACCTAATATTTCTAATTCCTATGTGCAGTATTTTACATTAAATTTCATCTGCCGTAAATCTGCCCAAGACAGTATGCTGTCCAAGTCCCAGTGTAATGCCTCAATGGATTCCAGATTATCTGCCAATCCACCTAGGTCAGTATTATGTGCAAACTTAACCAGCTTGTTACTTTTCTTGGTATCCAAATAATTTATATACTGTATATTAAAAAAAGCAGCGGCCCTAGTACTGACCCCTGTGGATCACCACTCTCAACATCAGCCAGTTCTGATGAGGTTCCTCACACCGTCACCCTTTGCTTCCTGTGTCTCAGACAATTCTGCACCCATCCACAAGCATCACTCTGAGCTCCCACGTATTTTAGTTTGATGCCCAACCTCTCATGTGGCACCTTATCAAATGCTTTCTGAAAGTCAAGATAAATAATATCATATGCTCCACTTTGATCATATCCTGTTATTGCTTCTGTATAGAATTCCAGCAGGTTGGTAAAACATAACCGCCATCTTTTGAATTCATGCTGACAGTTCAGCAAAACTCCTGCTTTTGTCATGTGTTACTTAATCTTTCCCTTAATAATTTCATCCATTAATTTACTTGTGATGCACATTAAGCTTATTATACAATAGTTGTTTGGATCTACTCGATGACCCTTTTTATATAACGGGATGATATTTCCCATTTTCCATTGCCTTGTAATTTCCCAGGGTTTATATACTGTATGTACTTTTTAGCCTCATTAAGAAGATGAGAATAAATATTATCTGGTCCCGGTGCTTCATTTCAGCCTATTTACACAAAGCAGTACTATTCCTCTTTTCCAAATTCCCCAGTAGTAGTCCATTTTACCACAGAGAGGTTATCTACTTCCCCACATGTGAAGTCATCAGAAAAATACCAGTTTAGAGCATCTGCTATTTCACTATCTGTATTGTTTAATTCCCCTTTACTATTCCTGGTGAACTTCACCTCCTCCTTGACTGTTCTTTTACTACTAAAATACTTTAAAAAACTCTTTGAGTCGCCTTTCACCTTATCTCCTATATTCTTGTCTAACATAACATTCTTCTTGATGCTTGCTCTCAAGCTTTGATACGCTTTACGATTCACATTGGATTTATAAATATTATACACCTTATACAGATAATGTTTCTTTGTAGCTGTTTTTCAATTTGTTACTAACCCACTGTAGAGTTTTTTAATTTCCTACTACTTCCATATTTAGGTATGTACCTGCCCTGCATTATATATAAAACCATTTAAACCCGTTACACTGATCCTTAACTGTCTCAATACTGAAAAGACTATCCTGATCCATCCTGATTAGCTGCTTCTTTTCAAAGTTTGCTCTACCAGAGTTAAACTTAACAGTTTTAGTCTTTGCATCTGTGCTCATCCAAAACACTGAGAATGATATTATATTATGGTCACTTCACCCTTCGGCTTGAAGTACCTCTACACCATCAGTTCTATCCTGGTTGATACAAAATACTAAATCTGGAAAGTCTTCACCCTGCACTGGTGCTTCATCATGCTGAGTTAAAAAATAGTCATTGATTACTTCTTCGAAACTCCTGCTCTTGTGTTCTACTGTTTGCGCATTTAGTCTATACTTAATATTATGGTAGCTAAAAGTCCGCCATGGCTATAACAACCCCCTTTAAACTTGTGTTTTTTATTATTACTAAAAAGATATGCACTGAAATTATTGTTCGAGTTGGGTGGTCTATAACGCACTGCTGAAATAAGGCCACTTTCTCTAATACTGTCCACAAGGAGACAGATGTCTTAACTAAGATGGGGTTCATTATCCAACTGAAAAGGTTGTGCGTTTAAATTCTGTTGAACTTAAACAGCAATCCCACCTCCTTTTCTGTTCTGTATATCCTTCTTAAAAAACGTGTATCTCTAAATATTCTACTCATCGCCAACTTTGTTATTTCGCTAGGTTCCTGTTATTCCTATATCATAATTATACTCCTCTACATTCAACTTCAACTCACCTGTTTTTTTTCTGATACTTCTAGCAGTAATTAAAGCTATATTTAATGAGTTACTCTTTTTATTTTTGCACTTACACTTTGGGTTAGAATTTACATTACTATGCATTTTTATTTTTACACTATTGTTTGTTCCTTAATATGGAGTTCTAAACCCGGCCTGTCCTAAACTCCCTTCCCTCCATTCCCTAGTTTAAACAATCCTTAACTAACCTACTCATACACTTCCCCAACACTGTGGTGCCCCTCTGTTTCAGATGTAACCCGTTGCGGCGAAACAGGTCACATGTGTTCCAAAAGGAGCCCCAATGTCACATAAGCCCACACCCTTCTACCCTACACTAAGATCTGAACCATGCATTTAGCCTTCAAACCTCCTCAGTCTTACCTGGACTGAACATTGAAGAAAAGTACCTTGTCAGTTCTGCTCCTCACCTAACTCTTTAAATTTGGATTGCAGAACTAACAGATTACCCTTATGTATGTTATTTACTCCAACATGGACAATGATAACTGGATCCAGCCCCGCTCTGGTCAAGAATCTAACCACCCTTCCAGGGCTGTCCTCCACCTGTACACCTGGATTACAAAACACTGTGTGAGACTCTGTCTCTGGAGCATACCTGTGCTTCCATCCCCCTAATAACTGAGTCCCCAATAATCAGAACTTCTTTTTTTCTGTGAATGAACTGGTTTTGAGGTTGCCTGTTGAAGCTCCTTCATGCATGCCTGCCACCTTAGAATTTTCAGAGACACTGGCCAGCTATGCAAGGACCCTAAAACTGTTTGATACTTACAATAACTGGGGTTGAAACCCAAGAACATTGTGTACCCTTTGCATTGGGCTTTCTGACCACAGCCCACCATAACTGTTCTGGATTTTCCTCCCATCGTACCTTAAGGGTGCACAATATCTCCCTAAAGAACACCTGGGCCAGGTCTGCTATAACACAGGCCAGCCAACTCCTCCTCCAGTTGGTGTTGTTTCAGCTGGAATTTCCTGCAGATGTAGCCCTCATAGACGACTGGCTCCTCCAAGCCATTCCCTAAAAAGTTCAAGATTCAGCAGGACTTGCATTACACTGGCCTAATTTAGATTTGAATTAGGGCGGCATGGTGGTGCAGTGGTAGCACTGCTGCCTCGCAGTAAGGAGACCTGGGTTCACTTCCTGGGTCCTCCCTGCATGGAGTTTGCATGTTCTCCCCATGTCTGCGTCGGTTTCCTCCCACAGTCCAAAGACATGCAGTTTAGGTGCATTGGTGATTTTAAATTGTCCCTAGTGTGTGTGTGTGCCCTGCGGTTTGCTGGCGCCCTGCCCGGGGTTTGTTTCCTGCCTTGCAACCTGTGCTAGCTGGGATTGGCTCCAACAGACCCCTGTGACCCTGTAGTTAGGATATAGCGGGATGGATTTAGATTACTAATATGACATACCCTTTTTTATTAAAAATAAATTGATTTAAATGGTAAAATTAAAATAAGCCAAAAATTAGATTAAAAAGTTGCTAAGCTATTTTACTTCTTCCTGCCCATTAAGCTCCTGTAATATTCTCCTCCTTGACTGCCTGTTGTTTATCTTTCTGTGAGGTTAAGTTTACTTTTCTCTGTTTGCTCTCCTAACTTTATGCTCCTGTTATTCCTTATTTAAAAGTTTTGCACTGGCACCATTTGTAACCCTTTATTTATTAATCCTTACTGTCATCTACTTAATTGCTTTACTTTCCTGACTGCCATGAACTGTTCAATTTAGTAATGTTTTTCACAATTCTTCCTTTTGACACCGAAAACTTGCTTACTGAACATCTGCTGCTTGTGGCTCTGAGGCTAGTGATCTGCACTGGCAATCGCAAGGTTGCCGGTTTGAATCCCGTAAGATGCCAAAAGGGACTCTGCTCTGTTGGGCCCTTGAGCAAGGCCCTTAACCTGCAATTGCTGAGCGCTTTGAGTAGTGAGAAAAGTGCTATATAAATGCAAAGAATTATTATTATTGTCTTGTCTGCTCCTACAGCTGCTTGTGCCTGATTGTCGCTTTAATGCTAGTTGCCTGCCTACATACTGCAGAGCCCTACTCTTTACTGTTCTGAAGTCGGCCACCTACCTCTACTTAAAATGAATGCTTTCTTACTTATAAACTTGTGTACCCTTGCTTTTCTACTAGGGTAAGTGCTTGACTGTACGAGATCTCTATGGTACTGTATCTAATTATTCTTTATATGCATTGACTTCTTTCCCATTAAGGACTTGCTGTTACTTGGAACTATTCGTCAATAAAATGCCAGCTATTTATTAAGAGAGGTGCTGGTTTCAGCTACTACTTACTGCTCTGCCTCACCGAGGCTAGTTTGAATACATATAATAAGTAAAAGTAACAAGTAAATTTTCCAAATGCTCCCCAAAACACCCTATTGCTTCTGCTCATGTGCAAGCAACAAAATAAATGCAAAAAACCCTTCTAAAGGGGAAAAAGGCTTTAAAAATTACTGCATAGCTCCTGCGCGGCAACCAATAAAAAATGTTTTTAGGAGCAAAATGTATTTTTTAATGAACTTTCACACCTTAGAACACAAAACTTTCAACAGTTCCTCTTCTATTTGCAAGGATGACATCAGCACATCCATATGTCTCTGTCTCCAGTCATCAAGTTGTCTCCAACACTAGCCGTGATGAGTGTATTCAGCTGCAGAACTGATGAATATGATGTACAGTCTGTATCTCAGTTACTTTTTAAGAGGTCCAATGCTGCTGAACAACTTTTTTGTTTTTTCTTCAGTTTATATCAATTACCTGTTGTCAGTTCTGAGGAGACTGGGCGACCGGCCAGTAATATCTCAGCCAAGCTTCACTCCATCATGCCCTCTCTGCCGGATGCCATTAACTGACCAGTGAGGCACTACATCCAGATTTCGTGTGGTTTTGGATGCACATAAATAAAGCAAAACATATTGTTGCCAACATAAAAAGGTACTTTACAAGCAGTGTCCATTTCTCCTAATGTAATCGTATCACTTTACTGCACTCATATTGCAATAATGGAATCTAGTGAAAATGAAGCTACTTTTGTTAACCGTTCACACAAGTCATATGTGATGCCACGATGAGACTGTCTCTTGAGATTGATCACTGAATACTGAAAAATCAGAAATGTTAATTATTGGAGGGAATGATGCTGACCACAACAACATTCTGTCACTCTTTAACTCAGTAGGTTTGCTGAATCTGCATGCAGTTCAGGTGTTATTTTTGACACTAGCATGTCATTTAAAAATCACGTAAAAAAGCTATCCATCTTAAAAATGTTGGAAGATTAAGAGGTTTTCTAAATATGCAAATTATCAAGAAATTAATTCATGCATTTACTTCTAGTAGGACTGACTACTGCAATGCATTATTCACTGGCTGTTCAAATTGTTCTTCATGTAGCTTTCAGTTAATTTAAAATGCTACTGCAAGAATTACTACAAGAACAAAAAAATACAAACACATAACTCCTGCTCTCAAGTCCTTACACTGACCTCTAGTTTAACTTACAGCTGATTTCAAAATCCTCCTTTTAATTTATAAAGCCTTAAATGGCCAACTTACCTGAACCTATAACTACTTACAAACCATAATGCACATTGAGATCTCAAGATGCCGGCCTATTTAAGATTCCAAAGGTTAATAAAATAACAGTGGGAGGTCAAGCTTTTAGTTACAGGGCCCCGAAGATGTGGAATGATTTGCCGGCTAATATAAGAGGTGGCCCGTCACTCTCAGCTTTTAAATCCAGGCTGAAGACTTGCTACTTTAATCTAGCATACCCTGACTGGAGCTGCTGAACAGCTGTCCATACTGCATTTCTGTTTGTTAGCTCATCTATACCAAAGTAAAATTATCACAATATTTGTAAACGGTTAAAATCCCTCTTCTATCTTTTTCCCTTCTCTGTATCTGGATATGGCAATTGCTGCCATTGCTCTACTGCAAGGCTGCTGTCCTACATAAGAAAAAGCCATCTTAGATAAACAAGATTTTGTATCCTTGGATGAAAAGATTCTTTCATTTGATTGGATGGCCAGCACAGATTCTACTGTAAAGCCAGGAGCGGATAGGCAGCCGGTTGGCAGAGGTCTCCAGGACTGACTTTATTTTTGATTTTCTCTTTTACAATTTTAATCTCCACTGTTGTCAGTCAGCCACAGTTCATCATTACATGTCATTACTTGTGCCAAGTAATAGCAACTACACACTCAGATTCTGACACCTTATGCCATTCCTGGATCTCCAGGATTTAGAGTAGAGACACTACAATGCTGTGCATGATCTTCTGCGCTCAGTTGTGAAGTGCAGGCAGATGCTTTTGAGTGCATGTGGCGGGGTCTCGACATGTCCAGTGGGAGGCTGCTCTACCAGCCAATGAACATCTGCAGCATTGTGACTGCATATGTATGAAGTTGATTAGCATCAAGTCCTGTTCACAAATACACATTTACAAGGTGATTGTGATTTATAAAGTGTAAGTTGCATAGAAATGGCATGCAGATATTTTCACACTTAAATCCACACAAAGTGTTAAAAATGAGGCAACAGGTATGTATGACTTACTCAACTTGGTCCAATTATAAATTCTGTGAAGACCTCAGTATAATAGATAGCTTTTGTCTTTTTAATCCATCTGCTAGAGAATACTCTTTTTTTTCTCCACACCAGTCATGAATTGATTATTTATTTACTTCACAAAGTTTGGTCCCACTTCTTCTATATTCCTCTCATTTGTATTCCACAATCTTGGGGCATAAAAGGGTTCACTCTAAATTTCATCATCGTAATTTTTATCTCCATGGTCGCATTTCCCTGTGGTTGGGTATGGGACTGAATGGCATATGATAAGTGCTGTGTGGGTTTATTTCACATGGTGATTGTTACACATTTTGAAATATTGACTTATTTTCAACTTTAAATATTTTATTAAATAAAATAAATAATCACACAAAAAAAGAACTCTAAATAATTCTTACAGTTTGCATCCATATTTATCCCAGAGGTAGTACTGGTTAGTCTTGATATAGACACAGACAGCATTTCAATTCGGCCATACATTGAATACACTCCAGTTTTTTATTTATATGTTAAGCATTTTATTTAGGAATGTGATGCACAAACTTGAACACATCATCACTGATGTTACCTGGGGTCATCTGGTTTTTCAGGCTTTTTGAACATCTGTCACCCTTATCAGCGTGACCCAGCCAAGGCTGATCGTGCCTCTACCTGTATCAAACTAGCATGTTCCTTACCTCACTGCTGTCTCTTTTTTAGCCAGAGCCACCTAGAAACTTTCTCTGCTCGCCGTGTGTAGGACCCAATGGCTCTCTTCCTGTTCAGCTCCTTGATAGCCAGGGCTCTATATGCCATACTGAGGGACTGGCCTGCAAAGCCCCTGTAGCCAGTCTTCATGAGAATGCGTTTTAACCTCCATCCTTCCCTCCTGCAGTTACCTGTATTTGTGCCAGTCCTCTCTTGTGTCTCTTTCATGCTATCTTCCTAGGAAACGTTTATTGCAGTATGATGACCCATCTCCTTATTTCTGAGCTTAGGATGATGTTAGATCTCATGAAGTCTTTGTGATGTGAACAAATATCAGCTGTTTTTTCAGGTGTACTTGCAACTCCCAGCCCCATTTGGAGGAAAGCAGGCTTTCCTGGGGAGTGCCTTCTCTTCTGTTACGGTAGCTCTTCCTTCTTGGCAAATGCAATGTTACGACTGTCCCTTATTCACTTGGTAATGGTCTCTGCAATGGACTTTAGGACTTGGGTATGCCACCAGCAATATTGCCATTCATCCAAAGTCGTGCCTTAACTGCTCAATAAAACTTCCAGAGTCCCTTTCTTAGAGCATAGAGAACACAGTACAGTTGCAGATATGGCTTGTGAGAACATGTTGGATGGACTTGGGACACCCTGGATTAAAACTTAATCATATGGGGATTCCATTGCCAAGGTGACTCTCTGCTCTAAAGTCTACTCCCACCTCATCCAGATATGTTCTGTACTGAGACTTTACTGTTTTCACTTTACATGCTTCCACTGAAATCTATTATTAGAAAACATAATGTTAATTTTCACTCATATGCAGATGACACCCAGTTACACCTTTCATGTTGCCAAATGAAGTTTCTCCAATGTTGTCTTTAATTAGTTGTGTTAGTAAATTAAAGGAGTGGATGGATGAAAACTACTTGTCTTTAAATGATAAAACAGAGATGTTAATTATTGGGAGGGAATGATGATGATCGCAACAATATTTTGCCATCATTTAACTCAGTTGGAATCACCAATAAATTTACTGAATCAGCCTGCCATCTAGGAGTTATTTTTGATTCTAGCATGTCATTTAAAGTGCACATTACAAAGTTGTCTAAATGTTTGTTTCTTCCATCTTAAAAACGTTGGGAAATAAAGGTGTCTTCTAAATAAACAGGATTCTGAGAAATTAATTCATGCATTTATTTCTAGTAGGACTGGATACTGCGATGTGGTGTTCACTGGATATTCAAACTGTTCTTTGTACAGCCTCCAGTTAATCCAAAATACTGCTGTAAGAATTATTAGAAGAACAAGACAATACGAACACATAACACCAGTTCTTAAATCCTTACACTGGCTCCTGGTTAAGTTTAGGGCAGATTTCAAAATCCTCTTTTTAACATATAAAGCCTTAAATGGTGAAGGTCCAGCTTACTTATCTGAACTTACATTGACTTACAAACCAAAGCGCACATTAAGATCTCAAGATACCAGTGTGCTTATGAATTAAAGGATTAATAAAATAACAGTGGGATGTTGTGCTTTTAGTTACAGGGCCCCTAAACTGTGGAATGGTCTGGTGTGCTACGCTCCCAATATCTATGCAAAAGGATGAAGGTTCAAGTCTTTAGAGTCCTGGCGTGTCCTGCGTTGCTATATGGGTGTAAGACATAGATATTATCTAGTGACCTGAGATGAAGACTGGACTCCTTCGGTGCTGTGTCTCTTCTGAGAATGCTTGGATGCTGCTGGTTTGAGTTTGTGTTGAATGAGTGGTTGCTCACGGAATCCCGAATTAGGCATATTACCTGCATTGTGAGGGAGCGTCAGTTACAGCACTACAGCCATGTGGAGCTTGCAGGGTCCGCATTGTTTTAAACACGAGTGGCTAGACCAGGCCAAAGGGATGCCCACGTAACACATGGTTGTGGCTGATAGATGGTCATTTCCAGAGGGTGGGACTGGGCTGCATATCTGCCTAAGGGGTTGCCAACCATGATCCCAAGCTGACCTGAGCTCATTCCATGCTGATAGACCAAGGCTCAATCAACTCTCACGTTCATCAGCACAGGTGGCTATGACTGTGTCAGCATCTTTCAGACTGCAGACGAACACCTTCCCCAGGCTATTTACCGTTTTATTGTGTGTGATGGATAGTGTCTTTTCTCTACCTACAATGAAAAAGAATTCATCCATGACTTTCCCTCATTTGAAAACCATGGACCAGGACTTGGTTTGAAACTTACATATGTCCAAGTTGTGAGCTTCTGTAGTCTCTGCAAAATCCACCTGGCTCCCAGCTCTGATGTTGTTGTTGCTGTGAGATCATCCATGAATGCTTTGATTGGGGATTGCTTTGTTCCAGACTTGCTTATGTGCCCCAACACTCTGCTGGCTTCACCACCATGGTAACTGTAAAAGTGAACTGCATCACTGAAATTGTACAGCTGCTAAATTATGCTCAGTTCAAGGTAGTGCCATTCAGATGACACTGACCCAGATAAGACTTTCAAACTGAATTTTCTGTAATAGTCCTGGATGAGGTCTTTCACCTTTCTCCAGTGCCACTTCCAACAGCTTGTTGGGGATTGAGCCATAAGTATTAAGATCCAGCCACAACACAGTCTCCTCTGCCCTCTCGTGTGTCCCTAATAGGGTTGGTCATGATACATGTGTGCTCCAGGCAACCATGAATACCTGGTACTCTTTTCTTTTGCAAAGGTTCATCAAAGTAGCCATTCCTGTGCAGGAAGTCACAGAGTCATCTGTCGACAGTGCTGGAAAATATCTTACTTTCAACATTGAATAAGAAGGCTATCTGAAACTGGCACTTGGAAGTGGCTTTAAAATGGTTCTTCAGGTTAAGGTCTGGTGTTGGTTTAGCTTGTGTTTTAAGTTAATCACATGGACCTGGGGCTGATCTCTCATGTTGTCACTGCAAATGTGCTTTTTTAATTATTGGTATCAATGGAGCAAGTCAAGCAATCGGCTTTCTTTTGGTCCAGCAGCTACCTAGTCAGTTTGAAGAGTTTGTCCAGGAATCAATTCTTTCTCTCTGTGGTGTGGAGCATCACTAGGGCATATGTTTTGGGAATGCACTACATTCCCATAATTTTTGACAGAAATCTACATACATTTCTGACAGCCTTCATGCCACGATCACTCCTAATCCATCAATGGTGACATGTGGTGTACATTTGGATGGGATTAAAGTCCAAAGGGTGAAATAGATTGTGACATCCTAAAGCACACAACTAGCATGTAAGTTTATTTTGCTTAACTTCAAGAATTCTAACCCACATTAGATAACTCAGTGGGTAAGAGACATTCTATATCAACTCAAATTAGAAAAAAAATCTTAAGAGGACATATCCAAAACATTTTAAAAACAAAGCAAGAATGCATTAATATAATTTTAGAATAAGCATGCAGGGCCGGTGATTGACTCTGTTACTCTGTTATGCTATTAATTATTCCTTTGTATTTAAAAATAAGGTGGCTTTTCCTGCTGGTATTTTTCTTTTTTTCTTCTCTTTCTCTATTTTGGGTGTGAGTTTAATTTGGTTTTGTTTATATCCTTTATATTTCTATTTTTCTTTTGTCTTCTGTGGACTGATTTTGTTTGCTTGAATAATATGCCACTGTAATGTTTGGATTTGTAGAAAAAATAGTTACATAGGCTAATCAGTCTTGTTGTAGAAATCAACATCTTAATTAAAGAAACGTATCCTCAACTGTGACAAGTTTGATAAAATTTTTTTGAGTCAGAAATCAGGTAGGAGAAAGCTTGTTCATCTGCATCACTCATTTACCTTTGGTCAAAAGGGAGCATCCATCACAACAGCCTGTTACAGCATGATCAGAATGGTCACAATATTGGTGGTATTGGTCTGTTTTATAAGCAATTGAATTCATGTAGGAGTGTAAATCAGTGTATATATTTATTCTGGTCGGTTCTTTGGTCTACACCCAAATGACTTACTAAAAAATAAAAGTCTATTTTATTACACTGTATTCTTGTTCTTCTCATATCTCTTGGGGTGAGTCACCACTCTTCAAATTTCTGTGTATGTAACAACTGTGTAGTCTCATTGTTTACAGGACATCTGCAGATCTCTTAGTCATCTTTTTAGTACATTTTCTGTATTAGATCAACCTTCCTCCTAGTACACTTGTTTAATCATTTCATTAGCTTCATTCATGATATTTTCAAACAAATACTTATATATTTCAATGTGCACTGCAGACCAAAATGCTAATCTACAATTACTTCTAAATTATTCTCTCATAGTCTTCAATATCAGTGATGTATTTCAAATGAAAATCTGGGAGAGAGTAACAGAGAGAGAAAGAGAGACAGATACTATTATAGGGGACAGGACCATCCTGAGAAACCATGCAGAGTGTGTTCAGGTGCTTTCCCAACATAGTAACTTTGTGGCCACCACTTTTATGTGTTGTGTTACCACCACAGAACAGGAACTGTAGCCTTTATGTGTGACATGAAAATAACAGTGATGCAATGTGAAGTAAGGCATGTTCAGCACTTCACGGGAAACACCTTAAACTTATTGCTTCTAAGTGATTGCAAATTCATGGGGGAGTCCTGGCCACTGGTGAGTTTCTGGAAGGATCCTAGCTAGGATTGGCTGACAAATAACTGTGGAAAGTAAGTGCAAATAGTGTTGCATTTAACCCCAAGTGAGTGAAGTGAGGTGGAGATCACAGCATACATGTGTAGGCAGTGGATGAGGTAAAGAAAAGATTATTATAACCACATAGATGGAGCTGTGGAAGATCAAAGCAGCTGGAGTGGCGTCGCAGGGCAGGTGAAGAAGCAGATGACCTTCAGTTAATCTCGCGTGAGGGCACAAGGGAGAGATATTGTGTTTCAAAATGCATTAGGTTACTACACCTGTGATGACAAACTGTCTATAATAATGCCTAAAATGATTACACAAAATGAAGAACTATCAAAATATGATTTTATTAAACAGTACAGTCTCCAAATTGCAATATTAAGAAACATCTCATCAACAAATACTCAACATTGAAAGCAGAAACACATATGAAAATTCATAGATCCAATTCATCCAATTTATGTTTAATGGGCAAAGTGCTAAATCTCATTGTACATGATTAACCAGTATAATTCATGATAACTATAATGACTACAAAACAGTGAGATGTGCAACTTCATGCATGCTTTAAATTGTATCACAGAATGTTCAATTAATAGATTACTTCAAGGGTTCTACCCTTCACACTCCATGTCAGAAATTAAAAATTCAGTATATATGTTGTGGCAGACGACCAGGGATCCTGCCCCGCCGGGACACCTGGAAGAAAGACGGACCGGGAGAGGGGCACTATCTTTCCCTGGGTGTAAGAGGGCAGCCCCCCTGGAATCCATCAGGGCCACGGAGATGGAGCTAGGCAGCTCTACCCTGTGGGGACCCGTGGCCACCACCAGGGGGCACCTGGACGGTCCTGGTGCCTTGAAGCCTTGCTGCTGAACCAGGAACTGTGTACGCCTGGAGTGCTTCCAGGTGCAAGGGCAGCACTTCCGCCACACTAGGAAGTGCTGCCGGAAGACCATCACAGAGCACCTGGTGCAGATCCAGGGCAGGATAAAAGGGGCTGCCTTACTCCATTCAAGGAGCTGGAGTCGGGAGGGAGAAGACGGAGCTTGTGAGAAAGGAGTGCAGGCAGCTGAAGAGCAGCACAAAAAGACTGAGTTTGTGGGTTGTGCACGGTATTGTGTGTAGTTGTGTAAATAAAAGGTGCGCGTTTTGGACCTCATGGAGCCTTAGTGTCTGTCTGTGTCTGGGCTGGTCTTTCACAATGTGCCCAAATGGGAAAACGTTTGCTTAGAATATCTCAGGGTCCAAGACATGCCCAAGCATCCCAGAAACATGCACAAAGAACATTTCATATACTCCAAAAAGCAATATTTCTCTAGATAGGAAATTAAATTAAGCACATTATTAAAAAATTGAAAAATCTGATTATGACAGCTAAGTTGAGTTGGCTATAAATGCTTTAACAATGTGTTAAAGCACAGGTGGGAAAAATCAGTCCTGAAGGGCTGCAGTGGTTGCAGGTTTTTGTTCCAACCCAGTTGCTTAATTAAAAACCAATCCTTGTCAATTATAAAATTTCATGGCTTACTAGTGCTTTAACTCTGCCATGTCAAGTCATTCTCATATCCTAATTTTTTTTTCCTTTCTAAGGATATCACCCAATTGATTTGAAGTCTAAAACAGACGAGTAATTCTCAGTGCTTAACTTTTTTCTCTTCACTTTCTTTCCAAGTATTTAATTAAACCCAACAGTGCATTGTACATATGCACAGGTGTAAATGGAAACAAGCTAAATGGGTCAAATGCTGGTTTCTTTTGTCATTTGCATCTTATTTATAATAAGAAGCAATTAAAAACCAAGACTACAGCTGTTTAGGACTAAAATAAGCAATAAGGGTTCAAAATCTTAACGAGACAACTAGAATGAAGCAGAAGTGTTACTTGAGCAATAAGTGCTACTTATTAAGCAACTGGGTTGGAACAAAAACCTGCAGCCACAGCAGCCCTCCAGGACTGAATCTGCCCACTTCTGTGTTAAAGGAATGCTCGTCCCAAAACTTATATTTGTATATATTACTTAACCTGTGTAATTTCTAATAAGAGCCTAGACAAATTATTAACCTTGTGTTTTCATGCAAAATGGAGAGAAAAAAAAGGTTATAATACAACAGATCTCAATTGTGGCCAGCATTCTACAATGCCAAACATTGTGAAAAACATCTATTCAAAAAGAAACAAAATGTTACTTGCATTGCATAATTCACGTTATCCAGTGACTAGCTTTAAATGTGTAAAACAAAAGCTTTTTTTGCTAAAATATTTGTAAATATTAAATGATTATGGGACAGATTTTTTTTATTGAGGACAGGGATCTTGACCAACAAATGGTGGGGAATGTGAGGGCCAGTGCCCCACCTGCATTTACAGCAGAGACACCAATGTTCAGTATATTTTTGAAGGAGCACTGAGAATAAATTTCCTTCCTTGAAAGTATTAATAAGTAACCTCAGTGTGTTAGAGTGGTGTATGAGTGGGTTATTCAAGGGTTTTTAAACTAATGAATGGAAGGCAGGGAGATTAGGAGAGGCCAGGTTTAGAACTGTGCATGAGGAGATTAGCAGATGTGGGAAAATCTAACAAGGATGGACTGGGATAAGCTTTTATGTGTGAAGACAGTTGAGGAGCAGTGAAACAGGTTTAAAAGTGTTTTACATATAGTGCAGGAGAGTTACATCCCAAAATTAGGAATTAGCAGGAAATTTAAAAAAAAATCCACGGTGGGTAAGAAGATAAAGCTACAAAGGCAAAAAACAGCTGTACATGGTGTACAAGACTGATAACTCCAATGTGAATCATAGGACATATGAGAACATGAGGGCAACAATTAAGAGGAGTGTTCCAGATAAGGAGAAAGATGACCCAAGAGATTATTTTAGTAGTAAAAGAACAGTCAAGAAGAAGGTGAAGTACATTAGGAATAGTAAAAGGGAATTAAAAAATGCAGACAGTGAAATAGATGTATTAAACCTGCATTTTCTGAGGAAGTGGATAACCTCCAAATGGAAATATTGACTACTAAGGAGGTACTGAGGGATTTATAAATTGTACAGAGAGAAGTACTGCTCAGATTAAATAGGCTGCAATCAAATAAATCACCAGATAATAGTTATCTTTGAGTGTTTAAGAAGATTAGTACATACACTGTCGCAGATGCCAGGGGCGACGACCCGGCCGGGACGCCTTGGAGGACCGGAAGTGGGCGTGTGCCCATCTGGGATCACGTGGGGGCCGCCTTCCTGGCTGCTTTGGGGGCCACGGGTTCAGGGCATGGAAGCCCCACCCTGTAGGGGCCCGTGGTCACCGCCAGGAGGCGCCCCAATGCCTTGGGGACCTGTTACCTCAGCACTTCCGCCACACCAGGAAGTGCTGGGGGGAAGAATTAGAAGGGCACCCGGAGAGCTGCCGGGAGAACAGCCGGCACTTCCGCCACGCTGGGGCGTGGCCAACAAGGGAATGCCGGGAGCCACCTGGAGCTTGTCTGGGAGAGAATATAAAAGGGGCCGTCTCCCTTCATTCAAGGCTAGAGTCGGGTGGAAGAGGACGAGGCAAGAGAGGAGAGTGGAGGCGGCCCGAATAAAGGCATCTGAGTGGCTGGGACTGAGTATTGGGGTTTTGTGCACTAGTGGACTGGGTCTGAGTGACCATACTTGTAAATAGTTTGTAAATAAACGTGTGGTGGTTGAAAAACAACATGTCCGCCTGTCTGTGTCCGGGTCGGCTCCACAACACAAAAAAGCCTTTGGTACATATTTTAGGACGTCACTATGCTCTGAGGAAGTCCCAAAGGACTGGAAAATGGAAAAATTTATCCCGTTATATAAAAAGGGTGATCAGGCAGATCCAAGCAACTCTAGGCCAGTATGCGTGTCACAAGTAAATTAATGGAAGGAATTATTAAGGATAAAATTGAGCAACATATGGCAAGAACAGGAAATTACTGAGAAATCAGCATTGGTTCAGAAGAGTGAGACTGTATATTACTAACATGCTGGAATTCTATGGGGAAGCAACAAAATATGATTGGAGTGGTGTATATAATAATAATAATAATAATAATAATAATAATAATACATTTTACTTATATATAGCACTCTTTTACCTTGACTTTCAGAAAGCATTTGACAAGGTCTCACATAAGAGGTTGGGCATCAAACTAAAACAGGTGTGAATTCAGGGTGTAGTGTTCAGATGGGTGCAGAATTGGCTAAAACACAGAAAGTAGAGGGTGATGGTGCAAGGATCTTTATCAGAATTGGGTGATGTTAAGAGTGCCATCTCTCAAGGGTCATAGCTAGGGCAGCTTCTATTTTTAATATACATAAATGATTTGGATAGGAATATAAATAACAGTCTGGTTAAGTTTGCAAATGACCTGGAAACCATTGAATCATACTGGCTTGGGCAGATTTGTAGAATATTTAATGTACGTAAATTATTACACATAGGAAGTAAAAATGTGAGGTGTGAATACACAATGGGAAGTGTTAAAACTTGAAAGTATATCTTATGAGAACAATCTAGGAGTCATAGTGGACTTATCACTATCAAGTTTAAGGCAGTGTTCCGAAGCCATTAAGAAGGCTAACAGAATATTAGGTTATATAGCACAATGTGTAGAGTACAAGTCAAAGGAGGTTACAGTTTAAGTTTTATAATGTACTAGTAAGGCCTCAACTAGAGTATTGTGTGCAGTTTTGTCTTCCAGGCTAAAAAAAAAAAACAAAACTTAGAAGTGCTAGAAAAAGTCTAGAAAACAGTGAATAGGCTGATTCCAGGGCTACAGGGGATGAGTTATGAGGAAAGATTAAAAGAGCTCAGCCTTTTCAGTTTAAACAAAAGGAGAGTAAGAGGAGACATGATAAGTGTTTACAATTATGAAGGCAACTAGTAAAGTGAATCAAGACTGTTACTTTAAAATGAATTCGACAAGAACATCGGAACACAGTTGGAAACTTGTTAAGGGAAAAATTTTGCACAAACATTAAAACATTCTCTTCACATAGAAAATCATAGATACATGAAATAGGATACCAAGTAGCGTGGTGGATAATAGGACTTTAGGAACCTTCAAAACTTGACTTTGCTATTTTCGAGGTGTTACGTTGATAGGGCTGGGAAGCTTTTTTGGGCTGAATGGCCTATTCTCATCTAAATTTTTCTAATATTGTGCCTTACCTCTCTTCCACACTGCACAGCCATTTGGTGAAAAAGGAAGGACACTCAACAGCAGTGCCCCAGAAGCAAGCTGGCATTTGCACAATTTTTTCTTTGTGAGCTATTACATTACCCAGTGAGTAGTATTTACTATTACACAATATGGTGTGTTTATTCAGACTTTTCACATACATACAAATTATTCATTCATTCATTCATTAAGCTCAACAAATAGATATTATGCTGCCCATGACAAGGCACTCAAAAAAAATATCAGTTGGCAACTTAAATGTCTACCTTTTTTAAATATTGTATTACATACAAGTAGATTATAAAAATCACTCAAACTTTATTTATTATTGTTGCAAATCCAAACTATGGATTTGCATCCCCCCGGAAGCACAGCCACATTCTGGATTTACAAAATTACATTACCAAACTTTTCCATCCATTCACTCATTTATGATCACATCCACATAATCAACCATCAATTAATACAACAGCATCAGGTGCAAAGTCGAAATCATACGTACCCATAGAAAGTTGGTTCTCCAAAAAGACAAAATAATAAAAGAAACTGAAAAAAATTAAAATGCTGCACCACAGATCAAAAGCTAACCAAAGAGATAAAGTATTAGACAGTGTTAAGCATAAGCTGAGTCAGATGAGGGGAGCTAGCATCATTATTGTGTGTTCAGTTTGGAGGTTAACTGCTTTGAAGTACTAGTTTGTGAAACACAATATAGTAAAAATTCAATGACCAAATACTCCAGCAAATTACCCAGATTTAAAGAGGAAAGTCAGAATGTCTGATCTGATTTCAAGCTGTTAAATCGGAGATGAGTCCAAGAGACTAAAGTTTAGGACAAATTAGAACCACCATCAAGATGTCAAAATTTGAACAATTACAATATTCTGAAAAATGATGCTGTTTTTCTTTGCAGCAAAATGTGAAGTGTAATTGGTTAGAATGTAGCAGAGCAGAAAAGGCAGCTTTCTTTAAAATTTATTTTTACGAGTATAATAGTGTCTGCACATTTGGTTCCTGTCCTGTGTGTGGAGCCTGCACAATAAACCTAGTGTTGTCTGTGAATGATTTGTTTTGTGCAACACTCACTTTTTTCAAAACAATTATTATTGTATTAGAGTGACATTTTACTCCATTTCAACTTGTTTTTTTCTATTTAGTTGTATTGTATTATTTTGGCTATTTTTCATTCTTATCTAGTATTATCCTCTGAGTATATTACTAATAAGCAGGTCAGTTTGTATTTCTGTTTTAGTATTTTTTAAAAAATATATTCACTCGTTATGCAGACATACAAGCATTTATTAGCAGTTTGTAGTATAATTTGTAAACTTCAGTTAATTGTGAAGCACAGAATTCAGGGAAAAAAAATCTGGGATAAAAACTCATCCTGTGTCACACAAAACCTTAAAAATAGTATAAAAATCTAAAACATGACAGCAGTGCAGCGATTCTCTTCATATTTAATACTTGTGTTAGTGGCCAAATATCCGTTTGACGAAAACGTTATATGGTCCGCGTAACCTTCCTTTAGTGTTTTGCTTATATTACTGTAGTGAAGAAAAAAACTGTAACAAAGCTGTGGTTGATGCTCTGGTTCCTGGTGCTAATGGATGAGCAGCATTATCGAGGAACAACGAGACCCAACATAAAATTTTAAATTGTATCATACTGTATGTGAAAATAAATTAAAATAAACTCACTGCTATTATAATTTTCTTCTAGCTCTATGAACTGGTAACAAAACACTTAGAATGAAAAAATATAAATCGCCGTAGCGGATACTTATTTTCGCATATTGCCGGTAATTCTAATTAAACATTATAACGAACAAAAAGAGTAATTTAGATGTACCTTTCAAATTGAATAAATTATACTTGTCTCTAGCATCTACTTACTGAAAATCTTAAACTGTCAAGGCCAAAGTGAGTGCTTCCACGCGGAAGGACTCTGTTATTTACTGAAAGACAAAGCTCTTCGATTGGCCAGTACCAGGAAATTGGGCGCAACTAGTGGCCTCAGCCATAGACATAGAATTACTAGACGCCGCATTACCAGAAGCATCGTACGTCAACGTCGCCGCCATATTGCGAGTGGCACTGTAGTACAGTGAAGTAATGGATAAAGATGCCTCACGCATGTGCTGCATGGGATTGTACAAACCGCTGTACGCTCCAAACCAGATCCCGGGGGATTACATTTCATAGGTAAGTCTGAACAATTGTTTTGGTTATATTTGGCCATTAGAAAATCCCGTTTTATTATCTTAGCACTCAAGGTCACCTTACAATAAAATTAAACAACATTAGTAAAATTAAAACAAGAGAATGATAAATCAAAAAGCAATAATTAGCAAACAAAGATAACTGCAAGTAACAGTGCAAAATTCACAATTGGTATGCCAGTTTGAAAAGGTACGTTTTGAGGGCAGTTTTAAAAGATGTTATTGAATCGAGCGATGGATAAGTTTTTGTGGGATGCCAGATAGAATAGCATTACAGTAATACGTGAGGTGAATAGGACATTAACCAATACTTCAGTACTGGTTTGCGTAAGAACAGGACGAAGTCTAGAAATGTTTCAGAGATGGAAGAAGGCAGTCCGAGAAATGTTATTTATATGGGAGGAATTAGGTAATAATAATAATAATTATTATTTAATGATTACCACTATTAGTGTATAAATGCATATAAGTAATTTCATGTAAACGATTCGCCAAAATCTGTTGTATGTAAACGATACTGTTTTAAACGTTATTGTTTTTTCATCAGAAAACCCGGTTTCCACGTCTACCTGTATTAGTTTAAATGGCACTTTTGCCACTCGCAATAGGGCTGACGCGCTGACATATCGTGTCGACTGGGCAACGCAGTGAATGCGGCGTCTATCTATATATGTCTATGGCCTCAGCAATCAGAGGTGTAGTTCGCCACATTAAATGCCTCTTTGATTGGCTGGTGAAGAAAGGAAAGGGAGGCGTGAAAGGGTTTTATAAAATTTGTAAACCAATCATTTTACACTAAATGGTATTCAACAAACGAACGATTCGTGTCTCTCATACAACTTTAGGCAGGAATTTGTTATCGAAATAAAGCGTAACAGAGAGTGGGGCTGGATTCAGGTCTGGTACAAATGGCAAAATTACAAGTTACAGATTATACGATCTGTGAGACCCGGTCAATTATATATACAATGCGAAAAGAGAAAATAAAAACTTTCTTAATGAAAAAAACATATTTGAAGCGATTGAGTAATATTTACAATTAATATCAGACATCTGTTTACTTAGACCTATAGATGAACATGAGCTATGAGAAGCCTTCATAGGCTCACGGAAACTGGGACCTTAAAAAAATGGTGTACCCACCAAAGCATCACATTTTATTGCGAATGGAATACAGCTGGAATGTAACTTTCAAGATTAGTCTCATAATATGTATATGGCTTCATATATAAAGATAAACAAGAAATTCTAAAACATTTTAATATCAGTCATTCAGAGTATATCCTGATTACAGTGCAGAGAGTGCTGGACCTAACAAAAAATAATGACTCTAAATAAATCAAAGCAACGGTGTATGACATCCAGGTAACTTGTGTTTTGTGAACTTTTAGGCAGTTTGCATAATTTCTTCGGAGGTAAAAAGTGTAAAATATAAACAAGCATATTTTGTATTACTGGACAATCAGTATGAATTAACAAATTAATATCGATTCATTCGGTGAATGGTACATATTCTTTCTAAAAGACTTTGTTTTAAAACCTTTCTCCTGATATACTTTGTTGAAAAAAATGAATTCGAAAAAAGATATGTCTGGGCTCGTTTTCTGATGAACAGTGATGTGGCACTGAGGGGGGGAGTGTAGGGGGTGTTCAGAATAAGTGAGGAAAATGAATACACTGTAATTATATTACAAGAAAAAGTAGCAAGGGGATTAACTCAGTTTCAGAAAAAGAGGTCTGTCTCTGGCGTCGCTGGAATTTATTGCGATCAACACAAACATCGTGTCCCAGCCAACCCGGAGTTTAAGGCCGTTTATCTTATCTTTTCCATTTTATCTCGTGTTTATTTCAGATGCTCCTTGCTTCCAAATGTTGAAATGGGGGTGGTATTTCCTCTACACAGCTCGAAGAACGGGTGATTCAGGAACCATATACCCCTGTAGAAGACTTTCATAAATATAATCTAATAAATTACCATAATAATCTAATATTACATATATATATAAACATATTTCAAGATACTTGGGCTGCTCGGACCAATACTGCTTATTGGAATTGTTATAGATATATTCCCCGCAAAGAGTATGTCACTTTCGGAAATAAGGTAAGAGTTTACCTTTCATTTTTAAGGAGATGAAATGTGTTTCACTCGTTTGCTGCACTTATTTACCGCATTTAGTTACTGCGAGATTTTGTAAAACCAAGGCTGTCACTCACTACTGACATCAGTCGTTTTGTACGTGCGTTTGTTCTAGATACGTCTGTTACTTTCGTTTTTGTTAACGTTGTTTATGATAAAAAGGGAATTCGGAGAATTGTGGCTATAAGTGTAGTTCTGTCAACTCCAATACATTACGCTGTCATGGATAGTTAAGTCATTTAAGGTACTCACTATTTTTGGCATTGTGGTGAAAGTACAAGGCGAATAGGCAATAGTATATTTAACTTTGAGCAATTTAAAAATGTATTATAAAGTGTGCGGACTGGGGGAGGGGTGGTAATGGGTGAGTGCGTATTTCGTTTTAATCTATTGGCGTCATCCGGTGTCACCTGCCGGTTGCCAGTAGGAGCAAAGAACTGAAAGATTGACAGCGGAGGCACGATTACTGTGAGGATTCTGGGAAATCTGAGTGGGGCGTGGAGTTATTGCGGTTATATAAAGTAATACTGTATAAAGATTTGGGAATCAGTTTATCGTTCTCTTCCGTCTGATATCGGTGTCGAGAATGTACAATAGTTTTTCGTGATTCAGAGAGAGAAGTACACTTAATGATGAGGCTTCTTCTTGCCAGAAAAAAGATCTAAAAACAGGAAGATGTGGCAATTTACAAAATTGCATGCCTGCATGCACGTTTCAATCGGACAGGTTCACAAAAAGCCAAAGAACGCTTTGTGTGTTCATTTGATCACACGATAATGATATTGTAATTAAAATGCTGCAGTAAACACACGTTAGTATTACTGACAATTTTCTACCATAAAATGTTTAAATGTATTGTGCTAAAGATGCAAGTTGTTGCCATTACAGCAATCATCATTATGAATATTGTAGCACTGTACTCACCTGTGTTAAGTGCCAATGGATTTTTGCTCATTTTATTGCTGTTTTAGGTAGCTTGTCATGCTTAAAAAGGGATGCATGCTGTTGCCACACTAGTTGCAATTCATATGCAGCTTTGACAGGCCTGACGGTTGACTAGGCTTTCCTGCAGCTGGCTCGGAAGCTGCTAATTTACATGATCTTACGAGTATGCCAGCTGATATTATTAAGAGACAGACGGATGCAGCTTGTCAGTGCCATTACATAGCAATGTAAACAACAAGAATCCATTGGCACTCAGAGCCTGCAAGCACTGGTGCAGTGTAACATTTCATTATAAGCCACCACTGTTTTATGTTTATTATGCAAATTTGATTGTCGGGGGATTTTTGATGTCAGGCAATGTGAAAGAATGTTTTTACATCAGTTTTGGGGAATAATTGCACTAAGGAACAAAGAGAATCATAACTAGATTTTGTGTTTGTGCTTTCGAAACTGGGGTTCAAAGAATGTGCATACATTAGGCTAGAATATTAATTATATTGTGATGTTTTGTAATTAATGTTTAGAATATTTTCTATCTACTGTGTTTAGTAGAGGCTCTGGGTTGCTTACAACTACATAGAAAGACAGAAGGTGTGTGCACAGGAGGGGAGGAAACAGGAAGGAAGGGTGTGTGTACACTTGTGTATGGATGGGGAGATAGAGAAAGGAAGCCCTGAAAGTGAACAGAATAAGTGATTAAAAAAAAAAACAGTGTACAAAAAGGTGTAAAGACAAAAATAGTAACATGTTGTTTTATAGGTGTGCCTAGCGACCCTAAGCAGCGGGCTTAGTTTTTTGTGTGTTCTATTCAGTTCTTGCTTTTCAATAAGCTCAGTAATTTTGGAGTACCATGTTTCAAGTACAGTAATCCCTCACTATATCGCGCTTTGACTTTCGCGGCTTCATTTTATTGCAGATTTTATATGTAAGCATATCTAAATATATAACGCGGATTTTTTGCTGCACGGGTTTCTGCAGACAATGGGTCATTTTATTTCTGGTACATGCTTCCTCATTTGGTTTGCCCAGTTGATTTCATACAAGAGACGCTATTGGCGGATGGCTGAGAAGCTACCCAATCAGAGCACACAGTTAAGTTTCTGTGTACTGATTGGCTCAACAACGGAGCGCCGAATTCGATTCCGCTGCGTTGAACATAAAGTCTCGTCTCGCTCATTCAGCATCAACGTGTTTTGCTGTGTAAAGAGTTAACTTTTGTGCTGTTTTGTGTTTATCTTTGTGCATAGTCAAGCCCTTCATTATGTCTCCAAAACGATCTACTCCTGCTACTGCCTCAGGGGCTGTGCTCAAGCGCCAACGGAAGATGCTAACGATTGAAGGGAACAGATACACCGCTGTAGGACACCATTACGGCATCAATGAGTCCATGATTCTTTTTATTTAAAAAGGAGGAAAAGAATATCTACGGCCGCAGTGTCCTTTAACTATGGCACAAAACGAGTTGTAAGTGGATGTAATAAGGCAGTAGTCCGGATGGAATCTGCTTTAGGGATTTGGATTGAAGACTGCCAGAAGAAGAACAACGGCAGTGCTACACAGTCGCCTGAAGAGGCTCCATTAGAAGAGCTGTAATGCTCTCCTTTGTTGTGCATTAAAATTAAACTCATCGTTATCGGACAAGTTGTCGTGTCATTGTTGGTGAGTAACCATAATTGATTTTCTACGTACAGTACTTAGTACATGTACGCACGTTTAGTGTCACTGTACACACATTTTACTGTATACAATTTTTTTTGCATTTTACGTATTTATTGCTGGTGGCCTGTCTATCGTAATGGCTGTAACATATGTGATATCGGAGATGCTCGATATCATTAAAATAATATTTATGTTTTACTGTATATAAACAGTGTGTTTACATACATAATTTCAATTAATCTTACCTAATATCTAAGAGAATACAAAGGGTTTATGCTGTATAACTGTGCAGGAAATGTTTATAAGAGTGTGGGAGAGTTTATAAGGGCTTAAAATATATAAAAATAACCATATGAACATATGGTTTTTACTTTGCGGATTTTCACCTTTCGCGGGGGGTTCTGGAATGAAACCCCCGCGATCGAGGAGGGATCACTGTACCTGTTTTTGTGTTTCACCCTCCTTAGTCGCTACAGTGGTGTCAGTAGTGGGATTCGAACCCACACCTCCAAGGGAGACTGCGAAAAAGCTCATGCCTTTGCCGGGGACCAGCTGAAGGGTAGTGACAATGGTGTAACTATGACATCTGATCCCAAGGAAGGCACTTTTGAGAGGGTGAACAGGTCTGGGTATACTGCCCTTGATATCGAGGAGGGTGCTGCCCCAAGCTGGATAGCCCATGGGTATGGCCCTTGTCAGATCCTTGCTTGCCTAGCTGAAGTAGGTTATCATGTACAAATTACAGCAGAAGGGGAGAAGCTTGTTCTTTATACTTAGGTGCCCATTTCGTTTTTCCTTCTGACATGGATGCCAGAGTTTCCCCACCATTGACTCCCATCACTACTCCAATTGAATGGAGCATAATGACAGCGGGTCTGGAACTCAGGAATACGCCCTTCCATAGACCAGATGCAGAAGAAGGCTGTCAAGATTTTTCTTGGATTTTGTGGGCCCTTGGAGCGAGGGACTGGGGGGGGCGGGGGGCAGTGTGACATCTTGTAATTAATGTTTAGAATGTTTTTTATTTACTGTGTTTAGGAGAGGCTCTGGGTTGCTTACAACTACATAGAAAGACAGAAGATGTATGCACAGGAGGGGAGGAGAGACGAAGGAAGGGTGTGTGTGTATACGTGTGTAAGGATGGGGAGATAGAGAAAGGAAGCCTCAAAAGTGAACAGTGAAAATGATAAAAAACAAAACAGTGTACAAAAAGGTGTAAAGACAAAAATAGTGGCATGTTATTTTAGAGGTGTGCCTAGTGACTCTAAATAGCAGGCTGGGGAAATTTTTGTTGCTGTTCTGTTCAGTTGTTGTTTTTCAAACTCAGTATCTTTGGAGCACCATGTTTCAAGCACCTGTTTTTGTGTCTCACTCTCCTTAGTCGTTGCAATATATTATAAGTTCCAGGACAGAAAAATAGTATAGCATAGTATTTACTTTATTGTCAGATAACAACTCTTAATTTAATTCAATATCTTCTCTGTATAAAATAGGATCAATAGTTTGAAATTCTCTTTTTATAGCAGGGGTAGTGCAAAATTTCAAAGCAGTTGGAACCATTCCTGATGCTTTATTGATGTTGGAAGTTTCAGATGTCAACAGTCAAGTGGTAATGAAGCTTCTCTACACTGTTTGAAGCCTTATTATCAAACATGATATCCCTAACTCTTTTTTTAGTTAATGTGTCGACAACAATAATAATAATGATCAAGCACCCTGAAATATTTCCATTCTTCCACTGATTTTTAGAACTGCTGCCACTTAAGAACATTCAATGATTGGTAAAACAGTAGGTTAAGTTCATTATATGTATGTCATGGGGGTAGAGTTTGCTAAGGTATTATTTCTTGAAAGCAGTGTAATAACAGATTTATATGTTGTTTTGTTTAAAAACAGAAAATGTATCTCTGAAAACTATTTTGTTTACAGTTGATAACTTAGTTAATTTCCCAGTTATTTTGAAAGATTTTTGTTGTAGCAACAATAAAGTATATCACAGCTAATGTATTTTAGAAATTATGCAAAAGTTAGACTTGACTTTTTACACTCATAAATTATTACAGTATAAACTTTATCGGAACTAAATGTAATGTATGCACCTATATTTGGCATTTGTATAAGGCATATGCTAAACACAGTTAATGATTTTCATTTACGGTAGCAATTTATTTTGCAGAGCAAAGAACAAACCCCTTTTGAAAAAAGAAAAAAAATGGGCATCCTGTATCAGTGCAAGCTCCAAACTTCTCTCTCTAAATGTAGAAAAAAATAACTCTACAAAAAAGTGCACCCTTTTACAAACTGCACCCCATATGCTTATATCCAAAAATGTTTTCAGACCTTTTCGTAGTGCTTGTAGTAATGTAATAAAGTTTTAAACTGTATATTCATTTGTCAGTAATAAAACCTGGCTTTCTGTTTAATTTATTCAAGTTGATTTATTTATTTATAAATTCATTTATTATTTCATTCTGAAGGGATGTCTTTACTGCTAATGCTGTCATGCTGTTTTTAGCCTAGCTACTTTTTTCAGTTTGCAGCCAGTATTATCATTATGTGTTTTTAACTGTTGCAGTCTTCTTAAAAAGGGACAAAGGCAGAGTTGTATCCAAGATATACTGTATATATGATATTATTATCCAATTATCCATTAGTGATTGTGACTGAGGCCGTGATGGATAAGAGAAAAGACGAATAGCAGAACAGTTGCTTTAAAATGATATACAGTAGATTAGTTAAGCAAATAGTCATATTTATTTACAAAACAAAAATATATTAACAACTCAGATGTACTGGAGTTTTCTGCGTTTTACTTGGAGTCTTCGTTCCGTAATGAACAGTGCCCTATGTTATACTGCATTATCCGGGTTACAGAACACATCTCCAAAACAATAAAAGAAATCTTTCCCCCAGGAGTTTATCTCCTGCCAATGACTTTCTGTAGACCGCAAACAATTCCTGCTTATTGTCTCCGGACTTCCTACTCAAAATTTCCTTCCATGGCACCTTCCTTTTTCTCCTGACATCTCCTGTCACTCATTTCCTAAGAAGTGTGTCCTTCCCTTGCAGAGCAGAAGCCCTTCAGTCAATTTCATGACTTACACAACATTCATTCCACCTGTTCTGCTCCACCACAGTGCATCGCAAGCTACCTGCACATCACAATATATTAACGAAACATAAAATAACAGAATTTAAAAAGAAAATTACAGTAAAGAAGAACATTAACATTAATACATTAACATTAACACAGAATAACATTACCATTAGTGGTTTACATTTTCAACACATTTTTCAATTTTGGCATCACACTTTATACTGTTCACTGTTGTTCTTCCTACTTAGTAAATTGAAGCAATAGTTGAGGCACATTTGCCGTTTTGTAAATGTTTCATAATTTCAATTTTTTGTGACAATTCCAACACAACACACATATGTTTATGATGCATAACAATGTATAGTAGATTAACTGTAACAAAAGAGAAAAGCTACAAAACGCTATTAAAACTGAAGGTACGTAACTGACACTGTGATATCAAAATGTGGCATGACATGTGGTTCTGCGGAAGAACAATTTGCACTAGCACAATGGAGAGTTGTTCCAATATGCATAGCTCATAGAGTAGCACATGGCAGTAGTGCAATTTTTTTTTCTTTGGCCCTGATAGTTAACAGAGACTGATGGTCAGTCAAGTGTTGGATAATTGCAGTTTTACTATATTTTTATATATATATTGTGAACTTTGCCCCGGACACAGACAGGCAGACACGTTAATGTCACCCACAAACGCACGTTTATTTTCCATTTCTTCTTTACAATTCAGCTCACTAATCCCCAATACCCCTCAGTCCAGGCCACTCCAATGCCTTCTCTTTCTTCTTCTCTATCTCTCTCTCTCTCTCTCTCTCTCTCTCTCTCTCTCTCCTTCTTACCGCCTCCTCCCTTCTCCAGACGTTGCCACTCTTCCACCCGACTCTTGTTAATGACTGGAGGGAGGCGGCCCCTTAAATAGGAACCCGGATGGGCTCCAGCTGCTTCCCGGCAATCAGTCGTAGCCACACCCCAGTGTGGCGGAAGTGCCGGCTGCGCATCCGGAATCTGTCCGGGTCTCCCCTGTCGTCTTCCCCCCAGCACTTCCTGGTGTGGCGGAAGTGCTGGGCTCCAGGGATATTCAGGCACCCTTTTTCGGCACCCCCTCCGACGCCAACGTGCCCCTCCGTTCTGTGCCGCTCTCGCCTCCACGGTCCCCGCCAGCCGGGGCACCATCTGCCTCCCAGCACGGAGCCCTCCCGCGGAGCGACCTGTTCCAGGAGGGCAGGTTCCAGACGGTGTCGGGTCCAGCGCTCGTCGGGGCCTCGATCCTATGGAAAGACAAAAGGGAGGGCCAGAAGCACTGCCTGGACACTCACCCCGAGCGTCCTGTCGGTCTCTGTACCGGCAGTGCTTCCCCCCCCTATCGATAGCCCCCGACTTGCCTGGTTTGCTCCTCCGCCGTAGGTCCCATGCCCGTCCTTGGGATGTCCGTGGGTCCGCTCTCGCAGGCGGCTTGCCCAGCCGCCCAGGGGATTCCCTCTGCCTCTGCAGAGGACGACCTTCCTTATCGGGGAAATCGGCACTCTCCCCTCGATTTCCCCTTTTATTCTGGGACGCTATAACGGCTTGAGTCTGTCTATGGAAGAGGTACAGACCCTGTCCGGTTTGTGTCCCTACAGAGCGATGGGAGACTGTTGCAGGCTTGGGGCGTAGGGCGCTAGGACCCAGGACACTCATCAGCCCGTGTCCTGCCAACCCTCTCACTGTCTTTCCCCTCCCCTTGCACACAGAACTCACCGTCGCATGCAGTGTCGGACAACCCCCTACTTGATACCGTTCATTCGAATCACGGCCGAGTTCGGCAGGTTCTCCTTTATGCTGTACGGAGTCGATTCTACTCACCGTCTCCGCGGTACCAGTCCGTCCAAAGATTCCAGTGTCGCGCTGTTCTGACGTCACTGACGCGCCCGCCGTCTTCTTCAGACTTTGCAGCTCCGCATGGATGGCACCTAGCACCTGCATCATTGACAAGCACAGAAAGTCAGTCGACGATTGACCTACCTGGTTGTTAGTCTTCGCCGTCTGCTTTCTGTGAGGCTTCTCCAGTCCAATCGGGTCTCTCCTTGGCACGAGATGGACATTCCTTGGTCCCGCCTCTATACAGTCATTGGCGGGCACACAAGACACACCGTCCAATCCCGTGCCTGTCACAGGGAGGAACTTCCGGACCGCGGCCATCTTGGCTCCTCTCCTCCTGGTGCGACGCCATTCTGGCTCTTCGCGTTGCAGCGTCTCCTCCATGGCGGCTCCTTTCGCTGCTGTCGCGTCCACAAAGCGCAGCGGATTGGCGTGCGTTTGCCATCCGTTTGGACCCGGGCAGCCCCTGCCGGCTAAACACCAGACTCGATGTGCCCTCCCGGGCTGAGCGTCGGCAAGCAGGGACCTTCCGTCCCGGATCCCTTCTGACCGAGACACCCGCCCCGGCATGGACTCCATAATCGCCACGCCGTCCCGGACGTCTTCATGGGGAGTACCCACACAGGAGACTGCTGCACCCCTGCAACGGCCGTTGAAGTTTTGCCTCACCAGGTAGGAATCCGACCGCACTCTGGTGGCGATCTGGGGAATTTCACGTCTTCCTGGGGCCGTGAGCACTTCGCACCCTCGAAACCTGTGCGGGGTTGCCTGCTGCTCCGGGCCGTTCACAAAATATTTGTTTTGGGGTCCCCGTCTTGGCACAGACAGAGGGCCCCACGTTGGGCGCCATTGTGAACTTTGCCCCGGACACAGACAGGCAGACACGTTAATGTCACCCACAAACACACGTTTATTTTCCATTTCTTCTTTACAATTCAGCTCACTAATCCCCAATACCCCTCAGTCCAGGTCACTCCAATGCCTTCTCTTTCTTCTTCTCTATCTATCTCTCTCTCTCTCTCTCTCTCTTTCTCTCTCTCTCTCTCCTTCTTACCGCCTCCTCCCTTCTCCAGACGTTGCCACTCTTCCACCCGATGGGCTCCAGCTGCTTCCCGGCAATCAGTCGTAGCCACACCCCAGTGTGGCGGAAGTGCCGGCTGCGCATCCGAAAGCCGTCCGGGTGTCCCCTGTCGTCTTCCCCCCAGCACTTCCTGGTGTGGCGGAAGTGCTGGGCTCCAGGGATTTTCAGGCACCTGGGCGCCGCCTGGCGGCGGCCACAGGTCCCTACAGGGCTGGGCTTCCAAGCCCTTTACCCGAGGCCCCCTACATAACCAGGACGGACGCCCCCTCACGGTCTGGAGGAGGCACAAGCCCTCCTTCGGTCCTCCTGGGCGTCCCGGCCGGGCTCCAGCTCCGGCCGGGGACCACAATATATATATATATACTTACTAAGATTCAACCAAGATATGTATTAATGCTATGATCTAGCAGAGGTATACACCAGCTAATTTGTAAGTTGTTAACTGATTTAAATTAATACAATGTTTAAGTAATCTTTCTATTTATTGCATTTTTATATAAAAATATCTGGCAGTGGGAGACTTTCCCTTTATAAAGCACATTAGCAAAAATCTGTATTGCTTCTAAAAATTTACATTAGGGGTTGAATGTCATCTTGTTCTGCTTAGAAACTGAATAATGTCTGATTTGAAGACACACAGGTGTCAATGATCATTTTCTCTTCATTTTTTTATGATCAGTTTTTTACTTTTTATTGAAAAGATAAAGAAAAGGGTAGGGCCTAGTTAAATTAAATACTAAAAGATCAGAAAACACACAATATGAAAATAATAGTATTACCAGTAACAACACTGTGTAAACATCCTAACCCAAATAACCCATCAAGGGATGCAGAATGTAAAGTAAATTTAAAATTAAGGTGTTGAATGAGGCATAATTACAGTATTTCTAGCAGATTAAAGATAATTTTAAATAATCAATGATTCAGAATATATTATGCTATTATGTCTAGGTGTTAATAGATCTTAATAATATAGTAATCGGTGACTTTGCAGCTACATTACCTAACTATAACATTTTTTAAACAGTTTAAGAAATAAAGTGCAAGTATCAAATAGAATAAATACAAGTTGAGAGCAACTGTCCATGCAAGTAAAAACAGTCCACCATTAGGCTGAGAAAACAAAGCAAACTCTTTAGAGATATAGCAGAAACACAAGGAGTAGTCAAATCAACCATTTGGTACATTCTTAAAAAGAAGAAACATACTGGTGAACTCAGCAACACAAGAAGGTCTGGAAAACCACAGAAGACAATGATGATTGCAAAATTCTGCTCTTGGTGAAGAACAATCCTTCACAATAATTGCTCACTTGTTTTGTTATCTCTTTTGTGAAAGTGGTTATTTGATATTTGGACTTCAGTCTTCACACATTACACACTTCACTTCAGCATTTTGTCAATTATTACTATAACATGAAAAAAGTTTCTGTTTTAGTTGTGTTCAACATTACTTGCCTTGCATGTCCTGTCAACCTACATTTACCCAGATCGTTGTAGACAAAGAACACACATGAAATGTATATATTCCAAATAATGATATTTTATTTACCCTATGCAATTCCAGACATCTCACACCCAGTTAAACAGACCTGAACTCTGAGAATTTTGCGTCTGACTTCAGCTGTGTTGGTGAGGGATGGGTGAGCAGGCTGCTTGCTGCTTGTGCTGATTCTGCACATTTGCAGAACAAAGACACTGATGACGAGATGTGAGGAGATTTAAAGTGGGCCGGCATTACATCTTTTTTCATAGGCTTCAGGGATTCTAGTGTTAAATGCTGGTACAGAGTATCATAAACCAATATTTAAGTCTTGGTGACCTTTTCCTCTGGTGCTGCGCAGCTCTGTGGAAATTCCAATAAGCTTATATCATGCCACTCGTTCCTCAACCCCTTGCAGCAGTTTGGAAGTGCCACACAGCGATGTTCCCGAAACTGCACTGTTCATGTGTCAGTGTTTTGCTCAGATCAGTCAATGCTTCATAGTGTGCTTGTCATTCACGTGTTGGTGCTTCGTGGTGTTTATTTCATTAAGGGGAAACTCATTATTCATTTCTTGGTGCTTTGCGGTAATTGATCAAAACTTCACAGGGGAAAGTTCATGTAGTGTAATGGGACTGAAGAAATCAGTATTAAAAGGAAAGTACAAGCTTATCTATTATTCTGAAATGCTGATCAGTAAAAAATAAAATTAGAGTGAATATCTACCCTCGGTGTGTGACTTTATATCATACCTTAGTATTAAGATTGATTTCACATACTGTAGTAAAAGCTGATTAATTACCTTTGTTATATTGTCTTTGAGGACCTGGGTGCATTGCCTTTTTGGATGTAACCCATCTCTTCTTGAAAACCTATGTTGCTTCCAGAGCAAATTGAAATTGTCAATGAAGGCATAGTTGTGATCAATGCAGAAAGTCTTCAACCAGGCTTTGAGGGAAAAAAAGACAACTGAAGTCCTCATCAGAGCATAGGAAGTTGTCCAAAGATGACAGTGCACGTAGCTGATTCCCCAGGCCCCTCTTGAGAAATGTGGAGCAGCCATTCAAAGTCTTCTTAACTAACTAACTGCCCGTAAGTGAGTATCATTTCTTTCTCTCTACACGAACTCTGTCTGACAATAGCATTCATGTTCTATTGAAGTTCTACTTTGTCATTTACTCTTTGTCTTTTATTTCCGGCCCCGGGCATGGTTAAATCTCCTGGCACAAAGTCTCGTCTCACGGTATGTGAAAGTGTCTCTCTCAGAAAGTCACGTCTTGTCTCACTTACCAAGATTTTTTATTATAATAGAGAGATGATGAGGGATTAAAATAAAACTCAGTAATTGTACCAGTGACAAAATTAAAGATTAGTTGCTCTGCGTTGACTCTGGCACAATAGAGAATTTTATTATTGCCCAATTACTGTAACAGTTTAAGATTCGACAGTGCCTTTGTCTTTTAAACCACAGGTTATATCTGCTAATGGTACTCTTATTGGGTTAAGTATTCTACATGCTTCTACAATGCCTATGAGAATGAAAGTGTGACTTTGTCATAATGAACAGGTAACTTTTTTGTAATAAATTGTAATAGTCCCAAGATTATTCTGGGATGTACAAGATTAGAACAGCACAATTCTATGATTAACTGGGAATCAATAAAAATTGTTATTTGGGTCTCCAATTGTTTTTCACAATATATTAGAACAATTAGACGAGAACAGGCCATTCAGCCTAACAAAGTTTGCCAGTCCCATCCACTTAATTCCCCTAAAACACATCAAGTCTAGATTTGGAAGTCCCTAAAGTCTTACTATCTACCACACT
This sequence comes from Polypterus bichir lapradei, assembly GCA_026402145.1. Lineage (NCBI taxonomy): Eukaryota > Metazoa > Chordata > Cladistia > Polypteriformes > Polypteridae > Polypterus > Polypterus bichir. The sequence continues at coordinate 3,740,277 of JANRMT010062829.1, read as the reverse complement.
ACTTGGTAGCTTATTCCATGTCTATGGCTCTCTGTATAAAGAAAAACTTCCTAATGTTTGTACGAAATTTACCCTTAACAAGTTTCCAACTGTGTTCCCAAGTTTTTGATTAATGTATTTTAAAATAACAGTCTTGATCTGCTGTACTAATTCCTTCATAATTTTAAACACTTCAATTGTGTCACTTCTTAATCTTCTTTTTCTTAAACTGAAAAGGTTCAGCTTTTTTAATCTTTCTTTATAATTCATCCCCTGTACCCCTGGAATCAGCCAAATCGCCTTCTATGGACTTTTATGGACTTATATGTCCTTTTTGTAGCCTGGAGATCAAACTGCATACATTACTCCAGATGAGACCTTACCAGTGTGTTATAAATCTTGAGCACATCCTCCTTGGACCTATACTCTACACATCGTGCTATATAACTTAACATTCTGTTAGCCTTCTTAATGGCTTCTAAACACTGTCTGGAAGTTGATAGTGTTGAGTCCACTGTGACTCCTAATCCTTCTAATAAGGTATACTTTTGATTTTCAGACCTTCCATTGTGTATTCAAACCTAACATTTTTACTTCCTATGTGTCATACATTACATTTATTGGAATTAAATTTCATCTGCCACATATCTGCCCAAGTCCCTCTGTAATGATTTAACTGATTCTAGATTATCTGCCAGTCCACCTATCTTGGTATCATCTGCAAACTTAACCAGCTTGTTACTTATGTTCATATCCAGATCTTTTACATATATTAAAAATATCAGCGGCACAAGCACTGACCCCTGTGGAACACCACTCTTAACATCAGCCAATTCTGATAAGGTTCCTCGCACCGGCACCCTCAGCTTCCTGCATCTGAGGCAATTCTGCACCCAGCTAAAAACATAACACTGAATTCACACAGGCTCACTGGGCTCTGTTTCTTTGGCATTTTAACTTTGTGATTAACTATTGACCAAGGGTTAAGAATGGAAAACCAGGTGCTCTTCCTCAAATACATGATTAAAAAGAGAATATTAGTACTCCTGAACCAGTCGTCTCATCCGAAAAGATTTTAGGGGTTACTAATGTATTCTACTCCCAAGTAAAACCTGCATTTTGTAATATTTCCTCTCCCAATTTATTGGTTTGTAGCATGACTTTGTAAGTTTTGTAAGGATTGGCAAATGGTCATAAGAAATTTTCAACATGCATGTATGTCCACTGCATGGTTTGCGAACTGTAAACTTATAAAATCCCAGAGTTTATGGTCAGACACCTAGTTGGGTTGGCTGTAGAATTATATCCATAAAATTTGGTCCACGGTTAATTTGTTGCTGTTCAGCAAGAGAATTGTTCAGTGGAAGTTCAAGATTCATCCAGTCTTTCATATTTCTCAAGTGAATCCAGTGCATTCTAGTCCTCTTCAGCAATCTATGATTTTACCAGTTCCAGAAGAAATAGACAAAGATTTGGAGCATGCATATTTTGGACTCCCGCCACAGGGGTTCTAGAATTGAATTCCTTGTGCATTGGCAGGAATATGGGTCTGAGGAAAGGTATTGGGTACGTTTTCACAGTCTTCATGCTTCTACTTTATTACATTGTTTTCAAAAAAGATTTCCTAGAAAGCCCGTTGAGCGTATTCAGAGCCCACATCTTAGGGGGAGAGTTCTGTCATTAACTCAGATTCATTTTAAATTTATACTGAAGGAAATAATTTTTTAGTTCACAAAGGAAACTTCTTTGTTACTTTATCATGGATAATCTTTTGGCATGTTAAAAGTTCATTCAGGTAGCCTTTTTCAAAAGTTCAAAATTGTTAATTAGTTTTAAGTTTACTGCAACACCATGTTGTTCATCAATTAGATTGCTACATGCATCTGAGTTTCCTAGGGGAGGAAAATTCTTGGTGGATTTCTAAAGACTTAATTTTGTGCATATTTTCTCAAGTTTATTTTTGGCCTTGACCTTGCTTTGTTCTCTGACTTTGAAACTGACTTCTCATTTTGGTTTGCTAGAAATCTTTCTAGTTAAGATTTTTTATCAGGTGTGCCTCTCTTGTCCACTCCCTGGTCCTCATGAAATCTTTGCAAATCCCCAAAACACTCTTGAATGTATGACAGGTAATCATTATGATGGTCACATCACTACAGCATTGTCTTGTTTGTTTTTTCTTGTGGACACCAGCATTTTGTTCTAGTTTTGTGAGGCCATTACCATGTTGACTATGCCAACAACATTCATTGCCAGTCTTGTGATTAAACTTCACTGTTAGACATGACTTCACCAGGCATTCCTTATTTGAAATTGTTGCATGGCAAATACTTTATCCATGGATTCAGAGAACTAAACAGCAAACATAGACACTATTTAAAACAATAGATATAAAAACTTGCTTCACTTCAGAATACAGTTTCCACTCTCAAATTATTGTACATCATGATTGTGGTATCCATTAAATTTCATCAATCAAATATCTGTCCAAGTCCATATGTAGTAATTCAGCTGATTCTACAGTGCATCCGGAAAGTATTCACAGCACATCACTTTTTCCACATTTTGTTATGTTACAGCCTTATTCCAAAATGGGTTAAATTCATTTTTTTCCTTAGAATTCTACACACAACACCAGATAATGACAATGTGAAAAAAGTTTACTTGAGGTTTTTGCAAATTTATTAAAAATAAAAAAAACTGAGAAATCACATGTACATAAGTATTCACAGCCTTTGCTCAATACTTCGTTGATGCACCTTTGGCAGCAATTACAGTCTCAAATCTTTTTGAATATGATGCCAGAAGCTTGGCACACCTATCCTTGGCCAGTTTCGCCCATTCCTCTTTCCAGCACCTCTCAAGCTCCATCAGGTTGGATGGGAAGCGTCGGTGCACAACCATTTTAAGATCTCTCCAGAGACGTTCAATCGGATTCAAGTCTGGACTCTGGCTGGGCCACTCAAGGACATTCACAGAGTTGTCCTGAAGCCACTCCTTTGATATCTTGGCTGTGTGCTTAGGGTCGTTGTCCTGCTGAAAGATGAACCGTCGCCCCAGTCTGAGGTCAAGAGCGCTCTGGAGTAGGTTTTCATCCAGAATGTCTCTGTACATTGCTGCAGTCATCTTTCTCTTTATCCTGACTAGTCTCCCAGTTCCTGCCGCTGAAAAACATCCCCACAGCATGATGCTGCCACCACCATGCTTCACCGTAGGGAAGCAATTGGCCTGGCGATGAGCGGTGCCTGGTTTCCTCCAAACGTGACGCCTGGCATTCACACCAAAGAGTTCAATCTTTGTCTCATCAGACCAGAGAATTTTGTTTCTCATGGTCTGAGAGTCCTTCGGGTGCCTTTTGGCAAACTCCAGGCGGGCTGCCATGTGCTTTTACTAAGGAGTGGCTTCTGTCTGGCCACTCTACCATACAGGCCTAATTGGTGGATTGCTGCAGAGATGGTTGTCCTTCTGGAAGGTTCTCGCCTCTCTCCACAGAGGACCTCTGGAGCTCTGACAGAGTGACCATCAGGTTCTTGGTCACCTCCCTGACTAAGGCCCTTCTCCCCCGAGTCCTGGTGGTTTCGAACTTCTTCTTCCACTTACGGATGATGGAGGCCACTGTGCTCATTGGGACCTTCAAAGCAGCTGAAATTTTTCTGTAACCTTCCCCAGATATGTGCCTCGAGACAATATTGGCTCTGAGGTCTACAGACAATTCCTTTGAATTCATGCTTGGTTTGTGCTCTGACATGAACTGTCAACTGTGGGACCTTATATAGACAGGTGTGTGCCTTTACAAATCATGTCCAATCAACTGAATTTACCACAGGTGGACTCCAACTAAGCTGCAGAAACATCTCAAGGATGATCAGGGGAAACAGGATGCACCTGAGCTTAATTTTGAGCTTCATGGCAAAGGCTCTGAATACTTATTTACATGTGCTTTCTCAGTTTTTTTATTTTTAATAAATTTGCAAAAATCTCAAACTTTTTTCACGTTGTCATTATGGAGTGTTGTGTGTAGAATTCTGAGGAAAAAAATAAATGTAATCAATTTTGGAATAAGGCTGTAACATAACAAAATGTGGAAAAAGTGATGCGCTGTGAATACTTTCCGGATGCACTGTAGATTACAGTATATGCCATTCCAACTAGTTTAGTATCATCTGCAAACTTAACTAGATCGTTATTTATTTTCTTTTCAGATTATTTATATTTTAAAAAGTGGCCCTAATGCTAACATTTCAGGAACAACACTTTTAACATCACATAATTTTGATAAGGTTCTTCATACCATAACCATAAGCTTCCTGTGCTTGACCCAATTTTTCGCACATCTACACATATTGCTCACAAATTGATGCCTTGTCACTCATATGGGACCTAAACAAAGGCTTTCTGAAAATACAAAATAAATAATATTATATTTCCTTCTTGATCTTATCCTTTTGTTGCCTCCTCATTCAATCATGTTAGTAAAAATACAACCTCCCCTGTCTTAAGCCAGTTTTGGTCTAAGAGTACATCCTTCTTTCTCATCATGGGTTATGTTTAGCCATGTTTGCATTTCCAAAAGACACTGTTCCCCTGCTTGTTTTCATCTGACTATTTTCTAAGAAATGTACTGGTCCAGCACAAGGTGTAACAGTGTTGCCACTGTTCCAATGTTAGGAAATATTGTCCAATTCTTTCCACCCAACCAAAAACCTTTAAAAACTAGAAAGGAAGGAATTTAAGCTGTTAGGCTCATTAGTGCCTATTATATTTTTCTAATGTTATATTTTACAAAACTTAAGGGCTTTTAAGCAGTAAAATGCTGATAAGCAGTGACAGTGGCACTCCAGTAACAGTAAAACTATTAGTCTTTAGTACACTGAGGCTGGACTGCCTTTGATCATTCACAGATTCAGTTTATTAAGAGCTGTACAACGTTTATCTGTCATACATGCACTTGCACAGAATGTAAGAGATGAAGACTGTGGAGAATATACATTTGGAAGCATTATACAGGAGAGATCTGAGTACAATTGGGTCCCTGTATGTTTGAACTGTAAGAGAAAGAGCCCAGCATTCTTTCAACACTGCAACAAGCCTGATATATTTTGATAGCCACGGACTACTATGTTTAAACTTTACCCCACAGCTCTATGATACTGTAAATTATTTATTCATTCAGTTATTAAATTTTTTTTTCTGTTTCTAAAGTCACTACATTGGGAACGTGGCGTTTCAATATAGGCTCACGTGTGTGTGGCATTTTTTAAATATTACAGTGAATCAGGATACAGATGCCTTTCTAGCTTTAGTTTCTGGTGGCTACCTCAAAATATGCAGCAGACATACCTGACAAGTTTTTTGAAGATCAGAGGTTAAGACATTGAGAGTTCAATGTTTCATGGTATGTAAAAGAAAAATGTAGTTTCTTCAGACTAGTATATCAGCTTTTCTTTTTGGCTGCTATTAGTCGTTGCACTGTGACCTGTAATGCTACTGGTTGGTTACTGTGACCACAATTATGTGAAAAGGGGGTTTGATGGAGTATATGTTTGTGTATGAATATTGTGTGTTTATATATTTTTGAAAGTGTGCAAATAAGTAATAGTGAATATATTATATTTCTGCTGTCTTTAGGGGGCTATCTCATGCTGTAGCTCTGTGTTTGCTGATATGTCCTGTTTGTCTCTTCACTTGGCAAGTAAGGAAATATGTTTAATTTTTTTTCAGCCTATTAGTATTACTATTAATGCTTAATAATAGGTTTAAAATTAACTGGAGCTAGTCACTGTTAGTCACTTGTCATTCATTTGACAAAATAATTTTTTAAAATTATTTTTGTTCTACCATTTACATTTAGGTAAAAAAAACAACCTTTGGAGAAATACCACTCAAACATGCTAATTTTGTTATACATACATTTCTGCATCTGTGCAATTTAAAATGTGTTTTTCCAAAGTGATTGGATTATTAGTCAAAGGTTCTGCAACTTGCTATTACTGTATATGTTATTATATACGATGTTCAAGTGCTTTTGATTCTGACTGTTCTTTTTATTTCTGTTGGCTTCTGTCTCATGCACTGAAATTACCTTTGTTTGCATTTGAATGGTCAGTAAATGACATTCATATGTTTATGCTTAATTTTGCATTGCGCATTTTGCACTCCTTCCTAATAAAAATAAAATCTTGAGTTCTGTAAACCACACACAGTCTAGGAATGTTGTATATCTTCTTAGCTTTGACTCTTCCCTTGTCCAACTTCATCCTGCCACTTCTGTGGTTTGCAATTCCCTGGAAATTATTATCTAGCTATTGTTGTCCCTTTTTCTCTCAGTTTAATAATTCATTTTCTCAAGTTTTTATTAGAAAGATGAAGATGAGAACATGCCATTCAGCCCAACAAAAGTCCTGTCAACTTAATTCCTCCAAAATAACATAAAATTGAATTTTGAAAGTCCCTAAAGTCCTGCTGTCTAACACACTGCTTGGAAATGTATTCCATGTAGTGTGCTAGACAGTAGGAAATGAAACATGTAAAACTCTTAACATGTAGTTCATTCAATTAATGAAATCATGTTTTATTTTATTAATGTTTTGTATCTTAACTGCAGCTTTGTATTTGTTATAATCTTTTTTAATTGATCACATTGTTATTCTTAGACATCACTGAGCTCAGTACTTCACAAAATTCCACAGTCAAGCCACATTAAGCGCCAGTTACGATATGGTAATGAATGGAGTTCCTGGACAACTTGGTCTCCATGCTCTCGCAGCTGTGGTGGTGGAGCATCTGTTCGAACCCGGATGTGCCTTACCAGGTAGAGTGCCTGTTTTACTGATTCAGTAAACATTGGTAACATTAATTTATACACATGTTTCTGCCTTTAGTTTTTTTTACTATATTGTCAGTTTAGACTGATGCTCATTGTTAAGCAATGAGTATACATTATTTTGAAATTATATAAAGTCTGAATTAGTATAAACTGCCCTGATTTAGGGCATTCATAAAAAATGTAATGATACACTTCATGAGATAGAATTACATAATAAACAAGAATAGTTGTGTCTAATATTTACATAATTAAAATGTGAGCTTCAATTTATATGTAAAGTCTAAATGTTCTCAATTGTAACAGAAATGTGGTCTTAGGGTTTTTCAGGCCTAAAGGGCCAAAAATAGGGGGATACCCCATAAAGCTAAATGTGCTGCATAACTAGACATCAAGGTGAAATGAATGGTGCATCACATTTGGGGGTGTAGCTGTGTTTACCCAAAATTACCAAAGGTCTGCAGCTTTAGTTTGCTTCCTGGGTTTCTGGCAGTAGCTTGAAACATTGAAATGATTCCACAGACAAAATATCTTCATTTTTAAAAGCTTTGGTAAATATTGAAGATAAACAGTTCATACAAAAATAGAGAAAAAAATGATATAGAAAAGAAAAGTTCTTGTTTAAGAAAAGTTCTGCTTAAAGCTTTTATATCTTGTTTCATTCATATGTTTGCTCATACAGTTGAACCACTTCTAAATTCAGAAAACTGTATGCCAATGGGTCTTTCAGTCCATGCTAGCAATGGGACTATTCCAAACAAACACGGTATCACAGATATAGTTAAGAAGGTTCTATCTCATGTTAACTTAAAGGGGGTAAAAGGCTAAACTATAATCTTTAGCTGTGGGAAAAAATTGCATTTTATTCTACTTAAGCAAACGCTAATATGAGTTTAACTTAAATCTTTAACTTTCTAAGTTTGGCTCTTACATTTCCGAACCCTAATTGTTTATGCAGGAGCAGAGACAATTACTATATTTTACATCAACAAGAGCCACAAACGTTACTTTTACTCTAACTTTTGTTTTCAAATCACTAACAATAAAACTGCAAACAGACACTTCAAAATGTATTCTTTCAAACATTAGCTGTTTCTGTCCAGTGTGCTGGTTTTGATCTGCACACAAACTCTTCTGACTACACTTTTGGCATGTGGCATTGTCTTGATGACTTGACCCAGTACCCAGCAATGGTGGGGTGCAGCATCATCTACAATTAAAACAATGTCTCCTGGTTCAAAATTTCTGCTTGGTGTATGCCATTTTGACGTTGTTAAAGTATTGGCAAATACCCCTTTGACCATCTTTTCCACAACAAATCAGCCTTGTATTGAACTTGCTTCCAGCGTCTTTTAGTGTACTGGTCATTTTAAGAAAAGAGTCCAGGAGGCATGTTGGGTAGCATCTTCTTAACAGCAAGTGATTGGGTGTGAGTGCCTCCAAATCATTTGGGTCATTTGATGTCTTTGTGAGGGGTCTTTTCTTGATGACTGATTACACTTCACATCACTGTTTGGAGACTTTCATTGTCGAGTGTTTGTTGGTTTAGTATTGAGTTTAGAATCTTTCCTATGCTTCTAATTTGTCTCTCCCATACTCCACCTTGATGAGAGGCTGATGGTGGATTGAAAATCCATTTGATTTCTTTCTTCATCATAGCATTGCTAATTTTTCTTGGTCAAGATTTTTAATTGCTTCACGTAGCTCTCTTTCTGTTCCAAAGCAAGTTTGTTCCATTATCTGAGTGCATGATTTTAAGTTGTTCTGTTCTGTAAATGAATCGGTGTATGACATTGATACAAGAATCAGTGTCTAAGCTGTGTGCAATCTCTATGTGTACAGCTCTGATTGTTAGACAAGTGAAGATTGCTCTGTACATCTTGACCAAACTTCATCCTCTTTTGACTTGAAAGGGACCAAAATAATCATCTCCAACAATGGAGAAAGTTGGTTGATCAGGTACCAAATGATCTTCTGGCAAATCTGCCATTTTTTGCTCTCCAGCTTTCACATTGTATCTTCTGCATGTTGCACACTTTGAAATGATTTTTCTGACAGTTGAGTTTACTTGAGGTATCTGATATTTCTGGCGTAACTGTGCGAGCATATAATTGCGGTCACAATGTCCAATTTCTTTGCGAATGTGCTGCAATATGAGGGAGGCAATATTTGAATGCTTCTGAAAAATTGCAGGATGTTTCTCTTCATCTGGCATAGAAGCTTTGTTGAGTCTTCCTCCAACTCTCAGTATTCCATCTTGTATGACTGGATCAAGTTTAAGATTTGACTGTTCTTTTTTACACAAGCATTTTTCTTTAAAGCCTTTAATTCTTCTGGAAATTCTTGCATTTGACTGATGCAGACAAGCTCTGTTTCAGCTTTAGCCAAATCTTCTGGAGAAATTGTGCTTGGTTTTAAAGTTATCTTATACTTTTTCATGTGTTCTACGGTGTTTTTATTCTTCTGGATTCCAGATTCCAGATTGACTGACTTCTAATTGAAATGTTTTTCTTTCATTTTTTAACTGTAGCAGTATGTCTTTAAACTTGAGGAGCCAAGCCACTACTTTCTTCAAGAGTAGCCATTCTGAAAAGTAGGTGATTAGTTTATTGATGGGGTCGGTCACCTACTCTATTCTTGTCATGTTAACTGCACAGATTTTAATTTCTGGATCATCTTCAAAAAGAGTGTTAATTAAGTGTGGACCTTTTAACAGTTGTTCATTAAGTGAAGTCCCCTGGTAGATGGCTGTTCTTTGGATGATGCACGCTGTTGTGTGGAATGTACCACACCCTGCTTTCATTGCAATTCATGCTTTCTTTGGGTACCTTGACAGTGTAACCCTTCTCAATAATGTGTCATGAAAGCTTTATAGTCTTTGTGGAAACCTGAATTTTTGCTCAGTTTTCTCTTGAGCCCAATAACACACTGTTCAGAAATACAGCGATTGTTTGGCATTTTAAGTGTTTCATCCTTCAAAGGCAAATTTAAGCAATAGTGGCCATCTACCAGTCTCGCAGATTCTGAGACTATGCGCATTAACTTGATGTCATCCTGTGACATTTCCTCTTTCTCATCACAGCTGCACTCTGGAAGGTCTGTGTTACTGCTGAAGGAACATGTCTTCAATTTCTACTACTGACACATGATTAATTGAATGTTTAGGCAGCTTACCAGTGTGCTTTACAAAGTCATCTATTTTTATTTATATGGCCCACCTATCATCCATCCAATTGCAGTCTTCACAAAGTGAGGTACTCCTGGTTTGCTAGGTATGGTTTGCCACGACTCGAAGGCCTTGGGTATGTTGACACCTATTAAAAGATCAACGTCAGAATCTATGAATAGTAGACATACCTCCTCAAGATATATCCTCTTATCAATGTGTTCTTGTTGAGGAGTATTTTGTCTTCCCACTGGAGTAGAGACCTGCATATAGACCTTTGGCAAATTGATATATTCATTATCATTGAGACCACAGATCTTCAAATTTGATGAGATAGAACATTTAGTTGGCACTTTTGAATCATCATTATGATTATTTACAGATTTCAGGAACGCTTGAGTTCTTCTTCCATGAAGGTTTACCTGTCTCTGAAGATTTTCAGTACAAATTGTTAGTGTATTACTAGAGTCTATGAGGGTGTATGCTTCTACATACTTTTTGCTTTTCTTAGATTTTATCTTAATGGGGACCACATGCAGTGCGTGTTCTTCTCCGTCCCTTTTTAGGGCACAAGTTTCCTTTTCAGTTTCTCTTTCAGTTGGTGTTGCCTCACTGGATGTACAGTAGTTTTAGTGGATGTTGCTCCATCCTCTTTTATGATGTGCAAGATACCTGGATTCTGCAAAGAACATATCTGATACTTAATTCTTTCTTTAGAGTTCTTACCAAGGTGCCCCTGTTTGAGACAACGAAAGAATAAACCTTTAGATTTTAGAAAGTCATTTATGTCTATATGTTTATATGGCAATTCTTTGATTTTATTACATTCAGAAAGAGTATGCTGGCCACTGCAGAATACACAAGGCTTTTTAATTTCACAGACAGCAGTTGCAGTCTTTTTGACTGAGGTTTCTCGAATCCCTTTTTCAGCAGCTTCAGTGATGCTTGTAGCAAAAGTACTCCCAGTACTCCCTTTTCTTTAGCCACAATTCAGGGGAGACTTACCCGGCCTTTTCTTATTTCTCTGTGCTACCTTGTGGAACATTTCCATAAACAGGATGCATCAACATCTTAACCTGTCAATGTAGAAAAGTAGTTAGATCGTCAATACCTGCCTCTCTCTCTTGTCTTTTTTCAGGTTCATAAGCTGAGTTTCGCCACTTATCTTGTAGAGAATATGAGAGCTTTGAGAGTATGGTACGGAAACTTGGATTGCTGTTGAATGCATTACGGCTCCTTGCATTGGCCATGGTGTCAAGAAAGGTTGCATTGTCTCTCAGGGCTGCTCCATCATTCTGGTTTATTTGGAGCCATTTCAATGCTTTATCCATGTATGCGTCAACTATGAATATTTGGTTGCCAGAGTAACTTTCAAGTTGCTTTCTTGCCTTTGCATAGCCTTGACTTGGAGGCAGTCATGCACAGCCCTTAACCATTTCTTGGGCAGGACTTCTGGTATATTGAATTAAATAATCTAATTTATCTTGAGGGTTCTCTAACACATCACCTACAACGTGATCAAAGGCCCTAATAAAATCCGCATAAGCCAATGGATCACCTTCAAATAAAAGGACCTGTTTGTATGATACTTCAACATGTGGTGCAGGAGCAGGAGCTTCCTTTTGTTTATCTTTTTGTTGGGCTAACATTTTAGCCATTTCAGCAGCTGCCTTCTGACTTTTAGTGACTACCTCTGACTTTCAGCTTAATTTTGCATGAGCACATCAAACAGATTGTGTCTGTACTCTTCATTAGTAGTAGGTTATTCCAATTGTTCCTGCTTTTCTGCTTTAGACTGAAGCACATGAAGCCTTTATAGCATTCTGTTGAGTTCCGACTGTTCAAGTGTGACTGTCGATGAAGACAACAGTGCCGCATTGCTTAGCTGGTATGATGAGCCGCATTTACTATCAAGAACACGCTTCATCTGAGAGGTTTGTGGAACTCTGGATTCTGTGCGGACTCTACCTTGTAGCTGTAACTGTTTGAATTGATTAACAAGCTATTTGTCAGGTGGGCTTGCTAAAAAACATTTGTTTCAATGAGCCATGCTGCTTTAGTGCAACTAAATTCATTCCAAATCTTAAGTTTTCTGCAAGCGCAGTTTTCTATTTTTTAATTGCGCTTTCTGTACATAGCATAGGTATTATTCTTCCATACAGCTCCTCAATGTGACTACACATCTTTTAAAAGGTTTCAAACAACCTGTGCTATATTGGTGAAATTTTCATGTGTGTCTTTAAGGCTTTTGATTTCAGCCATCGGATCAGTAAGTTGAACTTGCCTTTTCATTATGTGATCTTTAAGATCCTTAAGCACATTCCTTGGATTTGAGTCCGTACTCCAATCACTTCCTGTAACTTCGATTGAGCTATGCTTAGACATCGACATCTTCACAACAGTGCGTACCCATGCAAGCCACTTGTTAGCAACAGCTACGTCACAATCGAGACGCTCGAACAGCACGGACTCAGGCTTTTTAAATAAGTGATCATCCTTGATGCCTTATACAGTATTATATCACAGTCTCTTAAATCTTCTCAAATCAGGTATGATCATGCAGAAATAGAAGATAAAAGCACATTACCTTGTAGTTGCTCAGTTCTTTTTCTTTCGTAGATGAGTCCTGCAGCCCAAGTGTCCTCACTCCCTTTCCTTCGTTTCGTTTTGGATGGCAGTTTTCATGATGAAAAATTGTAGCTGTGTTTACCCAAAATTACCAGAGTTCTGTGAAGTCTAAATGTTCTCAATTGTAACAGATATGTGGACTAAAAATTGCCTGAAAAATAGGGTTTTTCAGGTTTAAATGGCCAAAAATAGGGGGAAACCCTATAAAGCTAGATGTGTTGCATAACTAGTCAACAGGGTGAAACAAATGGTGTTTCATATTTGGGGGTGTAGCTACGTTTACCCAAAATTACCAAAGTTCTTCAGCTTTAGTTTGCTTCATGGGATTCTGGCAATAGCTTAACATATTGAAATGATTCCACAGACAAAATATCTTCGTTTTTAAAAGCTTTAGTAAAAATTCATGGTAAAACAGTTCATACAAAAATAGAGAAAAAATTGATATAGCAAAGAAAAGAACCTTTTGTTTAAGAAAAATTCTGCTTAAAGCTTATATATCTTGTTACATTCTTTACGTTTGCTCATACAGTTGAACCACTTCTAAACAGTCAGAAAACTGTATGCCTATCCCATTTACAGTATATATTGTAAATGGGTCTTTCAGTCCATGCTGGCAATGGGACTATTCCAAACACACATTGTATCACAGATATACTATAGTTAAGAAAGTTCTATCTCATGTTAACTTACAGGGGATACAAGGCTATATACCGTAATCTATAGCTATGGAAGAAAATTGTGTTTTATTCTACTTAAACAAACACTAATATGAGTTTAACTTAAAGCTTTAACTTTCTGAGTTAGAACAGAAAATGATATAAACATATTCCCACTAACAATCTGGCAAGAGCAGTAACTACAGCCCTATACATTAATGTTTTTATTTCCTTCAACCCTTTTTCAATACTTTTATTATGACTCTTTTAGCCTCCACCTTCATTAATTCTTCATTTGTTAAAACAAGTGAAAACATGGTTGTACTACTGTGATAATATACGTAAGACATAAAGGGTTAAGTTAGTCAACGGAATTTTCCAATGAGCACTTCCTTCTTTGGGGTAGAGCATTTTTTATTTTCTCAGTATCTTTTTTGTTTTTATTTTTAGAAATGCACAAGAGGGACCTTGCCCAGGTGAACCCAGACAGTATAAAATTTGTAATGTACAGGTAAAGCTCTCATTTCCCTTATGATAATTCTTATCTATTTACTTGTGTTTTTTATTGCATCTTTTTATTTAATTACTTAATTTTTATAATTGTGAAGTACTGCTAAATAATTTCCTAGCATCATCCTTAAAAAATGTTGCTGTTGCATTAAATATAGGATTAAAAATGCAGAGTTAATGTTACTTTCAAAATACAGTAGATGCTTCTGCTTAACCTTGAAATAATTTAGAATGTATTTCAGCATTTGCAACCATCATGTGATTTTTTTGTACATTATCTTTTTTAGAGAATTAATTTGTTGTGGTTAAAAGTTTTCTCAACATATGACTCTTTAATAGGGAACTTAACACTTATTTCAAACATGGAGGAGTAACATTGGGAAAAATGGCCTGACCAATCTAAATCTAAGCGATTACCGTAGATCCCGGAATACAAGCCGACCCGGTATATTAGCCGATCCCCTTCTCTACCTACTAAATTACATGTATTTGCCGATGAACGGTATTTAAGCCGACCCCCTTCTCCAAGCAAAATTTTCTAAATTTCCTTAAAAGTGTCTCTTCGGGTATATTTATAATGTTTATCGGCGAGAATTTGAGACTGCCGGCATTTTTGATGGAAACCAGGAAGTGATTGCGGAGAAGTTTGGTAAATTGGAACCTTTGTGTTGAAACTATATACGCAAATACGGTACATCGGCGGGTGGATTTCCGGAGACTTGTTATAAATTTGATTAACTTAAATACGCAATACAGTGGACCCTTGACTTACGAACTTAATTCATTTGCAAAGGCTAACCCATAATGCGTTCCAAACCTCCCACTGCAACACTTACTTAACCTTTTCATAATAAAAAACACCAATAATTTTTCTAATGTACTAACCAAAAAGTTATAAAAAGTGCCTAGTCTACTTCGATTAGGCTAGGAGCATGGCGGCGCGCAGCGGCTCAGGGCTCTCCTTTTCAGTGCACTTTTTTGTTGTTTTTGTACTTTTTTTTTGTCCTTGTTTGTGCACGATCGGTTCGGCGAACATCCGCTACACCATTCAAAACCTTATAGACATCGGTGTCCAGAGCCAGACATCTGTTTCGAGTGTTTTTCATCACACGCACAACATCCCAGACAACATAGCGAGACCAGCAGGCTCTCCGTGGTTTGTTGTCGGGTCTAGGAGATGACACAGACGGAGGAGGGAAAGAAAGCAGAAGCGGGGCCGCAGATACGGCGTTATGCTAAGGCTAAAAAACAACCATACAAGCCCTATACAGAACTTTTTTCTGCACTGAAGGAGCTGCTTTTAATCTCATTGTAGATGCGTATAGTGACAGTAAAAGGCATTCTATTCTAGAAACAATTTCATACTGTACTCACCATTTAATTTGACATCTTTGGGCTGCAGGAAGGGAGGAGGAGGAGATATTTCCACACAATGTCCATCTTCGTTTCGAAATTACATCCACAAACACATGTATCTGGGCTCCGACTGACGCTACTAACGCTCTCGGTTGTTTGTTTCCAATCGTGCAAGCGGATACACGTGACCGCATCCATTTCGTAACGCAAAATGTGGATCGTAAATCAAAATAAAAAATTTTATTTTAAACTTCCCGATAATTTATTATAAATTTTATTAATAAAATCAACAACTAAAACACTTTTTTGAATAAATTCTTTATTTAATTTAAAGTACCGGCATGCAAAGTTACTTCTTCATCTGAAAGATGGCTCTGTGGTTTCGTCATTATTTACTTCCGTATTCATCGGCAAAACCGGCATTGCGCTGGAAATCTGGAATCTGAAATGATACTCATTGTATAAACCGACCCCCAAACTCCAAGCCAAAAATCTAGGACGAAATTCTCGGCTTGTATTCCGGGATCTACGGTAAATAATGTGAAAGACACAATTGACCATAGGAAACATGAGGTTTGCAGATAAGTGTGCCTAGTACCGGAATACCTTGTTTTTATCTTGTTTCATAGGTTAGTGATAGACTTAGTAGTTGTGTCCTTTAACCTGAGGCCATACATTTTTAACAATCAAGAGAAAGGCGCTGAGCTGTCAACTAAACTCCACTTAGTAGTGAGCTGGCTCATACAGATGCATAGGCCTTCTACTGGACAGAACTGAAAGACCCAGACTGATAGTGATGTTGTACTGGAAATATTAGGACCAACTAACAGACACCTTTGTTTACATCATTTCAGCTCTAACTTTTGGAAAGAATGTAACCTAGGTTTTCAGAATATCAGTAACAAGGAGTCTAAACAAACCTATTCGAGACCTCTGTATTGGATGTAACTTGAAAGAGGTATTCCTAAGATGTAGTTAGTGTCTCTTATAGTAGCAGCTCAGGTAGACATTAGTGGTATGGGAAGCTGGAGGACTAAGTAAGAGGCTTTCATGTAATTTTATCAGGTGAATTCACTCAGTAGTGCCAGCGTGCCAATAAGTGGCAGCTACACTAGTAAATGAAGTGAATAAAGTGTAAATAAAGTTTAGTGAAGTCATAGATAATTACTTTGATCCCCGCATAGAGGCCCTCATAAATTATTTGATAACTGTGGGAGAGGAACTAGGGTAAAAAACGGTAAAATAGTATTTTTACAGGAGACCCACTTATTAAGCAAGGATCAGTTCCGGCTGCAAAAAGACTGGACTGGCCAAATGTTCCATTCCAGCTTTACAAAAAAAAACTACAGGTGTGGGAATTCTTATACATAGAACAGCCTCATTTGTAGTATCAGATGTTGTATCTGATCCTGAAGGGAGATACATGATTGTCATGGTAATTTATTTAATTGTAAAGTGATTGTGATAAAGGTTAATGCACTCAATGTGGATGACAGGGAATTCAATCCAAAATAGATGAACCTATTCTTTATATTCCTTGCTTTGCACCCCAATAAATGCAAGTTATCGCCAATATACTAATAACCTGATAGTGCTTCACTCACTCAGAATATGGAACCAATGTAGGAAGCATTTTAAGATAGAGAATCTTTTATCAGTGGTACCTCTGCACGAGAAGCACCTTTTTCAACCCTTGCAAACATATGAAGTTTTTAATGTCTGGAAAACATTTGGGATTAAATCACTTAGAGATCTGAACATAGACCACGTCTTTGCATCCTATGAACAATTACATTATAAATTTAACTTTCCAGCAACACATTTCTTTAATTATCTTGAAATTTGAAACTTTGTTAAACAGAACCTGCCCAATTTTCCTCACCTCCCACCTCCCTCTATGCTGGAAAATATATTGATCGGTTTCAAGGACTTAGACAGCATGTCTGGAATATATAAAACCATTTTACAGTCCCTACCTTTAAAATATCCAAGAGGACAATGGGAAAAGGATTTCTGACTCAACATATCAGAAAAGAAATGGAAGGTAGCAATGCAGAGAATACACTTGAGCTCCATATGCGCAAAACATACAATTATTCAACTCAAAATTATATATCGAACACATCTGTCTGGCTTAAAATTGTCCAAAATGTTTCCAGGGCAAGATCCAACCTGCGAACGCTGCAATCAAGTTCCAGCCTCACTGGGTCACATGTTTTGGGCCTGCACCAAATTAACATCATTCTGGACCAAAATTTTTAAAGGCCTCTCAGACAGCCTTGGTGTCACAATCCCTCCTAACCCACTAACAGCTGTGTTTGGTGTACTTCCAGATGGGCTTAAAGTGGAGAAGGACAAACAAACTGTGATTGCCTTTACTACACTATTGGCACGCAGACTTATCTTGCTCAACTGGAAGAATCCTAACTCTCCCCTTTTAAGTCAGTGTAACTGGGTAACTGATCCATCCATCCATCCATTATCCAATCTGCTATGTCCTAACTACAGGGTCACAGGGGTCTGCTGGAGCCAATCCCAGCCAACACAGGGCGCAAGGCAGGAAACAAACCCCAGGCAGGGCACCAGCCCACCACTGGCGCGCACACACACACACACCTGGCACACTAGGGACAATTTAAAATTGTCAATACACCTAACCTGCATGTCTTTGGACTGTGGGAGGAAACCGGAGTACCCGGAGGAAACCCACGCAGACACGGGGAGAACATGCAAACTCCACGCAGGGAGGACTCGGGAAGCGAACTGGGTAACTGATGTAATATATTATTTGAAATTGGAAAAAATGAAATTCTCACTTAGACGATCTGTGCAGAAATTTTTCAAAACCTGGCAGGATCTAATCAATAACATTCTAGAATAAGCTTTTAAAGCACTATGGAAGCAGATTCTCTCCCCATCTTCTTTTTTTTTTCTTTTTCTTCTCCATTTATCCATATTCACTTATTAATTTACCTATTTACTTATTTTTACTAGGTTTAAGTTTTATAGTTTTATTCTGCTGCCCATGCTCTCTTTCTCAGGGGTGGGGGTTGATTTATTTTCAATCCTATTCTTGTAAAATTGATATATTTATATGGAATGTTGTGCGATTTCAATAAGATCAATAAAATGATAAAAAAAATGAAAAAAAAAGAACAAAGTAATCAATGAACAATTAGTCGATGCAGTTTATTTACCTTGTCTTGAGCATGGGAAAGGTGCTATATGACTAAAATGTATTATTATTATTGTTATTATTATTATTAAATAACATTTTTTTAAAAAGTTTCTAAATCATTCAATATATCCCTCTTTTCATTTTAAATTTCGATAAACTGAGCAAAAACAGCTGGAAAATTCCTGTGAAATTAATGCATTATATGTGTGTTTTATAATGGTGACAGTATAAATATTGTTGAATAATTTGGTGACCTGTCCAGTGACCTGTGCAATTTGAAAGCAGTTTACAATGTTTAATACTGTACTGTACTGTAGAATCCAAACCTTTTAAGTTAATGTTAATGGTGTATTCACATATGTTTTTGCTTCATTTCAAGAGAATATTGGGTAGAATGGAAGATTCTGTTTTACCACCTATAAGCCTGACAAGTTAATGGAATGTGCTTAATGTTTAGCTTTATCTCTGGTGTGACAGTAGAATGATCTCAGATTGTAAGTAGACAGCTAGACAGGAAAAGGTACTGCTAGATTGAAAGGTATAAAGGCATATAATTTTATGACTGGTACTGTTATGTATGTATGTACGTATGTTAAACTTAGTGTACGTCATAACATACTGTATAGGAATTTCGTGAAATATGTAACCAAGACAGTTATAACTTAAATGAAACATCATATACAAAACATTTTACATTTTCTTTTTGTGTGTGTTATCAACTTTCTTTTTGTTTTATAATTGTTTGGTTTACTTTGAATTTCACTAAAACCTTTAAAACAAAGACATTTGGAGTGTGGTAGCTGCCTTTTTTAACTATTATGTTTTGGAAACGCAGTTATATTTTAAGTTAGAAAGCTGCCAGACAAAGTTGGCTCAAATAGCAGAAATAAAATAAAAGAACTGAAGGACATGAGTTTAAAGAACTGTGATATTCAAGGTACAATGCCTTACTTCTTCACTTGCATGCTTGTTTGCATTCTCATTGGCCAATTGAGATCAAACATAGAAGATCACTAAAAGCTCTAATAGGCATTAATATCATTTCCAGGTGGTATGAACTTAAGCAAGTTTGGCTGTTGTTCTGTTTGTCTTAAATAGCCTTGCATTTGGTGAGGATCTGTTGCCAGTGTCATGCAGAAGTTTCTGATGTTCAAAGGTTTTAACGATGGAGCCAGGAAACCCTTATACTGAAGGAATTAGTCAGATTTATACTTGTGCGAGGTTTAGTACATCAGTATGAAGTTCGACAAAAGGCAACCCAAAGTTTGAGCAACTTAAAGAAGCCATAGAGAAGAAGTCTGACCAGTTTTTAGTAATTGATATTCTTGAAGTAAATGACGAAAATCATGATAAAGTAAGACAATTGACTTAAAGGGAGCTATTTAAAGTACTGCAAGAGTACAAAAGCCTCATTGATAGACTAATGTCTTTACTGAGTCTTGATGAAAAAGACGCTGCAATATGATTGTATTTAAAATTAAAAAGTTTATTGAATTTGTGGGAGATATACCATGCTGGACTGATCATATGCACATGCAATCTCCATTATAACCAGATATACACAGAAAGGAATTGCTTAGAATAGAACTTGTCATTCTTAAATTACAAGATGATGCCTTGGGTGAAGATAATGTGTTTAGTGCTGGTTCTCAGAGACTGTACTGTTCGTCTGTCTCATCTGTAAAGATAGGCATCACAGCATGCAAGAAGGCAGAAACTGAGTACTGAATATTTAGCTGAACAGCTGAAGCTGTAAAAAAAGCAAGCCTTAGATCATGAAATAGCCCAGATAAAAGTTCAATTAGAATTAGATGAAGTGAAGCTGAAAGCTAAAAGGGAATTAGATGAACTCCAACTTAAGAAAAAAAGGAACAGATAACAATTGAAGAGAAAATTGTAATATCTAGAACACGAATTAAAATGTATGAGAAACATAATAGCAAGAACTGTCTATACCAATAGCCAAGCCTTATGTGAAGAAAGAGGTAAAAAGAGATGATAATGAAATCGCAGAGCCAATCCAAGGAGCACAACCCAGTAGCTCTTTAAGTTAATGGTCAAGTTTAGGATCAAAGTACACTCTTAGAACAAAACAAGTTTAATCTTCTACATATAGACATACCAATATTTAAGCATAATCTTATGTCTTATCCTTCCTTCATTGCCAAGTTTGATAAATTCATTGACATTCATCTTATCATGATGAAGAAAGGGTGCAAAATTTGGAACAGTTTACTAGAGGGGTTTTACAAGAACTTGTCAAAGCATATCGACAGCTATCACCAGATGTGGCTTATAAGGAGGCAAAGGAGAAACTTCATAACTTTTATGGTAATGAAGTTCACATAAGGCATGTATTTAGGAATAAAGTATTAAAATAGATAGATAGATAGATAGATAGATAGATAGATAGATAGATAGATAGATA
>JANRMT010062829.1:3685762-3702027 GCA_026402145.1 Polypterus bichir lapradei | reverse complement strand
TGAGTTTACCTCTGTTATAGCGCGTCTATGTGAAAACAGCAGTGTCAAATGCGGTGGGGGGGGGTAGTTGGGATCGTGAACATGGCTGAAAGAATAAAACTGAATAAAAAAAAACCAAAGCTAACCTTTACGAGTATCATAAATTACACCGGCTGTTACAGAATGGAATCAAATGTATGTTTTTATTCTAAAATAATAAGAATACGAGCAGTTCACTTCTCAAAACAGACTCCTCTGAGATCGAACCCGTGAAACTTTGATTACCAGTCAACAGCTGATACCGTTGCACCACCGAAGCTGTTGTGGCAACTGCATGTCAATGTCGCACCCTAACGCGGGTTGTTTTTCTGCAGTTATATTTTTGAACGGAAGCGTATTTGTTCTGTTAAATTTGTACCTTTTGTGAAAGTGTTTCTTTGATATTTGGAATTCAGGCTTCCGCACATTATACACTTCATATCTACATTTTGTCAATTATTACTAAAACATGAAAAACGTTTCTGTTTTAACAATGTGTTTACTGTGCATAGATCGTTGTAGACACGGAACACACATGAAATGCAAGCGTTCCCAATAACGATATAGTATTTATAAAAGGTGTCTTTTGCTTGACTTCTCACTCTATACAACATTAAGCAACTGACACGCACGTAAACAGACTTGAGCTGAGAAAACTGTGTGGGGTGGGGGATGTGATAGCAGGTTGCTTGCTGTTTGCTGCTTATCAACACATTTAAAGGCAGTTAAAGACGCTGACGGAGAGGTGTGAAGCGTTTTAAGGTGGGACGGATCTACAAGTTTTTTTGTAGGCTCTGGTAATTCTAGTGTTAAACCATTTCTAATATCATTTATTTTTTGTTTAAAAAAATATGGCAAAAGCCTCACAAATTTTGCAAGTAGTTTTTAGGAGCCATTCCATTGAATGAACAGAGTTTAGAAGATAATCAATATTTGAGAATAAAATTCTTGGATATTCAGCATTATCATGTATTATTTTAGAGAAATTGGATTTCTTCTTAAGATGTACTACTTTGTAATATTCAGTTTTACATTCACTTCACCATGCTTTACCTTCAGGAGTCGATATAGGTGTTCTCTGATGATCAACCCGGGTTTAGTTTACTATTCCTGGGACAGGCACTATAACTGCTTTGATCTCCTGTTGTTACTTGGCTGTCAGATACTCACTGAAATTAAGGTTGACCAGAGTAGAGATCAGGATCCCATGAATTTTGTGGTTTCAACAAGTTCACATGATAAACTTGTTCAGCTTGACAATTATTAGTTTGTTTCATAAAATAATCAACCAGCACTTCCGCTCCTTAATTTCCTGCCAGTGAGCCAACAGTTAGAGTGAAAGGTGGGGATAAGGACTATGACTTGATCTCCAGGTTGGAATTCCCACATGGTTATACAGACAAGCTTGTGCTAATTGCACTTGCTCTATATTTTCTTTTACAATAGGCCTAATTTTGCTATATCCATCATGCAATTGAGTGGTACATTCAAGCATATTGGTGGAGGGAAGTGCCTCTCCTTCCCATCCTTTTTAAGTATATCCAATAACCCCTGGGACTATCATTCATACAGTAAAAGGGAAGAAACCTATTGAGTCTTGGGGGTGGTATGCAGATTGGACAAGGAGGATTTACTGATCCCATTTCCTCCTGTTCTTACTGGCTACCTTGTGCTGCATTTGTTTGAACAACTGATTAAACCACTCTATTAAACCATCATTTTGAGGATGGTACACTGAGGTTTTTAAGTGCTTAATTTTGAGTAAATTGGTCATGTCCCTGAACGTCTAATAGGTTAAAGCAGTGTTTCTCCACCTTTTTTCACGTGTGCCCCATTTTTCATATTAGTTTTTGTGGCGCCCCCCCCCAAAGTTTTTATGCACATTTTCAGATTTTTGATTATATTGAGATCCACCCAATTTCACTAAATTTTAATTTGAGAATGCACTATTGACAGAAGTGCTCAAGTCTGAATCAGACTGGGGCATCGCTAATATTTTTTTATCATCAAATTGCAGTGACACATTGAAAATTAAAATCCATGTGATAAAATATATATAAAATTCACACATTTCTTTGGTTTTCATTAAATTTCATGAATTATTTCAGTATTTTTAATAATTCTACATTTTAATTATTCCATTTGATAATAATAAAAACAAATACTGTATTATAAATACTCATAAGCATATTATCACTTCTTATTTCTAAAAACAGTAACTGACATATTAGTGATTATAGAAGTTACGTATAACAGTAAGAGAGAGGAATGAACTTGACTTAAGATGTTTGTCTTGAAATGACAAGTGATGCCACTAGTTGTAGCAGCCTTTGATTTAATTGAATCAACACGCAGAGAGTCACAGACTGGTGCCTTTATCTTTATTCACGTCTCAAACTTTACATTCTTTATTAATGTTGTTATATCATCACAAGCACCATGAAAACTATAAACATAAAATATAAACATACATTCTTTAACATTTTACAAAGAAACAGAATAAATGAAACGGCATATAATCAATTGCGTACCTTGTTGCATTTACCAAGGGTGCAATAATTTTAAAGATTACCATTTTAGAGATCAGCGTTTGCCTTCCGTTAGTTCCTCACAGTTTCTTCACACTTCCGGTATTCTACATCATTATATCCACTACGTGCGGAATGATTTTGCGGTCTAGTGATGGAAGGTCCGGCTCTTTTGGCTCGGCTCCCTTAGAAGGGTCGGCTATTATGGCTCCTAAATGGCGCTTCATTTAGTATCACTCAGAGCCTTCTATTTTAGCCTAATTTACCAATTATGAATGATTTGTGTGTTGGCAAGCATTTTTTTTTATTCATTGTTTTCATAAAACCCTTTTTTTATGCATTTTTTGTTACAAAAAAAAAACTACACAGTTACTACTGTTTAACATTAAACTGTTAAATGAACAATTGAACACAGAACCTCAGCAACCACAGCAAACTAATCAAACAAATAATCAAACAAATTAAGGCCAAAGTCTTAAGTCTTGAGCAAGTTCACAAACCTTCTGCTGGTATGATTTTGGAACTAATAGCAATGACTGGAACTCATCCTCGTGTTGAGTTACTCACTATAACAAATCATGTTTAAGCACAACCATTGGCATGTGATGAGATGTGTGTTGGCTTTCTACTAGGATAACTGAATTCTTGGCAAACCTTAGGAATCATTGTTTCACTGTTCCCTTTTAAAAGATGTAATTGTTTGCAAAAGTTAAAAGTGTAAGGATGAGAAAGGATCGGGGTGACCTATCTGGGAAGAATTTCAGCTTTCTACATAACAGCTGCTTTCACAGTTGCCCCATCACTGCTGTCACCTTGGATAGCTACGTGATCATTTTCTTGAGCCAGTGTGGAACACGGTGTTGAGACAAACTGAGGCGAGCTTTCCTCATCAATAGCAAGGCTTGTCTGTTTACCCAGTGTAGGTTGTGCATGTCCCCTGTTACTTTGGGACCAGACCCACCCAAGTATGACCAGTAAGGGGGCACTTCATAAAACAGCTACCTTGATGTTGCTAAGTTTTTCTTAGCCAAGTGATCACACAGGCAATAGACCTGTATCATCGAGTTTCTTCCAGCTTCCCAATGTTAAAGCAGCAGATAATGGTGAATAACAATTAAATTGTTATGGAAAAGATGTGTCCCATTTCTCAGCATGGAGAGGAGGTGGTGATATCTCTATAGGGTGTCCTGTCTGGGTCTTGGGGTGATTAACTGGCCGTTCTGAGCCCTCGGTTTGCAGAACCAACCAGTGAGGCTTGTGGGTTTCAATGAGCATTTCTGTGTTTCTCCAGGTGTGCCTCCAAACCTTCTGGGCGAGTCTGTTGGGAAGGGTATTAACCAGGTAATTGGTTTAAAGCACCACCTTATTTTTTTCAGTAACTCATATCCTTGGGAGTGTGCCGACCACACAGGGTCAAATGGCCACTCAGGATCAAATTGCTATTTCCGGCATTGTCTTGTCTGCAGTTCCAGGGTCACTCCATAACTGTCTAGAATATCTCTTTTTAATTTATCATAGTCACCGGTGGCTTGCTCATCTTCTCCAAACAGAAACAGCACCAGTATGTGTGCCCACTCTGCACACTCCCAGTAGTGCCTAGTTGCTGTTCTTCCAGTAATAATAAACTAGCCGAAGCCCGCCGTAGCATATGTTGGTGTAAGAATAGTAACGAAAAACGGTGAGAAAGGAATTCAGAAATCAAGAAGAAATAAATACTTCTTGAAAGACACAGGTGTGAATAGGTGTTTTGGTGGTGATGACAGATAATGAGTCGAAAGATCTAACCCTAGAAAAAGCCACGTACAACTGACCGTGGCTGAAGACTGGTTGTTAGAATTATTGTGAAGAGTAAACAGCATGTGGGATATCAGGTATGTGCTCCGATCTTTGGGTATCAGACAGTGCATGTAGAATTTCCGGCCAAGCAGGATTACATGTGAAAGTGATAAATAAATGAGGCTGTCCGAATTTACGTACTATGGCCATGGCATCCTGCTAGTTTTGTTGCATGTATCTTGGACTTCCTGGAAATGTGGACGGTAATATGATCATTTTGCCTACACGTACGTTTTTATTTTCAGCGTTTGCTTGCAGTGCGTCTGACAGTCCTTTGTATTGTTCCATGCGCAAATCTTGTTGATCTAATCTGAGATAGTTGAGTCGCGCGCCCTCTGTTTTAACATACGCATCTGCGACGTACTGTTGGAATAGTTCGCTGCTGGAGTGCAAAATACTAAATATATTCCTCATTGCTAATCTGTACGTGTAAAATTGGCATTGAGTAAGCCTTCTTCGCTTGGTGGTTCTTTTATCTGGAACATGTTGTAAATCTTTGTACCAGCCAATGTCTCTGTAAGGGAATAAAAGTGGGTAAACCATAGGACTGCAATTCATATTGAGCGTGGAAATCTGTTTACAGGAGTTGCCTATGGGACAGATGCAAATGTCCCTTTTGGCAGGTGGTTCGACATTTTCTCCCACAAAAATCACTGCAACATTGGTGTGACATGTCAGGGCATTGTAGCGTCGTAAATTCTGCCTAGGGTTTTCCCCAAAAAGCTTTCGTACAGCTGCTGTTGGATTGGACTGAGTGATTTAAGCGTACTGCAGATGCTTGGCGAGAAATGCCGTGTCGGCTGCGTGTGGGAGGGACCGGTTTTGAGGGTGGACGTGGGAGGAGAGTTAGAGTTGGCGGGTGGGACACTGTCGTGCGTATCCCATGATACGGTAGGAGGGTTAGAGTTGGCGGGCGGGGCTCTGTGAGGTGGTGGGCGTGGCTCTATCTTACTTGCGCTCACTGTCGTGCGTGCCCTTAGTAAATTATATACAGTATATAGATAATTAAGAAATAAGTCTCAATATCATCACTTTTGTTAAGCAGTTCTCAGACTAGT
This sequence comes from Polypterus bichir lapradei, assembly GCA_026402145.1. NCBI lineage: Eukaryota > Metazoa > Chordata > Cladistia > Polypteriformes > Polypteridae > Polypterus > Polypterus bichir. Next base: position 3,696,587 of record JANRMT010062829.1, on the reverse strand, counting down.
GCAAAACAGTTTAAGCTTAGAAGAGTCAAAACTGTTGGAGAGCCAATGCCTATTGGGGATCAGAACTTGTGTGGTGCTGAAGCATCGCCTGCTGCATGGCAGCACTTGGGTCCCAATTTGAGGTGGCCTATCCATGGAGTTTCTTGTCTCTCCGACACGACGATCTTCCTCTGCTGTGAGAGGAGCTTCGTAAACTCTACATTTCAGTAGCGGCACTGTCTGAGGTGCACAGACCTGGAACGGGCCAGATCTCTGCAGGTGGGTACACCTTTTATTGGTCTGGTCACTCTGATGGCTGTAATACTCAGGGAGTAGCTATTGCATTGGCTGATCAGTTCCTTGGTGTCCAATGTCACTCCTTTCAATGAGCATATTATGAGACTCAGATTAAGTCTGTTTGGGTGGCTTGTCTGTTGTCTCAATGTATGCTTTGACCACGGTGAGTGATGCCTCAGTGAATGAGACATTTTATTCGCAACTTTGCTCTGTTGTTGATGGGTGCCCGTGAGGTGACACTCCTCTGGTCATGGGTGACAATTTGACCACTGGCACTGACAGGGCTGGCTGTGAGGATTATGTTGGTCCCCATGGGTCTGTCAATTCTGGTAAAAGTGGCTCCATGTTCCTTGACTATACAAAAGATCAGGTGCTGCGAGATCCTGGTTCCCGCACCCTGAACCGTGTAGTTGGACTTGGTACTCTAATACTGTTGGTATGGTGAAGGAGATTGATAACATCCTCGTGGGCAGACGCTGAAGGCTCCTAGAGAACTACAAGTTCTACAGAAGTGACCAGTTTGTGAATTCTGACCATAGACTTGTTGTTGCTACTCTGAAGGTCCAGCTTAGGTCCAGTAGGCGACCACCTGCTAGGAGAATGAGGCTGGATCTGGCCAGATTCCACAATCAGGATGTTTTTAATGAATTTGCACTCTGTTTGTGTGAGAAACTTGCAGACTTCGGTACAACTGCTGATCCTAATATAATGTTGGAAACATTCCGTGACAAGACCCTGAAGGTTGGTGTGTATTCCCAGAAGGAGGTGTTTCATCTGGTAGGGCACCCTCGATATCATAGAGAGGAGTTGCAGTGCATGACTTGATGGCAACTCCAGTCTCTATTAGCAATTGAGAAGGATGGCTGCGAGGGCTCTGAGGGCAGGGGTGTGTTCCTGCTCCTACTCTGTTCAATGCTTGCATGGACTGGGTGTTGAGCAGGGTCATGGGGTCTAGTGGCTGTGTGGCATCTGCTGGTGAAGAAAGATTCACTGATCTTGACTTTGCCAGTTATCTGTGCTGTGATCTTTGCGTAGTCAATTGATGCTGTGATCAGGGCTCTCGAGAGACTTAATGGGGAGTTTACTTACCTCGGCATCGACATTCATGTGTCTAGTGACTCTACCTATCTTAGTGTAATTTTTTGATTCCTCCCTCTCTTATTCCGCCTACATAAATCACATTAAGAAACTTTCTTACTTTCTCCTCCGTAACATATCCCGTGTTCGCTCCTTCCTCTCCTTTTCTAACGCTGAGAAACTTGTCCATGCTTTTATCACATCCCGCACCGATTATTGTAACTCGCTGCTGGCAGGTGCCTTCTAATCTTATATCACAGCTCCAGCTTATTCAAAACTCAGCTGCAAGAGTCCTTACTTGAACCAGCAGCAGCGAGCACATAACACCCATTCTGCTCCATCTTCACTGGCTGCCTGTGTCTTACAGAATCGAATATACAGTAAAATAATACTAATAACCTACAAAGCCTTAAATAACCTTGCGCCAAACTACATCAGTGACCTTCTCCATCACTATGTGCCTGCCCACCCACTAAGGTCCTCTAATTCTGGCAATCTTGTTGTGCCCCACACTAATCTTCACTCCATGGGTGACAGGGCCTTCAGCTGTATAGCGCCCAGACTCTGGAATGACCTACCGAAATTAATTAGATCAGCTAACTCCATGAATTCTTTTAAAAAACAACTCAAACTCATCTGTTCAGGAAGGGTTTTAGCTCACTTGACTTTATTACCCTTCTCTCAGTTTACCTCTCTGTCAAGATGCTCATGTAACCTGTATGTGTGTGTGCTAGACCATCAATTATGTTGTCTGTTAGGCTTTTCTCTGAATTTACTGTCTTAATCTTCTTTATTTATTTATTTGGTTTGTACAATGTACAATATACTGTATACCCTGCTGTTCATTCCTATATTCAGTAAGTGCCTTGAGCATGGGAAAGGCGCTATATAAATAAAATGTATTATTATTATTATTACTATTATTATTATTATTATTATTACCTATGAAGTCAGTAGATGGATTGGGTAAGAATGGTGAGTCATGAGGTCACTGGAAAGGGGTGTGTTGGGCTCACAATATCTGTGCAAAAGGACAAAGGTTCAAGTCTTTAGAGTCCTGGGGCCTCATGTATAAACGGTACGTACGCACAAAAATGTTGCATACTCCTGTTTACATGCTCAGATTGAAATGTATGAAACCTAAACTTGCCTTAAAGCCACGCACATTTTCACGCTAGCTCAAACCCTGGCGTACACAAGTTCTCTGCTCGGTTTTGCAAACTGGCAGCACCCAGCGTCAAAGCAGTGCTTTTGTTCCAGTGTGGTTTCCCTTTCTTTGTTAGATCCACATCCTTGATGCAGCTTTATCATATACACTGAAATTAACTGCATATTGTTTATTAGTTTAAGGCATCTGATTGTAATTAACCTGTAACAATATAATGGTCCACGGCATGGCCAAACTATTCCAAATACCATAGCTGCTTTACTGTAGTGTTGTTAATCTCACTGCACCTTCTTTTTCTTTCAGCTGCTCCCATTAGGGGTTGCCACAGCGAATCATCTTTTTCCATATTACTCTCACTGCATTTATATCACTGTATCTGAGTGTGGAATCACAGCTCTAGAGCAGCTGATCGGAAAGAGAATTATCAGTATACAGCATTTAGCACATGCTGCCTCAGCCATGCTGCCTATTTGAACTGCTCTCATATGGCAAACGCTTCAAAGTCTTTCCTGTACTGACCTCACCGTTCAGAAACAGTTTCATCCCAAGAACTATAAACGCAATCAATCAGTCCATCAAGTGCTCCTTATAGAACTGTTTGTACTTATAAGTACAATTACCTCACTGTAAACTTGAGATACAGTTATAATATTGCACAACCTGTGCCACTTTATAAAACACGTATATGCATATGATGACAATATCATTTTTAAGATGATATACAGCAAAATATGTTAATTACATTATACAGGTAAAATGTTAACATCATTTAAATAATCTATATTTTTAATAATTAAACATGTGAGGACACAGTGTTACAGCGCTAGCAAGGAGCTGGCAGTCCGTTCAGTTATTGTTCCTGCTTCACGCTGTATTCTTGCTGGGGCTGGCGCGACACTGGAAGGATAGATGGATACCATAATTAAACATGTACTACAAAGATATTTCAATGTTCCTTAAAAGTTTTGAAGAATCGGAGTTCTAAGCTTACAGATGGCTTAACGTCTGTTACTGAGCTGATTGTGTGACGATTGGGTACTTGGAGAAAGAAAAGGAAGGACAGGAATTGGGGGTTAGTACATTTGAAAGAGACAGTATTGCTGCAATTAATTATTTCATCGAAGGTCGTGCAAGGCGCAGCAAACATCTTGCGTGAGGCAGGAACAATATCTGGATGGGGCGCCAGTTCATCACTATCACTGCGCCATTGTGTTCCCATGTTTAATACTTGCTTTAATTGATACTAGCCGATGACTGCTGTAGCATACGGTGGTGTAAGAATAGGAACGGAAAACAGTGAGAAAGGAATTCAGAAATCAAGAAGAAAGAAATACTTCTTGAAAGACGCAGTTGTGAATAGGTGTTTTGCTGGAGAAGACAGATAATGAGTCGAAAGATCTATCCCTAGAAAAAGCCACATACAATTGACCGTGGCTGAAGACTGTTTGTTGTAGATTAACGCAAATCTTTGCAAACGTAAAGGCGGGATGTTGGGGTCGTGTTTAAAGTAAATGACAATGGTAGCATGGAGAATCTCGGAAAGAGCTTGAATTTCAGCTTCACCACCATAAACTCCAGATGTTGCCATGTATTGATAGTACTCATGACTTGTTGTGATAACTCAACTTGCATTGGAAAGGACAACAGGAAGAATGTCTCCAAATCTGTCCCAATGTGATGCAACAAAATCTACTGCCCTATGTCGTAGTGAGAGTGCATTGCATTGGTCAAGAAATAACCCACTGATAGGAACAGGCAGTTGCTGGATCCCGGAATAGAGATGATATTGTACAAAAACCCGTCGATAGAGAAAATACTGTCATTCATTTTAAAACAAAGGCTTAGGAGACAACCGTCGCAGTATAACGAAAATAGCAAGGAGTGAAACCAATAGCAAGGAGCGAAACCAATGCCAATGGTCGAGAGAGTACCTTCCTGTAGCAGGCTACGGAAAATACTCCCAGGTGTACACATGGCTGAAGTGAAAGGTCACGCAATCAGGCTAGATATAGGGTGGTGACGTGACACCAATGGGGTCATGAGAGAGGAGCGGGGAACGCGGTAGTCCGAAGGAGGAATAGGAATTGAGAAAAGCAGCGTGGGGGTGTATGCGAGGCCACAGGCAGCGTGGGGAAGGGTTTGGAAGAGGAGGAATAGGAATTGAGAAATGCCGTGTGGGCTGCGTGTGTGTGGGGGGGGGGGGGGGGGCAGTTTTGTAGAGGAAGCAGGACGAACCAATCGGAATTGAGAAATACCATGTGTTTTGCTTGTGGGGGGGACCGGTTTTGAAGAGGAAGCAGGTTGAATCAGAAGAGAACTATATAACTATATATAAGAGATGATATGAATACTGAAATAATATCTAGTATACATCTCAGTATTTTAATTATTCAGAGAACTGTAATATCACAACTGTAATGGATTGTGTCCTGTCGGAAGAAGAGAAAGCCTGTTTAAGAAGCACTTAGTGATTCACACACATAGAGCACATAGAAGAACATATACAAAACAAAGCATTTAACATGCTACTTTAGTTACGATGGTATTTGAGAAACTAGTAAATTAAATGATTTAAAGATGAAGTTTATGATGTTCTACTTTAATGACAAAATAAACTATGTGATTAAAGTGGAAATTTTGAGATTAAAGTTCACATTTTGAGCTTTTTTCCCACTGTGTCCCTATTTTTTTTTCTTTTCCCTGTACCCTAATAAGCTTTCATATGACACTCAGACAGTGGGCTACGACTCGCCTTTTCATGGCAACTTCTTTTTTTTATTTCGGGCACTGTGCGACTTTGTGAACTTGAACTTTTGAGTTTCTCCTCTATGTCACTTGATCAACTTCCTTTTGTTGTTTATACAACTGCTTAAACCAACAAATAGTACGTTTTTCCTTGCCTCCACTTGGTATTCACTGAAATTCTTCTATTTTCCCCCGTGCTTTTGCCATTGCCTTTTCACAGAACGCTGAGCTTAAGGGCTATTTATATTGATTTGCATATTCAAAGAGGCGTAATTCTGGGAGGAGTTGGGGAGTGGCAGCAGGCGCGTGCATGTGCGTTACTTTTCACGCTGACTGGGATTTACAGTATCTCACAAAAGTGAGTACACCCCTCACATTTTTGTAAATATTTTATTATATCTTTTCATGGGACAACACTGAAGATATGACACTTTAATACAATGTAAAGTAGTCAGTGTACAGCTTGTATAACAGTGTAAATTTGCTGTCCCTTCAAAATAACTCAACACACAGCCATTAATATCTAAACCGCTGGCAACAAAAGTGAGTACACCCCTAAGTGACAAAATGTCCAAATTGTGCCCAAAGTGTCAATATTTTGTGTGGCCACCATTATTTTCCAGCACTGCCTTATCTCTCGTGGACATGGAGTTCAGTAGAGCTTCACAGGTTGCCACTGGAATCCTCTTCCACTCCTCCATGACGACATCACAGAGCTGGTGGATGTTAGAGACCTTGCGCTCCTCCACCTTTCGTTTGAGGATGCCCCATAGATGCTCAATAGGGTTTAAGTCTAGAGACATGCTTGGCCAGTCCAGCACCTTTACCCTCAGTTTTTTTAGCAAGGCAGTGGTCGTCTTGAAGGTGGGTTTGAGGTCGTTATCCGAAGGGATTGGAGCATGATCTGCTTCAGTATGTCATGGTACATGTTGGCATTCATGGTTCCCTCAATGAACTGTAGATCCCCAGTGCCGGCAGCACTCATGCAGCCTCAAACCGTGACACTCCCACCACCATGCTTAACTGTAGGCAAGACACACTTGTCTTTGTACTGCTCACCTGGTTGCCGCTGCACACGCTTGACACCATCTGAACCAAATAAGTTTATCTTGGTCTCATCAGACCACAGGACATGGTTCCAGTAATCCATACCCTTAGTCTGCTTGTCTTCAGAAAACTGTTTGCGGGCTTTCTTGTGCATCATCTTTAGAAGAGGCTTCCTTCTGGAATGACAGCCATGCAGACCAATTTGATGCAGTGTGCGGCATATGGTCTGAGCACTGACAGGCTGATAAACGCCCCCCCCCCCTTCAGCCTTTGCTGCAATGCTGGCAGCACTTATACGTCTATTTTCAAAACACAACCTCTGGATATGACGCTGAGCACGTGTACTCAACTTCTTTGGTCGACCATGGCGAGGCCTGTTCTGAGTGGAACCTGTCCTGTTAAACCGCTGTATGGTCTTCGCACCATGCTGCAGCTTAATTTCAGGGTCTTGGTAATCTTCTTATAGCCTTGGCCATCTTTAAGTAAAGCAACAATTCTTTTTTTCAGATCCTCAGAGAGTTCTTTGCCATGAGGTTCCATGTTGAACTTCCAGTGACCAGTATGAGAGAGTGTGAGAGCGATAACACCAGATTTAACACACCTGCTCCCTATTCACACCTAAGAACTTGTTACACTAACGAATCACATGATACCAGGGAGGGAAAATGGCTAATTGGGCACAATTTGGACATTTTTCACTTAGGGGTGTACTCACTTTTGTTACCAGTGGTTTAGACATTAATGGCTGTGTGTCGTGTTATTTTGAGGAGACAGCAAATTTACACTGTTATACAAGCTGTACACTGACTACTTTACATTGTATCAAAGTGTCATATCTTCAGTGTTGTCCCATGAAAAGATATAATAAAATATTTACAAAAATTGTGAGGGGTGTACTCACTTTTGTGAGATACTGTATGTAGTGGAAGAATGTGGAAGTTGGCGCACGCACAGATTTATGCATTTGTATTTTTTTGTGCATACGAACATTTCCGCTTTTGTCTGTACATGTTTTAGTGTGAATTCTATGCATAGCATTATGCATGAGCCCCTGGTGTTTCCTATTTTGCTATGAGGTTGCAAGACATGGATGCTAATCAGTAACCTGAGACGAAGACTAGACTTCATCAGTACTGTGTCTCTTTGGAGAATCCTTGGATACTGCTGGTTTGGCTTTGTGTCGAACAAGCAGTTGCTCAAGTCCCAAATGAGGTACATTGCCTGCATTGTGAGGGAGCGTCAGGTACAGTACTATGGCCATGTGGAGCGATTCCCCATGGTTGATCCGGCACACAGGATCCTCATTGTTGAGGACCCAAGCAGCTGGACCAGGCCAAGCGGACACCCACATAACACCTGGCTACGGAAGATTGATGGTCATTTATGGGGGAAGGGACTGAACTGTGTGTCTGCCTGGGGGGTTGCCAACCAGTATCCCGAGCTGTTTCGTTGTGTGGTGGGTGTGGCAATGTGCTGTACCAGTGCATGCTCTCCAACCTAACCTGACCTAATATGAATATCTCTTAGTTATAGTATAGTTTTGGTGGATGTATTTATATGATTTGGGTGTGGTGCATGTGTTGTGTTTTTTGCACATACACGGATGTTTTTCTCTTTATATATATTTTTGGGGATCATTGGAAGGACTTTATTTTTGTGTTGAATCTTCCTGACTGAATTTTTTATTTAGGAAGATTTCCAACATTTTTCTGTACATATATTTATTGATTACTAGCAGAATACCCGCGCTTCGCAGCGGAGAAGTAGTGTGTTAAAGAAGGTATGAAAAAGAAAAGGAAAAATTTAAAAAATAACGTAACATGATTGTTAATGTAATTGTTTTGTCATTGATATGAGTGTTGTTCCCATATCTATATCTATATATATATATCTATCTATCTATCTATCTATCTATCTATATATATATATATATATTGTCAGGGATGCCAGGGGCCATGACCCGGCCGGGACGCCTTGAGGGACCGGATGTGGGTCTGGGCCCACCCTGGATCACGTGGGGGTTGCCTTCCGGGTTGCTTTGGGGGCCACGGGTACAGGGCATGGAAGCTCCACCCTGTAGGGGCCCGTGGTCACCGCCAGGAGGCGCCCCAATGCCTTGGGGACTTGTTACCCCAGCACTTCCGCCACACCAGGAAGTGCTGGGGGGAAGATTTATGACGGCGCCCGGAGAGCAGCCGGGAGGACAGCCGGCACTTCCGCCACGCTGGGGCGTGGCCAGAGGAGGATTGCCGGGAACACCTGATGCTCATCCGGGAACCCTATAAAAGGGGCCGTCTCCATTCATTCAGGGCTGGAGTCGGGTGGAAGCAGGACAAGGCACGAGAGAGGTGTGGAGGCGGCCCGAAGAAGAGGCATTTGTGGCCAGGACTGAGAGTGTTGGGGTATTGTGCACGTGACTGGGTCTGTGTGACCATTGTTGGGGTCTGGGTGACCCGTATTAGATAATTGTAAATATTGTAAATAAACGTGTGGTGGTGTTCAAACAACATGTCCGCCTGTCTGTGTCCGGGCGGGGTTCACATCTGGCGTAGTCGGCAGGATGCTCCGCCTGGTTCAAGGCGGGGACCTGTTCATAAAAATATTGTTGTGGACCACCCGGTGCAGCAGGGGACCCCACCCACGTTCCGCGGGTGCTGCGTGCACACAGCCCCGCGGGGTAAAGGAACCCCACGGACCGCCAGGGGTCCGCAGGAAGGCCATGTTTCCCTGATGCGGGTGGGCGGCGTGTCCACCAGGAGTGCAGCGGGCTCTGAAGATCGCACCGTTGCTGGAGGCGCCCGGGACGGCATGGCGTCGAGAAAAGCCACGCCGAGGAGTGGTTCTCGGTTTGACGAGTCCGGGGAGGTGAGTTCCCTGCCTTGTGGCAGCTGGCCCGTGGGGGCCGGGCGTGTATTTTCTTTTTCAGGCAGGGACTTCCCGGACCCACGTCAGTGGCAGGCGCATGCTGGTCTGCGGGGCTCCGGCAGCACGGCGGCAGCCACGGGGGCTGCGGAGGAGGAGACGCTGCAGCTCGACAGGAGCTGGCAACAACACGGCTGCCGGCAACCACGTCGCCGCCGCAGAAGGGGACGCAAGATGGCCGCGGACCAGAAGTCCCTCCCCCTGACAGGCACGCGATTGGACGGTGTGTCTTGTGTGCCCGCCAATGACCGTAGAGAGGCGGGTCCAAGGAACGTCCATCACGGGCAGGGGGGAGACCCGATTGGGCCGGAGGAGAAGGCCCACAGGAAGTGGCCGACGTCGGAGGCTGACAGACAGGTAGGCTCCGCGTCGGTTAACTTCCTGTCTTTGCCGGCTGCTCTGGCGAAGCTGGAGATCTCTCTTCAGCCCACGGAGCAGCGTGTGTTGCAGATGCTATGTGCCATCCGGGCTGAAGTGCTGGTACTGGAGAGGAAGGCGTTCGCGGCGCTGAAGACGTTAGCAACAACGGGACGGCGCGACGCTGGAATCTCCAGCCGGAGGGGTACAGCGGAGGCGGTGAGTACAACCGACTCCGTACAGCATGCAGGAGGGTCTGCTGAACATGGCTGTGATGCTAAGGATCAGCTTCAAGTAAGCAGCCCTCCGACAGGAGGTGCGGCGCCGCGGGCTGTATGCGCGGCGAGGGGGGAGTCCGAGAGGACGCTTAATGGACACGGGCTGCTAAGTGCCCCGGGTCCTAGCGCCCTCCGCCCCGAGTCGGCTGCGGTCTCACGCCGCACTGTAGGGACGCAGACGGGAAAGAGGCGCCTTCTTTTCCATAAGGAGTCTCAAACCGTCATGGCGTCCCAGAGCGAAGGGAGGAACAACAGGCTGGGTGCCGATTCCTCCGATATGTTGGGACGCGGTGCTGGGTGCACGCGTCCGGGTGCTGGCGGCCCTCTGCGGCGACAGAGGGAATCCCTGAGGCCGGCGGAGAGAGCGCAGGCGGTGCCGGCGGTTCCACCATCAAGAGGGGCACGGAAGCCGCGGAGAGGGTGCCGAACAGGCAAGTGCCGGGGTGCTGGATGGAGGGGGGAACGCCGCCTTGGCAGCGGTTCTGCCCCTGTGTTGTTCTCTTTTGTAGGGACGGACCCCGGGCGAGCAGTAGGACCCCCTTCGTTGGGGACCTGCCCTCCGATGTCGGACCGTCTGCGGAAGGATCTCTCTGCTGGTGTGCGAATGCCGCCACGGCTGGAGGAGGCTGCAAGGGAGCGAGTGGCTTCGACCAAAGGGGCGCTGAAGCCTCGTTGGGGGTGCCGAACGAGGAGGCCCCGGGGTGCCGGTAAGAGGGGGGAGCACAACCTGTGCGAGGCGCAGGGGAGCACCAAGTGGTGGTGCTCAGGCCGTGTCTCCGCCCCTGTCCCTGCTAGGAGTGCGGGGCCGGACCCCGGCTATCCTCAAGTTGGACCCGCTTCGGGGCTGTGCTGCCCTCGCGGGACAGGCCGCTCCTTACCCCGAGTGGTCTTCGCTGGCTGTGGGGCAATGTCAGGGATGCCAGGGGCCATGACCCGGCCGGGACGCCTTGAGGGA
>JANRMT010062829.1:3649295-3680762 GCA_026402145.1 Polypterus bichir lapradei | reverse complement strand
AGTGAGTGAGTGAGTGAGTGAGGGCTTTGCCGTTTATTAGTATAGATGATTCTTTTTCATTTATGGACCTGTAATCCGTTGTAAATATTATTCTGTTTCACTTTTATTTTTTGGGACATTGCTTTTATGTTTTCAGCATCACAGGCAGTGAGGACTGTGTAAAAAGTCACACCTGGTTCTCTTCTCCTGTGCACCTGTAAATAAAACCCACTTTTGTTTTTGCAATACCATCTTTTTGTGTCTATGTCTCCCTGTCTAACACCTCTCAAGTCTGGTACTGATCGGTCTGGACCTATAAGACACCAAATGTGTAGTCTGGTGCAATCCTTTTCCACTACACAGGATGTCACATTTTGGTGGCAGCAGAGGGATGAGTCATGGCCGTGAGGAACATGTATGCAGAGGAAGCAGCAAGAGGGTTTGGTGCCCGACAGTTTTAAAACCCCAGCCACTCAAGCCTGAAGGGAACTACTGTATTTAGAATTTTGAACTTTTAATGGACTTTTTATTTTTACTGATTTGATTGTCATTTTTTTTTTATTTTTAGCTGCTTTTTTATGGAAGGGTTTGTTTTAGGCTTTGTTTTTAGTGCAGTTAGAAAGCTGTACAATAGACCTATTGTCACCAATTGCACTGGGTTGGGAGGAGTGTGGAGCCTTTCCATGGAACTGGTGGCTTAAGGAGGGAGGTATGTGATGAGAGGTCCATGTCACAGAGCATTTTTAAATAAATAATCACGTCCCTTGTGGTAGATATTTACCGGCACCCCCACAGAGTGCCCTGTCTTCTCTGTGTAATGGAGGCAACAAAAAAATCAATCTTGTTTTTTTAATCTAAGTCTTGCAAGCGGTAACCCTTACAGGAGTGTGAGCACCTTATTAACAAGATTTATAAAGGAGTGGTGCCTGCTGCACTATATTTACATACTTCATTGATTTGATCACAATTCCAAGGAATTTATTACATGACCAGAAAACTTTTAACATTATTTGTTACATCCAGTTGCTAATGGGACATGGTAGAACGTTGATACCTTAAATGGTCAAAATTAACCTTGCCCACTAGGCTCATTAATTTAGGGGTATGTGACTTATTAGGTGTGTATGAGTTGTTCTGAACCCTTTGTGTGACCATATGTTTCCTTCCTCAGCTTTTTCATTCAACAAGAGATAGCCTGAGCATAATAATAGAGCAGCTAGCATATTTTAAAAGATTACTTTTTTTCTTTTAAGCTTTATATATTTTTTTTTGTTATGAAGTCACTTAAAATGCCTTTTCTTAATAACTCAAACCTTTTTCATAGCGAATATCAAAATAACATCTTCAGCCTTTACGCATACGGTCAGAAGAATAAAAGACAGTACAAACCCAGCAAGTAAATGAAGCTGGTTTCCTTTAACAGTGCACCTATATCACATGCTAGGTGAACATTGAACCAGGGTTCAAATTCAACTTATACACCCTTGAAGTACTTCCTCCAATCAGGTGCAGGTGTATACAAGTGTACTTCACTCCAGGGTTAATTGGGGTGCTTGGCTGATCACGCATACACATGCAAATGCGAGCAAATAAGTCAGGTGCCTTGTTCACTCCTCAGAGTGGATAAAGCACCACTCAATCAGGCAGGAAATAAAGGAGCCTGCAAGGCAAAGTGGGGAAGAAAAGAAACAGAACAGAAAATTAAAGAAAGGAGCGGGATGGAGGTTAAAGAGAATAGGGAGAAAGGCAGGAATGGGACAGAGCCGGTGCCAGACAGAAGGGAAGTAGATGGATGGCATCTAAAGCGGCATTAGTACCTGGGATGGTCTGAACTTTCTGTCCCACTGCAAGGTTACTCATGCCTGATTTTGTTTCTCTGCCTTGGCAAGCTGAGTTCATTGTTCCTCAGTTTAGATTCATGAGGCCTGGACCTCTGTGGTGAGGACTGCCACCATTGCGGTAAGGTCTACCTGGTCCGTCATCTTCGGTAGATGATCCTGACAACTGCACTACTGCAAAATAACAGATAACTAAAGATAATAAATGTTTGGGGCACTGAAGTGATCCCTGTACACTATGATGTTTAAAGAAAAAAGGTTTTGGACAAAAGAAGACTGCAGACAGTTGTCATTTTGCCTCCTTTAAGGTGGTGGTTTTAAAGGTAACACAGAGGAAGAAGCAGGTTCAATGGACCAGAGATCGGAAGTGACATCATTTGAGTTTATTTCATCAGTCATTCTTTCTGCAGAGGGAGGTAGAAAAGAGGCATTAGATGACAGTGCCAACCCCTGTTTCAGAGGGTAATTGTCATCAAACGAGCTATGAGGTTGTCTTCCAATCACTGTGTGACAATGTATAGTAAACCTGACAAAAAACATCATAGACAAGTTTTTATTTTCTTTTTTGGATGCATCATCCACTTTCTTTTTTATTTTCTGCTTTGAATTTCAGTTAAACTTTTAAAATGAAGACACATGAACTGTGGAGTTTTGTTTTTTTTTACATGAGACAAACCAATTGCTCAGACCTTTCTGGTAGTTGCATTTTGAGCTATTTGGAAAACCTCAACAGATGCAGACTTCTAGCTCAATGTCTACAGTTTGTCTCAACCTTTGGATATTTTCTGATATTTGTACAGTTCTCGATGGTCGAAAAAATATCCTTTACACTACAAGTGAAATTCAAAATGGTGAAGTACTTTAAGAAAGTGGGTCAAGAGGGAATTATTCCTCACCAAGCTAAGTAAAACTCAATAGAAGTCCTTCTTTGCATCTTTGCTACATATTTGGATTCAGTGTTGTCTGTGGCCACCAAAATTGTTTTTAGTATGCAGATATACACCCCCCAACCCTATATTCTCACCCTTCACAACACCCTGAAAATAGTCACAATTTTGTGTTGCACCTGTTTTTTTCTTTTGAAATTTCAAACAGTGCAGTTCCTTCACCCCACAAGTTTGACAGTGTCAATCCCTCATCTCGCCCCTTTCTTCTAATTGTCTTTGCTTGTGAGTCATCTCAGCTTGATTGTTTTACTGGTTTTGTTGTGTGGAATATTTTGTATATTTTTGTGGTATACAAAAAAAACATCCTTGCGATTCTTCAATGGTGTGGTTCTAGCATGGTAAATTGTACACTAAATAGAGGACAGTGTATCACTTTACACAGATGAACTTGCATGTGTGAATTCTGCTAATTTTACTACACAATCATTGGCAACCCATCACAAAAATAAGTAAGTGTGGGAAACATTGACTCAACTAGGGTTATTGACAAGAATATATTTGATTAGAGAGCCCCTACAGCCATTGGATATATCCTCCTTACAGGAAAGGTAATACAGAAGCATTGGTTGCAGTTGGGTCTGTTTGTGGCTGAAGCTGCTGCAGCAATTTAAAATGTGTATAGTTGCAAAGCTGCAGAAGAAGATGACATCTGTTTTTGTTTCAAACTGCATTTATTTGGGATAAAAACCATAGTTCCTCTTCATTTCATGTTTACATGATGAACTTGTTTAAAACATGTACTGTTGCTGGCAATCTTTGTTAAAAAGCAGGCTTTTGAAAATGGCATCTCTGATCATTTGAACCAAAGTTGAAAAGTTAAGAAGATCCAGTTTTGGAAAAATTCTTACATCAAAAATGACGTATTAATGTACTATACACAATCAAATGAAAATAAAAAACACAGAAATGAAGCTAGGATAAAAACCATAAATTCAGCACCAGACTGTAAATTTTTACAAGGCATGCCAAAAACCAAGAGGACATTGTCAACTGCAAAAAGTAGAGATGTATAACATACCTTAGCAAATGACTTTCTCATCAAGTGTTGGCTGTGCTTTGTTGTTCTATCAGTGCAAACTATAAAAGAGACAGGGGACAAGATGCACCTTTTGTGGACTCCCATGCCAACACAGAATGTACTTAAATTAACCTTAAATATGCAAATATATACTCTGTAAGTATGGAATGCAGTCATTGTTTTAAATGCTCCCATACTATTGGAGCACCTTCAACAAGATACCACAGAGTAATGTTTAATAAACATTTTCCGAATCCACAAACCATATGGAGATGAGATTGGCAAACTCCCATAACTCCTTAAATATCTTTAGAAGGACAGAGAGTAGGGCCGTGTTTGGTGGTTAGGATGAAATCCCTACTTATTGCTCTAGACTGAATTGTCAGAAGGTGTCTTTGTATGCTTTATACAGTATATGTTTATGCTTTGTATGCTTTATACAGTATATGTCTATGAAACAATCACAAACAGTACCTCACATACTGGGATGGTTATTTCTATATCAGTCAAGATGAAAGAATAATGGATGGACTGGGGGGTTTGAACATCCCCAAGTATGAGAGTGCTCCTCAATATACATATATATATGTATATATACAGTATATATGCTAGCTGATACCTGCAGTTTCACTGGCTTCACAATAATTTTACTAAAAAGTTATTTACAAGTTAAATTTACAAAATAAAATGTATAACAAAAACGAAAACAATACTTTTTCCTGATGTTTTATTTTAAATGAAAAAAATCATTTTTGTATCAATTTCATAGTAAGAACTCACCTATTGTCGGATTACTTCACAACATACTGCAGTCTCAATTATCACTAATTTAAAATAGATAATAATATTAATAATAATAATAATAAAAATGTACAAAGAAAGGTGAGCCTTTCAGCACGAATAGAAAAAAAAATACAGAATAAAGAGTATTCTATGATCTATCGAACCAACAACGCGAACCGATCGTTAGGTCGTAAAAATGTAAGTTTGGTAGCTTTTGTAAAATCCCAGATTTCAGGCGTTCACATTCTAATCTTTAAGTATGTGTTCTTAAAATTGATATTTTAGTTTTATAACATATCGTGACCGCCCATGACTTTGTTGGCTTGAACACCCACATAACCTGGCTAGAGCACTTCTTTGTACATGAAGTTTCTGGATTTTTTTTCCTGATGCCAGAATGACCAAGCTGGTGGGGCAACTAACTCTCAAGCAAGTAACATAGAATTGACCGTGTGAAAGTAGTCTTCCCTCAAGTCTACCCCAGCCAACTTTAATGTCTGTCCCTGAGACATTAATTGTCATGGCAAAACAGACCGTGAGGGGGAACTGCAGTCTCTTAAACTCAAAGTGGAAGTCAGAGGGTGTTAAGGGTATACATTTACATGTCTTATAAACAATTTCATAAGATATAACATTCCATATACAAACGTTCCATTTTATTATTCAAATAAGAAACCTGAAATTAAGAAAGGCGTAACACATAATAATAATTGGTAGATTTATTAAACTATTCCTATGATATCTTTATATACATGTTTATAACACAGAAAAGTAAGATGTATTTCGATTAATAAAGTCAGGGCTGGTTTTGGCTAGTTAGTGGTCTGTGTGCGATGGTGATTTTTATGCCTGTTTCAATAATAATTATAATATAATAGTAGAAATCTGCTCATCAATGCAACCTAAATAAAACTTTTTATTAAAACACATCTTTATTTATTAGCATTTGCTTTTATATCAAAGAAAAAGCATTCATGAGACACATCTCAAATAATAACTCAACAATGATAATATTAATTAATATAATATTTGCTATATCTTTATCTTTTTAAGTTAAATTATTTTAAAATACTTTTTTTATTATTAAATAAGTATTCACATAGTATATTTTTAATATTTGAAAATATACCAGGTGTTTATATTTCTGGTTATATGAGCTAAATGACATATTTGATTGCAACTTTTCCATAACAGCCCTTTTATACTTTTTATTATGAAGATGCATCTTTTTTATTGAATTTTTCATATCTCAGATTTAATCAATAATTGTTCATTAAATTTGCTTCTTATATTTTCTTCTCCAAAAAATTTTAATTACTTCATTATGTTTGATGATCAAATTTGGTGCCCTGCCCAGGGTTTGTTTCCTGCCTTGCTCCCTGTGTTGGCTGGGATTGGCTCCAGCAGACCCCCGTAACCCTGTAGTTAGGATGTAGCGGGTTGGATAATGGATGGATGGATGGATGATCAAATTTGTAAAAAACATACTTTTTTCTTTTCACCCCCTCAGGGGCTGAATTTGGAAAAATCCTTTCTTAATGGGTGCCTATGTCATAAAAGGGACGTATCCTCCAAATTTAATGTTTCCAGGACCAATGGCTGGGTGCTGATATGTCCCCCAGTCAGTCATCTTACATTATATATATATATGGTACAGTAGACACAGGTACAAATCCACAAGCACACAAGGCTTTTGTTTTTAGTGGGACACACTTTGCTCAGTCCAACACAAATAAACACAAGCACGTTGTCGTCTTTCTTTCCTTCCTTCCTCTGTCTTCCCTTCTGCCTCCATTCTTCCTGGAAATCTTTCTCCTCCAAATGGCTCATTTGGGAGGTATGTTCCATGTTCATTACAAAATAATAAAAGCATTACAACCTAAACTATGCCTTAAAAATAAAAGATATTGAGTTTATGTCATTATATACTCTTTTATTTGTCAGAGACAGGATTCTTTAGTATATCAGTGTTGCCTCAATCTTAGTTACACTATTTTTTAAATTAATCTGATATGATTGTGTGAGGGGCGGCACGGTGGCGCTGCTGCCTCGCAGTTAGGAGACCTGGGTTCGCTTCCCGGGTCCTCCCTGCGTGGAGTTTGCATGTTCTCCCTGTGTCTGTGTGGGTTTCCTCCGGGCACTCCGGTTTCCTCCCACAGTCCAAAGACATGCAGGTTAGGTGGATTGGCGATTCTAAATTGGCCCTAGTGTGTGGATGTGTTTGTGTGTGTCCTGCGGTGGGTTGGCACCCTGCCCAGGATTGGTTCCTGCCTTGTGCCCTGTGTTGGCTGGGATTGGCTCCAGCAGACCCCCGTGACCCTGTGTTCGGATTCAGCGGGTTGGAAAATGGATGGATGGATGGATGATTGTGTGGTAAAACGGTAAAAGCTATATTGTCTGTTGAAAATGACAATAATTAATACTACATCACATTTAAATTTTTGACCCTTTGATTTTTTTGTTGCCATTGAGAGACAATAGGAAAAGATATAGCAATAAAAAATAGGTTAAAAAGGTGTGTTCCATAATGTTAAAATTGTCAGTTATAAAATGTACCAACTCTAAATCATTAAACCTTTAACCAGTGGTGGGTGACTTGAGTTTTAAGGTGTTTTTACACCAAGTTCATTTGAAACAATTTTTTTCAAACCCCCCTGAAAATCTGCTTTATTTGGCTAGATTTGGACATGCTAATCATAGTCTGGTGTGGACCAAAACAACCACTTCGAGTCCCTTTGGAAAGGGTGGCCTCAGTACGGTACCAGGGGACCAATTTAAAACACAAACATAGGTGGCAAGAAATGAACAGCAGTGCCCTGTGAGACCACCAACCAAATGTCCTAATCTTACACCATGAATACACGATGCGCAAACGTAGGACATCCTTTTAATGCGCATACTAATGTTCACATGGTAGTTAATGTTAATCAAGCATTCCAAAAAAAACATTAATAACAAATATGTATAAGAGTTAAGACAGTAGTCATGTGATTTGAGATAAATTAAACTGAAGGCATGTTAATATTGTGGCTGCTGGTGAGTAAACACGCATCATCATACTGGTAACTTAAATTACATGATAAGTCTACTGTTATAAAACTGAAGAGTTTCAGTGTATGTCATCAGCAGATATTGTTCTCTGTTGTACACCAGGCTGTTTGAAATGTAGTTTTCTTGTTAATAATTATGGAAAATGTATAGGTGTACAAATATCAGCCACAATAAGTTTTTGTTTCTGCCCAATAAAAGAAGTTCAAAATACACCCATGGATGTTTATTTATACGTTTAATTCGCTTGAAAAGTTACAATGTTAAAAGCTACTGAATTAACTGGAAATTAAAATACAAAGTGACTAAATATCCCCTTATTCAGAACAAATTAAATGGGCTATGAATGTGAAAAAACCTTTAGTTTATCTGATTTGTGACTTGCTTGTAAATTTTTTAAAAATAATTTGATTCGACTTGCTTATTATTAACTAGCAACCTGCCTTGGACTCAGGATACTGCAGATGACATCCAAAGTCTTCCGTTATAGCCCCACAATTATTTTGTTTCAAATTGCGTTCATTTAATTCACACTCTGTTAATATACAGTGCTTTACATGAGTTACATTAATTAGCTCATGTTTGATGGCTAAGATGTTTAGGTGATTAATGTAAACAGTGATGCCTGAGCTAAGGTTGTTTAACTCTTTAACTGATTG
Source organism: Polypterus bichir lapradei (assembly GCA_026402145.1). Lineage (NCBI taxonomy): Eukaryota > Metazoa > Chordata > Cladistia > Polypteriformes > Polypteridae > Polypterus > Polypterus bichir. The sequence continues at coordinate 3,672,490 of JANRMT010062829.1, read as the reverse complement.
GCTGAGTGTCACAGTGGTGATCCAGCAATCACAACCCTCATGCTTTTCATTGTAACACTGTGTAAAATGATACAGAATACAGATAAAGTGTTGTTGTACCAGCTTAGTTTGAATGTTTTGAGGGAAATAAATGTGCAATTAGTTGCAGAGATGTCTTTGCAGACATGACTCCAAAACAGAACTGAAGCAGGTAGCTGGTTTTTCAGGTTATGAAGATAGATGGCAGGAAGTGGTGGGTTCAGAAGGACAGACACCAGAGGTGACCTTAGTGATGGAAGGGCCGTCAATAGCCCGGTCTTCAGTGGAAAAAAGAGAAAAAGGATCAGAGAACAGTGCCAACCTCTGACTCAATGGGCAACTACATTCACAAGAGCCCTTAAGCTGCCTCTCATGCACATATGCGTGACAGCTGTAACTTTAATTTGTTTTATGGGAGGTGAAAAAATACAAACATTACACAAGCTAAACACTGCCAGAGTTGTACAGTCAAAATGCAGCTGGCATTTCATTAAATGTTTGTCATGTTAGGTGCATTATTTTATTTAAAATGGTTTATCTGATTTCTTTTTCTTTTTTGTTTCTATTTGTTTTCTCTTAGTGTACATATGTATTATTTTATTTTAGAGTCCATCTGTGTTCTATATTTTTTTACTAGAGATTATTGTGGTTAAATGAAGAGCAGGATTCAAGTGGGGATGGTAGTGAATTATAGCTGCAAGCAATGGGCGCAAAGCAGAAAGAATCCCTGGACAAGATGCCAGCCCATCATAGGGTGTCACACACACACACACGCCAGTGCCAGTTTAACAAAACCATTTCATTTAACCAGCATGTCTTGAACTATGTGTTATTATTTTAAAAATAAAAGGACGTGGAAGTGGAAGCCAGAGCAGCAGTAGGAGAATGTTGAATCTCCCTCAATAAGGACAGTAGTGGGTTGTGGAGTGAAAGTCAGGTCCATGTAGCTGTGTGGGATTGGTGTTATAAACTTCACAGTGTCCAAAGTACATGCAGTAGCCATGCCATCTCAGGGAGTACAGCTGCTGCAAGACGTGACACCCACAATCTCAACACACATGCAGTGTGTTTCTGGTGGTCAAGGGATCAGTGTCGGTTAGTGGCTGGTTTTAATGTCATCATTATGCCTTTTTCAACTTTGTGTGATGCAGTGCCAGAATCAGTACTAGGGAATGTTTGATGTACTGGATGTATCTGACATTTATTTTAATTGTATATTATGCAAAATCCAGCATGGACTTCTAGGTCTTAATTTACTTTTAAACAGTTCATGTACACCATCTGTACCTAATGGATCAAATGCGCAATTAGAAGACACAAATATTCCTGGCTTTCCATTATAATAAAAGAGATAAGTTGGCAAGATGTGGGATTCATGTTTGAACTTTAATGTTTGAATGTTGTATGAATAACTTAATAAAGAATATTAATGATGTAGCGACCGTGTTTTAACTACTTGTCTCTCTTCTTAAGGAAGCCTTTTTTTGAAGTATCTGTATCTTCTTACCAACACCCTGTCACAAAGGGATCAGCAATATCCTTCTGCCACATCAGCAATGCAATACATCATGTGCTGTCCTACTCTGTGGTTATGCTAACTGGCCAAACTTGAATATAAAAATACATACATTTGGAATATGTAAAGCACCACTGCCTTTATCAGAATAAAGTGTGACTGGGAATCAAGCACACCTTTTTAGCTGAGGAAAGGTAAAACCTGTTGTTTATAATTACCAGTATCCAAAATACTTGTAATCTCTCAGGGGTAGAGCTGTTGGGAGAGGTGACACTGCCCTTTGCAACAGTCAGGAAATGATCACAAATAAGATTAAAAAGTGCTTTCCTAAAGTATCTCACTCTCCAGACTTTGTGAACCTCAATTCAAAATTTGTAGAAAAGAAATTTCCTTCCCAAGGATTCCTGTTTTGCACACAATATTTACTAGTACAGGCTCTGGCTTTCCTGTAACCCTGTTCTGGACAATAAGGTGTAGAAAATGTGGCATGTTTTATTTTTTATTGTTTGATCCTGAATTTTAAAAGCTAATGCTTACCCTAAACCCACTGTAGAGTGACGGGGCAGCTAGAGCCTGTCCAGGCAATCATCAGGTGCAAGGCATGAATAATCCAGGGACAGGGCGCAGGTCAAGCTCAGGGTAAACAAACACACACCCTCAAGCACATACTAGGGCCACTTCAGTATCACCAGTTCAGATAACCTGCATGTCTTTGGACTGTGGGAGAAAACTGGAGCATCCTAAAGAAACCCATGCTGTCCCACATGCAAACTCCTTGCATGGAGCACTTGGGACTCCATATTACAAGGCAAAATTTCTACCACTGCATCGCTGTGCCATGTATTCGCTGATAATGAAAATATTTACATGTGGCTTTAATTTTTTTTAAGAAAAAAATACCCAGGCCGGCACTCTCTCGCAAATGAATAAGATTAAAGAGCAGTACTTTCTCAGTAAGTGCTCATTTGCCAGCCAGGGTTTGTGAACCTTGATTTCATGTTTATAGAAAAGGATTTCCTTCCCTGTGATGGACTGTCACTCTGTCCTGCCTTGTACATGATGCTTGCTAAGACAGGCATAGGCATTCCTTCGATCCTGTTCAAGGTATAAGTGGGTTTAGAAAATTGATCCATTTCTGACCACTAAAGGTAGAAATCATCTGAACGTTTTCTGAAAAAATTCAGCAATCTTGATAAAATGAAGTAGCAGAGCTAACCCCATTCAAAAGACTCAGACCCCAGCACACACACATACACTAAGAGTATTGGCATCAACTTGTGTCAGAAAATTGACAAATGTCCTGGATAATTTTGCTTATAACATGTGCAATATAGTTATGTGTGGGGAGTCTCTCTTATTAAGGGTACATAGTAATGTAACCACCCACTACATGCTGAGTAATATTTCCTCCCATATTTGTAAAGGCCCCAGTTTTTGATGAGCTGCATGGTTATGAACACTTCAATGTTCCACCAAACCATGTATTTCGAGAACCTCCTCAGTCATAGCAGGCTGTTTGCTGCTTGTGCTTATCGACACATTTACAAGACAAAAGACCCTGGTGGAAAGGGATTTAAAAGGGATTTAAGGTTGGCCGGACTTATGAGTTTTTTCGTAGGCTTTGGTAATTCTAGAGTTAAAAGCCTTTTCTGTGAATAGAAAGAGATCACAGTCTGTGTTGACTGGTGAGTTAAATGAGTTCAGTACTATTAAGAGAAACACCAGTAAAATCAAAAAGTTTTACTTTTCAACATAACTCTTGTAGTAGTAATATATTTGTTATATTGTTCACAAAGCGTTTCTGTGTCACTCCAATATAACATTTTTATTTCTTGTGCAACCTTTTCATTTCAATAACAATAATAAACAAATGTTGATCTACATTTTGCTGTTTCTAATCTTTTGTATAATAGTACTGGTCATGACCAATGCTATTTGAGTTTTTGCTTCCTGTGACAGAGTGCCATCCTGCCAAGGAATAATTTGTGTTCAATGTTGTTCTCAAAGGGGTCAGGGAAGATTGAGGGTGGTTTGTACAAACTTACAAAGACAATTTTTTGTATCACCTCAACAAGTGCTAGTAGTGATCACAACACTGACACATTGACATTGATCACAACATTGGCAGGTTGTGCTATACAATCAAACCACAACCATTTAAATCCTTAGTACTGTAGGCTCAATTTTACTTTTTCATAGTACTGCCAGTGTTCACACATATGCCACATTAATGCTAAAATGGAAGTGAATGCAAATTGTTTAATTTATTGAACCAGAACTATTATTAAATTTGTTTACGTTTAACACTTGCATATAAAGAAACACCAAAGACTGTGCCTGATTGTTTTTTTTTTTCCTTGATTTCTGTTTCATTAACTGCGTGGTAAAGATAGACCCATTAACAGTATGAATTTTAGGCTAAATTAATCTCATTTGGATTGGTTGCCTGGCGCTTTCTCCCATGGTCTGTAACCACTCAAAGTGGCCATAAACTTATATCTGATTCAAGTCTCCTAACAAATTGTATAATATCTTTGCATCTTATGAACAATTATGCTTCAAATTTAACTTCTCATGAACACAGGTTTTCCACTACTTTCAAATTAGAAACTCTGCTATAGGAACTTATCTTATTTTCCACACCTTCCACTAATTTCTATTCCAGAAGAAATACTGATTAGTCTTGAAGACTCAGGCAGCATATCAGAAATATAAGATAACATATTGAAGTCTCTTCCTTTGAAAGATCTTAGGGTACGGTTGGGAAAGGATCTTTCAAATAATAACTCAGCACAGCAATCAATTTTTCTACTTCATTTTAGTGGTCTCTCTTGTTAAGGTTCCCCACCCTTAATTTCTTATTTCAGTCTTAAACAGCTGCATTCACTGTTTTAATGGCTTCTTATTAGCAATAAGATGCAAATGACAATGGATCATTTATGATTTAAAGCCTAAAACAGATCATTTTCCATCTGTTGCATTTCAATTTTAAGTGTTTTATTAAACCAATTAGTGCATAATGAATCCACTTATGCGTATATGGAAACAAGTTAGATGGAGAACTGCTGGCTCTGTTGTTTGTTAAGATCAGTTCCTCCTCCAGTACATTTGATGGCAGTGTTCCAGTGGCATGGACAGGGTATGGACACCTGCATGGATCCATGGGATTTGCAGTTCTGTGGGACAACCCTGTCAGGGTTCTTGGGTGCTGGCAGAGGGCACTACAGGGAGAAGGATTTCCTGTTTCAGGGGGCTTCTTTCGGGCTATACTCTTGCACCAGAAGTACTCCCAGGTCCACCATCAATGGAAGCCCTCCACCCTCCTGCAGTCGAGTCAAAGTTGGTAGGCAGAGGGTGAAGCTGTGAAGCTGGAGTAGAAGGAGCTGTTGTGAATTGAAGAGTGTGATGTGGACTTTGGAAAAAAGTATTTGTAAATTATAAAAGTTTATTTGCACCAAGGATTTTCTTGATGTGGTTGTGTCTTTGTTCACTGGCCCATTCAGATCTTACATGTTAATCTTTTAAAGGAGATGATGAGATGGGATATTCCTTTCCATCGAAAACTTGTGATAGGAAAGCCCCCAATCCAAACGCACTTGTGTTCATCTACAGAATGAATTCCTTAGAAAAATCAGGATTTTTTGGAACCGGGTATGACGATAAAGCAGTCTTTAAGTTAGACAAGGACCTTTCACAATCATCCAACCAGAGAATAATATTGTTCTTTTGGCCCTTTGTCAGGTTAGTTAGAGGGGTCTATTCACAAAATTGGGGATGACCTTCTATCATAACCAGAGAGTCCTAACAAAGTACAAACCTGCATTTGCGTTTTCTGATACAGGTATGCAAGCACCTCACCTACCTTTTTTAACTGTTGTCTAATAAAACCTTTCCTCATAGAATATCCCAAATAATGCATTTCTGACATACCCAATGTACACTTCTTAGGGTTAGCTGTCAGACCAGCCTGCCTCAAGCTGTCTGGCATAGCTTATAGGCATTCCAGATGTGTCTGCCAGTCATTAATGAAAATGACCACATCATCAAGATGCACTCCAGAATATTCAGAATGGGGGCACAAAATCTGAAAATCTCAAAATCATACGCTGGAAAGTTGAAGTAAAGCAGTGAGGTCCAAACGGGAGCCTAGTAAATTTGAACAGTCTGTCGGATATGGTGAATGCAGTCTTCTTGCAGCTGAATTCCTCAAAAAGTACCTGCCAGTACAGTGCCAAGTTTTTTCTGTAATTTGTCAATGTGTGGCATCTGATACGCATTGTTGTGATGTAAGATTTTGCATATAACTTGATAAATGTTTTGTATGTCTTTATTTGTAATTTAGGCGAGGCAATGTAATTTAGTGTTACTTTGGTGAGAGGCATTCGTGTTTGCCCTCCAAGCCCCCGTTTACGACTTTTCTTAGTAATTATACGACAGGATTTGGGGGATGTGTCTTAAACCAGTTTGATGAGTATTTCTTTGCTAAAGTCTTTTCTCCCATCCCCCACACAAAGCCAGGTTAGCTTAATATATGGTCTTGGGGGGGCAGGAGATAAGATGTTCTATTTCACCCATTGGTCTGAGGTATGGCTGTTTGGAATTGGCTTGTCTCAGAGGCCTTTAAGTACCATGATATCCTATTGGCTGTAGGGAGTTGGACAGAAAACCTATAAATTTGCTTGCTCAACCACATTCTCTCTCTTACTAACATCTGAAAGAAGCATCTCTCTAACCAACATATGATGAAGAAGCATCTCTCTTGCTAACAACTGAAGAAGACCATCACACCATGAACTGAAGACAACACAATGAAGAGCACAGCTGCAGCCATATTGAACAGACATGTGGCTGAAAGCTGAGCACCAATGATGCCTTAACTAGAGACATTAAGTAACTACAAGTCTGTGTGCCACCTGAATTACACATCACCATTTTATCAGGTTGTATGGTTGCCAATATTCAAATGTACTTTGCATTTTGTTATTATTTATGAATATTATCAGTAATACATTATTTTATGTGTAACTTAACTCCTGCTTGTCTTTTTACTACATCTAATTGCCTGAGGTTATAGATATAGAAGGGAAGGTGGGGATAAGTTATATACAGTGGTAAGTCTGTGAGATTAGGCATTCTAAGGCTACGTATTAATAATACAATAGGGGAAAGTAGAGCAATATATATATTACTCTACCAAGATAAAACATGCATCAAATTTGAAATTTTGCTCAAGTGTCTAATATCTCTACAAAACCAAATTGAGCCAACCAGTTTGGGCATTAAGGTGATTAAGCTCTGCTATTCACTTTTACTCTTGTGGATCATGCCCACTTCGACCATCTGCTTCACCTCATCATGCACCATATTTTTCCTTGCATCCATTATATGACACGTGCATATTTGCACTTTAACACCAGACTCAGTTACAATTTTATGTTCAGCAAGTTTAGTCAGACCAGGCAAGGAAGAAAAGACATCAGTGTTCTTGCCAATAGCAACATCAGTCTAAGAGACTGCAGTGGCAGTGGTTAACACCGTATTAGATTCATGGAACTCTTTCAAAAGATTAACATGCAAGAACTGAACAGGCTTTTGCCGGCCTGGTATCCTAACCTTGTAATTCACATGACTCACTGATTCTTCTAATATAGCTAAACCGTGCCATTTCACCAGAAACTTATGTGGGTCAGATGGGATTAACACTAGAAACCCTGAAGCATATGAAAAAATTTAGTAACATTTAGTTAGGATATAGCAGGTTGGATGATGGATGGATGAGTTTAAATACTTGGGAATAACAGTACAGAGTAGTGGGGAGTATGGAAGAGAGGTGAAGAATAGAGTGCAGGCAGGGTGGAGTGGGTAGAGAAGAGTGTCAGGAGTGATTTGTGACAGACGGGTACCAGCAAGAGTGAATGGCAAGATCTGCAAGACAGTAGTTAGACCAGCTATGTTATATGGGATGGAGATGGTGGAACTGACCGTAAAAACAGAAGACAGAGCTGGAGGTGACAGAGTTAAACATGTTAATGGTTTGCATTGGGTGCAACAAGGATGGATAGGATTAGAGATGAGTACATCAGAGGGTTAGTTCAAGTTGGACGGTTGGGAGACAAAGTCAGAGAGATGAGATTGCATTGGTTTGGACATATGCAGAGGAGAGATGCTGGGTATATTGGGAGAAGGATGTAAAGGGTGGAGCTGCCAAGTAAGAGGAAATGAGGACGGTCTAAGAGGAGGTTTATGGATGAGGTGAGAGAGGATATGCAGGTGGTGGATGTAATGGAGCAAGATGCAGAGGACAGGAAGATATGGGAAAAGATGATCTGCTGTAGCAAATCCCCAATGGAAGAAGTCAAAAGAAGAAGAAGAGGATGAAGAATTACATTTTTGCGCATCCTGTTCGAGCTGTTGATGCTCCACAGCTAGAGTGTATTTTATAAATTTGTTCCTGCAATGAAGTGACCCAATCAACAAATTTCAGACTTTGAGTTTCGGTATGGAAACCCATCCATTGTTCTCGATTAATATTCAAGGCGTCTTGTGGATGCATGCCAAATAGTAATTCAAATGGACTAACACTGGTTGAAGCTTGAGGGGATTCATGAACAGTGAACATAAGAAAGAGCAACACAATATCCCTTACGCCTAATCATGTGCTGTAAAGTCTTATTAAATCATTCAGTCATTCTGTTCGTCTGAGGATGGTAAGCAGTGGTGCTAAATTTTTTAATCACAAGACTCTCAAATAGTTGTTTCATTACTCTGGAAGAAAAGGACATACCCTGGTTAGTTAAAATTTCACGTGGAATGCCAATATGAGTAAAAATCTCAGACAGAGCCTTTGGAACCGAATGCGAATTAGCTTTCCGCAAAGCTGTCAGTTCGGGATATCTTGTTATATAATCAACTAACACAAGTATATACTGATAACTATTCTTACTCTTGTGAAGTAGACCAACAATGTCCAAGCCAACTCTCTTGAAAGGGATGTCCAAAATAGGCATTGATGAAAGGGGAGCCCTATAGGGTCTGTGAACTGAAACAACCTGACTGCTCCACAACTCTGCCCATATTCAGCCAGTAAAACCATTTCAGGATGTGATCTCTTGTTTTCTCCATGCAGAGATGAACAACCAAAACATGTGTGTGAGCAATTTTCAACACTGTCTCTTTATGATCAACCGAGACCACCAACTGCCCAATCATACCATCCGCTAACCAATTGGAAATTGTCCAACACAGGAAACCATTCTTAAACTAAAGTGACAGTGCTCAGCTTTAAATGTTCTAAACATTGTGCAAAACCTGCCGCTGATCCTGCAAAAGTCAAGTTAAGAGTGTGCTTGTTTCCCATTGAAATTCTGTCTAAGAGGGAGTTTTTCAAAGGGAAGTTATGTTACTTTGCTGTTGGCTTACTGTTTAACAGAGTGTCAGCGTACATCTGCCAGCTGTAGGTGGGAGAAATAGCAACAGAGTGGCCCCCATATTCTCTTTGCATAGCTTTTTCTGTCGTCAATCATTATCTGTTTTATATATATATATAGTGTTTTTTAAATTGCAATATGTGTTATTAAGAGTGGCAATTAAGTAACCTCATGATCCATGAATAGAAACTGTCCTGGAATCTACTGGTACAAGTGTCAGTAGCCCTGTACCGTTTAACAGAAGGAAGAAATGAGAAAAGCATCTGTACAGGATAGCTGAAGTCTTTTAACAATAGTGTTTGCCTCTTATTTATGTCCTAAACAGAAGGCAACTAGGTGCAAGTAATATTGTGTTCTGCCTTCATCAATCTCTAAAGGGCTTTATGGTCTACAGGTGCAGAGCAGGTGCTATACCAGGATGTGATTCAGCCAGTGTGGGTTACTAAGTGCTGTAGAAGTTAGAATGAACAAATGAAGAAATCTGAGCTTTTCTGAGATATCTGAGGAAGTAGAGGCATTTGTGAGCGTTCTTTACAATAGTCAAAACGTGTTGTGCCCTCTACATTTCATCAGTGATAGTCACTCTAGGAAATGTAAATCTGCTCAACAGCATTCCCTCTGATGTAAATGGGAGTTTGGTGTGCTTCCTGAAGTCTTTGACCAGCTTTTTGTTTTTGCTGACATTAAGTGTGAAACTGTTGTCCTGACACCAACTTTGTCAGCATTCATATCTCTTCCATGTAATCTGTCACGTTACTGTTTGGTGATTTGAACTATGATGGTGGTGTCAACAGCAAATGTTATTTATGCAGTTGAAGCTGTGTCTGTCACACAGTTTTACCTAAACAATAAACAGAAAGGGGGCTCAGCATAATATGCAGTGCTTTTGTTGAGAATCAGAGTGGATTTGACAAGTTTGGTGATCAGCTTCGATAGTACAGCAGTGTTAAATGCTTAACTGAAAAACTATCACTAAGTGTATCCCTCAAGAAAGAGTTTGGGGATGCCTCCTTTAGACTACTATTGGATAATAAATTAAATAAAATATTTTTTTTATTATTAATAAAGAATATCTGGAAGAAGTTATACTATTTAAAATGTATTGCCTAAGAGTATCTTTACAAAACTGACTTTGGCTGACATAAGGACTATAACTTTTTTCATGTGTATGCTAAAAAAATTTCAGTCTCCTGTCTCATATTCTTTGTACTGCTTTTTCCTGTTCCATCCTGTTTCACGTTAACTGTTAGCAAAATATTCTGTTGCCAGGAAAGCTCATATCTTTTTCCTGTCGATAATAGCTGACATGCTTAAAAGAAAAATTTGCATTGTTTAAATATTCTTATCTGTAATTTGCTTGAATCAAAATGAAGAACTATGTGATTTTGAAAAGTGCATATTAGTAAAAATTTAGTTTTGTATTTGAAATGGTAGTTTAGTGATTTGAGCATATTTAATAACTTTATGTGCAGGTCTGTCCGGCTGGATCCATAGGATTTCGTGACTTGCAGTGTGCCGCCTACAATGATAAATCTATAATGGGCAGCAAGAAATTCCAGTGGACTACATTTGTTGGAGGTAACTGTTTCTTTGTGTGTACAGTATTAGACACTTGAACCAAAACCCTACCCTATGCATATTTTTGTCAGTTATGCAAGTTAAATTTTATTTATGCAACTGAGTCTGTATGTGCTGCTTTTTTCAAACTGCATGTGACAGCAAATATTGTATAATAAGTTTGTTGTGCCTTATATGCACTTTTAGTATGGTTCTGTCATGCCTACATCTTTACTTTTGTTGGTCTGATCATCAATTTGAAAATAAATGCAAAATGTGATGTAATTGTTTAGAAAATATATTCTGAGACATTTAATATGTCACCAGTAGTTGGCATAGAGAAGATATAAGAATTGTGTAATACTGTATTCAGACATGAGAGCTCTCAGTTTGATTCAGTTTACTGTTATAGAGATGTTCAAAGTGATTAGACAGATTTATAAATATTAAACAGATACAATAAACAGAGAAAATAAAACCATACAATATTTACATTAACGTCTGAGAACAAGTGCTTTATGTTTTCATTCCAAACAAGCCACATTTATTTAATGTAATGTATCTATGATGGTTTTAACAGTTTTTAATTGTTATAAAGGAATGACAGTCATGGAAATAGGCAGATATATACATATTAAACAAACAGTAAAATATAAAAGCATACAATATTTACATCAACATAATATCAATTAACAAAAAAGTTATTCATTTAAACCTTAGATGATTCAGTTCTCTAATAGTAATGAATAATTTCATGTGAGTTAGGATATATCTTAGTGTAATGGCACAGCTAAGTATGTGGCTAGAGGCATAAACATTATACAGTAGATCAGTGGTCACCAACCTTTTTGACATCAAGGACCACTTTACTAGAAGCAAATTTTTCCAGGGACCTGATGGGGGGGAAGGATTCGGGGCAGGTTTGTAGGGCAGTTTTATACACAATTTACATTACATTTCTATTATTATTAAGTTATAATATCGTAATGTAAATTATACAACTTACCATAATGCAGAATCAGTGGGAGCCCTGAGCTTGTTTTCCTGCAACCAGATGATCTCATTTGGGGACAATGGAAGACAGTGACACGCAAAGTGTGTTGCTTATGTTCCGCCTACTCCGTAATCTCATTTTGGTTGCTGTCACTGCAAAAAACGCTGCCTTACAAAGATAGGATGTTGGAAATGGAAGCAGACTTTTCAGTGCTTTTGTGGCAACCTCAGGATATTCCGCCTTGACTTTAATCCAAAACGTATGGAGATTTGAAGTTGTCTCAAACATACATTTAAGGCCACCATCATTTGCAACCTCAAGCAGTTGATCCTCTTCAAGCACAGACAAAGTTGATTCACCTGGCTTATTCACAAATGGGTCACAGATCCATTCCTTCCCATTTCGGGGGTCTTTTGTGGTTGGGAATAATGCTCAAACTCTATTGAAAGCTGAGATAGATGATCATACACTAGCTAGGAGAAAGAAGATCCTGGCTTGGTATCTTTTAACAACCTCTGCTAACGTTTGAAACATATCAAAAATCCCTATGTTCACTCGTCAGCCCCATAAATCAAGTTTGGCTTTGAATGCAGCCACTTTATCTGCCAACTTGAACAACGGGTATCTTCTGCCTCTGCCCCACGTGCTACTGCTCCACCGCTGCCTCAGATTTTCCTCCTCAGGCTCCTCCAGCCTGGCTGGATACTGAGTCTGCAGAGTGGGTAAAGGTGGGGTGCCCAATAGTGCCTGTATGCCTGTTTATATTGAGAGGTTTCTGATCTTTTTTGGGACCCTCAATCCCCCCCCGCCCCCCCGCCCCCATGGGAAGTCACGCTGAAGTGTGTCCCGAAGCGCGATTGCTTCGCAGTAGAGCTGTGAGCCTGCTGTTGCCACGGCAACAAAAAAACAGTCTTAAACAGACGTGTTGATCACATTTTGGGACGCTCTTTGGCGTGTTGTTCCATTGACCAAGGTCCCAAGAGAGTTTAGAAACCTCACATTTTCTTGAATGAGTGCTGCATTAATAGGAATGTTTCTTGAACAAGCATCACTGAACCACATAAAAACTTCAAATGCATCAGTTCGCATACGTTTGCAACCCATAATTTTTCCTCTTTTTTTTGCATATAACAAAGACATATGCATTGCATTTGTCATTCCAACAGATTGCACATCACAAACATTAACACTGTTATTGTTTTTTCGTGTCTGCCGTTTCTATAGCAGGGTGACAATGAGTTTAATTCCAATGGATGTTTTTCAAATGTTGACGAGCAATAAGCAAAAAATATCACTGAAAACCACAGAAAACAAAAACAGCAAAAAAACAGTACGAGGAAAGTTCGAAGAAAGAATTTTTTTTTTACAGTGTTTCTGTTTGGGGATCGTTGTGCAAATGTGCACAACTGAGCTGCGACCACAGAACTAAATGCTCTGTGGATGATTCATTCAGGCATTTCAAGGTCACTTCGTTGTAATGAAAGTATCTGCTGAATGTACTTTGTAGTAACAAGATTTCTGTAGGCTCGTGTCATATGGGGAAACTGTCGGGTCCATAAAAATACTTCATTGTAATACTCTCTCACTTCGGTTTCTCTCCTCTCTCTGCACCGCTGCAAAGCCCCACCTGCCTAGTGTTCTGAAAAGTGTTGTCAGTGAAGGGGGCAGCCATTTTGCTGTAGCCCTTCACTGAATGAGTCTCCATTGCCAGCAATTCTCTTGTGGCCTGGCTGTCAGATGGCTATGGCCCGCTAGTGGGCTGCGGACCGGGGTTTGGGGACCCCTGTTATGGATAATGCTGAAGCCATTCTTCCTGTGGAGCAATGGAGCATTGCTTAAAAGCAGGAAAGAAAGGAATTAGTTTTTCCTGTCAATCTTTGTTCTAGCAGACAATACTAAAACTTTAAATTTAATAAAGCATAAAATAAAGATTTTATATTTAACATCCACATTTTTCCCCTTTTGACTCATGAGAATCAGATTAAACAATGGCTGATCTACATAAAAAGGAAAGCAGAGTTGAAGTTGTTGATGATTATGTTGTTGAAAGATGTGGTTCTGCAGAAGTCTGAACAATGTTTTTTGTTTTTTATATTTATCAAGAAGGAAACAAAGAGAACACATAAAATTGTCCAATAGAAATAATAATACCCAATACATTCAGAACTCTCCTTAAAAGTACATAACCCCATGTCCCAAAAGTAGATGCAAATCAGTCCGTTAATTTTGTACTGGAAAGAACACCATCACTTGAACCTTCAGCTTCCTGTCCTGTATTTTGCATATAGGATGCTATGTCCACAATATTGTGAGAAGCATCTTGAATCAATAATGGGATCCAACAACTGCACACATCCCCCCTTGACAGGATAGCAACATGTCCAGTACTATGCAATTTTTTTAGAACCACAGTCCTCATGGACACTTGTTCAGCAATAGATTCTTGGAAAAAATGGGAAGTTAAATTGGCCACTGCTTCCAGTGTTTAAGAAAGGTTACTGATTGCATTGTAAAGGGAAAAAAATGCTCTACTGAGGAAAAAAGGAAAATAAAGTTAAAGTCTGTCCTTTTGTAAGGGCACCCCTGGAATATGAAAGATGTTGAGGGAATGACTAGTGAACAGTCCAATGGGTAAAAAAATGGGGAATGTTATAAAAGCCACACCATTCTGCGGGCATCCAGGAGCATGCATTTTAACCACAGAGCAAGTAAATTATGTTGAGGGACACTAATGCCTTTGGAAGGCTTGTTTTAAAGAGAGGTTATAGTTGAATGCCCCAGCCATAGTAAAATCTCACAGGATAAAAAAGCAGACTTGCATTACCCAGTTCAGAACAAGTGCCAAACAGTGGCAGAGAGATACTACAGTGTTATTCTGTCACACACCTGTAGGTGTGAGTGAACTTTTTCCCTTGTACTCTGAGACTATATGGACATATGGGATTCACTCTGGAACAATATGATGTTGCCTCATGTTATGATTGTACTTGATATAACTTTGTGAAATGTTTGTATATGTAATGTTGCACACATTTAGACAATACACTGAAACATGAAGTAGAGCTGCATCAAGTGGAGCAAAGTCAGGTAGGTTTGGAACAGGCATTGGAACAGAAGAGTCAGAAAACAGGGTCAAATATCATTGTCTCTGACGTGAGAAAGAGTTGTAACAAATAAAGGAGGGCAATGTATCTGTTACAGTTCTAGTCTTAAAATTAACCCACCCAGTAAGTCCAAAATATTCAGTCAAAGATAATGGAAGAAATGGGATACCTGTGCTGACGTAATGTGGAAGATCAGCACAGACCCAACAGGAGTTGTTAAACATTGAAGAGGTCCAAATGTGAGAGAATTCTAAATACGTATTAATACTTTAGGTGTGTCCTTGGTCACAGGGGGGTAATACTATGTGAAAGTTCTCTGCTGTTGTGGCTATAGGAGATAAGAGTGGGCTGGTAAGCTGAGGTATATTAGTGAAATTCAGGAATGTATGTGCAGTGTCAGGGCTGCTGTTATCTTTCTTTGAGTCCATATAAGCTCAATGTACTTTGCTATAGCCCTGCAAGCTGATGAAGATGAGAATGAACAAGATGAAAAGCCCTCATTTTATGCAGATGCAAGTCAACAGTGGTATACATGAACCTGTAGGTTATCCTTTGCATTTTACAGCACCAAGGTGTTCTTTCATTGGTGCATTTTAATGTAGACAATGTGTCCTGGATAGATGGAGTGAGCAGGTTCATTTAAAGCAGGTGGAAGTGCAGATTCATCCTTGGAGTAAACAGAACTGAGAGAACATGTTAAGGTAATAAAGTAAGATTTCAAGCTTTCAGTCAAACAATATACTACATATCCATCTGTTTGTAAGTCAAAGGTGCAGTTGCAAGTTGTTTCATAAGTTTTCCAGTTAAAATTTCTTGAGGAGAAAGTTCTGTTGGTATCATCCTAATAAAGTTAAGTACTAAAGGTAAGAATCTGGCCAGTTCAAGCCTGATTCTGTATACAATTTGATAAGATTATTTTTAATAGTACGATTAGTCCATTTAACTAATCCTATAACTGATAAGAAGAATGGAAAAGCTCATGAACCCATAATGCTTTAACTGAATTACTTTATTTATAAACATTAGAGGAGTTTGAAAGTTGAGCTTTGTTGGTGGTGAGCAGACATACCATACAAAAAACTGCATTTTTTTACAGTTACAGTACAATCATCCATCCATTATTCAACCCGCTATATCCTAGCTACAGGGTCATGGGGGTCTGCTGGAGCCAATCCCAGCCAACACAGGACGCAAGGCAGGGAACAAACCCCGGGCAGGGTGCCAGCTCACCACAGGGCACACACACACTAGTGACAATTTAGTATCGCCAATGCACCTAACCTGCATGTCTTTGGACTGTGGGAGGAAACTGGAGTACCCAGAGGAAACCCACGCAGACACGGGGAGAACATGCAAAATCCATATAGGTAGGACCTGGGAAGCGAACCCAGGTCTCCTAACTGCAAGGCAGCAGCGCTACCCACTGTGCCACCATGCCACTTTACTGCTATATATTTGCATATTTTATTTATTTATTCCCAAGTCACATATAATAAATTGTTTGTAATATAAATTTAAACTGTAACCTACCTCTCAGTGAGAATAACATGTTTAAAACTTTGAGATTCTACAAAAGCAACTTAGTTCTGTTAATGATATTGAAATGTCAGAAATCTTTTTTTGTCTAGTTAAGAAGAAGAAGATTGTACTTATCGCAAACTAAATACATTCTTATTTTTTTACAAAGTGAGAAATTGTATGCCTGGCATCAGTTGTTCTGGGATTGGGTTAACCATTTTGAAAGACGTGCAGGTTAGGTGGATTGACAATGCTAAATTGGCCCCAGTGTATATGTGTGTGTGTGTGTATGCCCTGCAATGGGCTGGCATCCTGCCCAGGGACTGATTTGGTACTGTTCCTTCCGTGTGTCTAATGAGCTTCCCCATCTCTGCTTTGGATCTGGATTTAGAAAATGTATGGATTGATGGAAAAAAAAAAATATTTTGTCACTGTGTGTGATGTGTGGCTGAGGTTTGCTCAGACCACTGCACTGCTAATTGTACAGGTGGCATATTCATGCATCAGAAGTATACACATGAATGATCAGACATGCTTGTGTGACTTTGCTGTTATTTAAATACCTGCTTGAGAATCTGTTTGCAGACAGGGATGGCTATGTGACATGTCAGTCAGTCATTGTCCAACCCGATATATCCTAACACAGGGTCAGGGGGGTCTGCTGGAGCCAATCCCAGCCAACATAGGGCGCAAGGCAGGAACAAACCCCGGGCAGGGCTCCACCGCAGGGTACACACACACAGCCACACACCAAGCACACATTAGGGACAATTTCGGATCGCCAAATGCACCTAACCAGCTTGTCTTTGGACCCGGAGGAAACCCACGCAGACACGGGGAGAACATGCAAACTCCACGCAGGGAGGAACCGGGAAGCGAACCCAGGTCTCCTTACTGCAAGGTAAGTGCTACCACTGCGCCACCGTGCTGCCCTATGTGGCATGTAAAAGAGGAAAATATTGTATATAAAATATATCCCTTAAGCTGAATTTGAAACAATAAAGTAATCCACTTTTTATGTAGTGCAGAATGATTGTCAGTTTATTTTAAAGATAAGCAACATATAAGTGAGAATTGCTTAGGCAGGAAGGATTTAATGATCATATTCGTTGTTTAGCAACATATTTACAATATCTGTGGTCTTAAAAATAATGAAATAAACTTTTTTAGGAAAAATAAACCTTTATTGGAGATTTATTCAATTAACAAAGTGCATTTGTTGGGGGGGTACCACACTCCCTCCCCCAGCTTCCCTGTAACTCTACTTATGTTTACAAGGATAGATATAGATGGTATTTGAAAGTTGAGTGTTAAGTCCTTTATTAAATGCTTAGCAACTGCGGTTGAATCAGGCTTTCTACTAGGAAAAGTCTACATTAAGAAAACAAACCCACCATAACTAATACATATTCAAAACCCTGTGCTTTAGATAACTGTAAAAAATGCATTTGTACATGCATTAAAAGGCCCCAGAGTCGAAGATACACACTTGAAAAGGAATGGTTTTACTTTACGAGTTTTGTGTTGTTGGCAGGTCATTGAGCACAAATGTTGTGGGTTAGGAAACAAAACCAGCAGCAAACTTAATTTGCTTAATAAGGCATAGCATTCCTTCTTTTGACACATGAGATGGGCCATAAGAAATTTGGTCCAACCGAAGCTAAAAGGACTATGGGGCTTCAAGTTGGACACTTTTGGAACATCACAGACCCTCAAGAGTCAGGTGCATGTCTTGGTGCTATCCAAACCTGCATTTCTTTTTCTCTACTTTGACTTTGCTCATTAATTAATTGAGTGAGATCAAATTGTGTAGTTGAGAGAGGGCACTTAAAGGACTTGAGATTGCCCCTTGTTTAGAATGCTAAAGTGTTCCTTCTAGTTCCCTAATTCAATCTTGTTTTTAATTTATTTTGAAAACAATACATTTTCCTTTGCAAAGTTAAGGCACTCCATGTATGTTTCTGAAATTAGGAATCTTAAAGATTGGTTATTTATTCTATATAAAGTCATTTTAAAAATATTTAAATGTTTGTGGTTGCATTATGGATTTCCCACATCATCTTGTTGTATCCTATTGATGTTGTCATTGTGGACTTGGATTGCTATGTGGTTACTAGTGACACACTCCCCTGTGGCAGCTGCACTCATTATAGTAGTACCAATAGCTTTCAGATCGGTCATTCAAGTATGCAATTTTGTGACTTCCTGTTCAGAACATTTTGCTGCACTTTGTTCTCTCATTTATTTTGTCGCTAACCTTTTCTTTACACTTACAGTACTATGATTCTTGCCTTATCCCTGGTTTAATTGTTTGGCTATTTTAAACTCTTGGTTTTTGATCCTTGCTTCTTCCTATTCACTTTCTCCACCTAATGCTTATAATTAATTTCTGTTCATCTCTGACAGCAGTACATTTTGTAGCTGTGTCATTTTTCTTTAGTGTGTGCCCGACATCTTATTACAGCAGATACAGATGGCAACTGCAGAGCATCAAGCAAATTTGAAATTCACATGATGTTTTTAATGGGAGAGCCAGGCGAGGTTAGAAACCTATAATGCTTCCAAAAAGGTCCCCAAAATCCCGGACTACCCTAAAAGAATAGCAGGAGTCAGTATAAATTTTATTAGTTTGAACCTTAGGAAGTATACACACCCTAGCTAACACAAATAATTTGGCTGCTTGTACAGAATAGATTTAGCCTTTTCTATGTGTTATATTTCTGTACATATGTGTTGTGATCCACTCACCCGAAATAGCCACAGAGGTTCAATGCTTTCAGAAATAGCCAATCTCACCAGCCTATCCAGAAGATGAGCACTAAAAGACAGACAGCCTAGCTTCAATTTGAGTGGCTGGCTTGGGACTACATTGGGCTGAAATGCCCTTTACTCTTAAAGTTCAAAAATATAGTTTGTTATGCCCCAAAATATGGAATGTCCTACTTGGAAGGGGAAAACCATCAACCCCTGGTTAGTGCAGTGTGAGGCAACAAAAATCTTTATAAAAGAAGCATTTATTAACAAAAATTAAAAAAAAATACCAAATGCTCAAAAATGTGAAAAAGGGGCAAAAGGAGTTGCTAACAAGGTCATTCTAGCAAACAAGTTCCAAAACAACAACAACAACAACAATTTATTTCTTGTACAGCCCCAGATCACACAAGGAATGTCTCAATGGGCTTTAACAGGCCTTTTTTGTTAAAAAAAAACACATAGCCTTCACTCTCCAAGAAGACAAGAAAAAACGTGTATGGAAAAAATGGAAGAAATCGTGGGAAGGGAAATTTAGAGGGAGACCTACTTACAGGTAGGTTAAGTGTGCAATGGGTGTCAAAAATGGGGCAAATACAACACACAAACAGACTACAATTAATCCTCTTCACAGAGCTATCTATCATTGCCACCTCAGAAATACAATAGTACAAAATACTTCGTTCTTGCACAGCACTCCTCATCAAATTCAGACGCAGAGTGCCATGACACCTCTTAAGGCAAAATGCAGGAATAGATTTACCACTTACTGGGAAACACCAACAAATCAGCTCATAAGTCTTAAAGAGCAAACTGCACAGTTCCAGCCATTGAAACCAAAGAATAAGAGTGAGAGGCAAGATCCTCAACCTTGTATGCTGCAACAGCAAGCCTTGCCAGGAGAACCTATTACTCTTACAAATTCTGCTTGACCTACTTCACAGCATCACCTACCTAAATATTTACAAGACTTTAATACTTTTTTATATAACAACATTATTAATGTTAGTGTGTTTAGTCTTCTGGTTCTGAAATATCAATGTTAGAAATGGGGATAAGTATGTTTTGGCATGTTCAGGAAGAGGGGGAAGCTTTTAGAGTTTGTTAGCAGTGGCATTCAGTACACAGAAGCCTGGTTCTGTTTTTGGCTCAGATTGAAAATTAATAAAGACAAAGAGATTCCTGCCAACTCCCCACACTGTGAGTGTTTATTCTGAAGTATATAGGAAGAAGAAGCAAAGAACAATAACTGTGAGTAGCTCTAATTATTAGCTTACAGTAAAGAAAAAAGAAAAAGTCATTTGCTATCCAAATCCAGATTTGCTCAGTCTGCTGAATGCAATGCAGTTATGGCATGTTGCATATGGGCAGAGATTGTTTCAGACCAGGCTGATCCTGCTAGTTTATAGTATGTCGCATTTGAACCACATCTGAATTTTAAGCACACAGGCTGACTTGTAGGCGGTTCAGTTAGCATGTCAGAGTCCACATTAGAACAGACATTACCTGACCAGCCAAAAACATTTGGGGTGCATCCAGACGGATTTGTCCATATCATATCCTAATTATTTAGCCCAAATTTGTCACTAGCCCAACAGAATTAGAGGTGAATATGTGACTTACAGTGAAGATTTTGTACACAATGCTTGATTTCTTTAAAGTATAAAAGGAAGGAATATGAACAAAGTGTCACACAGAGCTGCCTTTATGCACAAAATATATACAATGATTTTATAGCTTTTTCTAAAAAAAATTTTTTAACTTGGTGGCTTAATTCTCAGGAATATAGCATGCAGTTTCCCCAAACATAAACAATCACTACTAAAGGGGAGCAGGATAATTAACTTGTGATGTTATGAATTTAAACCTCACCAGTTACCAGCGTACACGTCTACTCTTCACTTGCCATCAGTGCCTGAAGTCTTTTAAAGATATCCATTAAAGTACAATAATTAAAATGTCTTTTATCATCTGTAATTTGCACTGTTTTATGTGTTTTTAGCTATGAAGATTTAGCCCTTGTGATGCATGAAGAGTTATTAAATGCTTCATATCAATAAATATGACATTTACAAAATTTAGCTCTCCTTTTGTTGCAAATGTTCAGTTCTCTAAAAACATAGAAGTGAAAAATGAGAAAAGATATTACTGGAAAGTATCACTTCTTTCTTCACATTAGGTAAGAAAAATAATTTTAACTGGTATATTCTTACTATTAATCAAATTTTAAAATGCATACAGTATGTAAATGTGTGTTCTGTTATGTTGTTTGATTAACGTACATGGCACTTATCTGGATCATTTGTAGTTCAGGTACTCAGACAAATGATTTAAACTTTAAAAATAAAGGGCACAAAAGCAGACACATGTGTAACCCCTCTTGTTTCTTGCATAAATGAGGAATAAAAAGTAAATATTAAACAATTTATTGTGGTTATTAGCTGACAAGTAGGTCATCAGTTTTGGCCCATTCTATAATTTAATGTATAGTGGGTACGGAAAGTATTCAGACCCCCTTCAATTTTTCACTCTTTGTTATATTGCAGCCATTTGCTAAAATCATTTCAATTAATTTTTTTCCTCATTAATGTACACACAGCACCCCATATTGACAGACAAAAAAAAAGAATTTTTGAAATTGTTGCAGATTTATTAAAAAAGAAAAACTGAAATATCACATGGTCCTCCCTGTAATTTGAAGTAATGATACAAAATAAGAAATCAATTAATGCAAGTGCATGTTTTAAGCCATTGTGTTGACTCATAATATCAAAGAAAAAAAAACATTCACTCTTATTTGTTGTTTCACAAACTCTGTGAAACCACCTTGGGCACATATCACAGGCAATCTGTCAGATATGAAAAATCAAAAAATAGGGAATTTTGATTGACTTACTGTAATATTTAAACATTAAGCATTTAACATATTTCATATTAATTTCAATAATTCATGTAAGAATTTGTTGGTTAGAAACAATATTAAATGAACAAAACCAGCACTGGTAAATTACTTAACTCTTTAATTTACTAAATTAACTACTGTGCCAGAATCTTCCTCTATTTGTACTCCTCACCAAACATGGCACACTTCACTTTGACCATTTTTACAATGCAGTATATGAACATACTAGCTGAATACCCGCGCTTCGCAGCGGAGAAGTAGTGTGTTAAAGAAGTTATGAAAAAGAAAAGGAAATATTTTAAAAATAACGTAACATGATTGACAATATAATTGTTTTGTCATTGTCATGAGTGTTGCTGGCATATATATATATATATACACTCACACACACACACACATATATAAACATATATATACACATCATATATATATATATATATACACACACACACACACACACACACATATATATATATATACACACACACACATATATACATATATACACACAAACACATATATACAAATATACACATATACATATCTACATATATACTGTATATAAACATATATATATATATATACAAATCTACATATATATATTAGGGGTGGGACTCGATTAAAAAAATTAATCCAATTAATTAGAGGCTGTGTAATAATTAATCTTGATTAATCGTATGTAATCGCACACAGGGCCGATCCTGGGTAGATGGCCGCCTTTGTGCGAATGTGGTTTCGCCGCCCTACGTACCTATTTTCTATTATGATATGACGGATATTACTATTACATGTACTACTTCAAACAGGATTAAGACGGTGTTAGGGTTAGAGTCGGGATGTATAAATAAAATTTAATTTCAAACGATTAGTTTTTATAAAAACTAAATAAAGAATCACAAAAATAAAAAAATCACATACATACATTAATTTATTAGTTAAACATCAAAGAATGATTCTCCTAGCTTTAACAGTAGCAAATTCATCTATTATGTTTAAATGATCCAGTTTTTCACAAATTTCAGATTCTATAGACAGAAGCACAACATCACTCAATCGTTGTTGCCCGATAGTGGAATGGAGATCATTTTTAATTATCTTGAGTTTTGAGAAGCTCCTTTCAGATGCTGCCACTGATACAGGCAACGTGAGAAAAATGCGTAATTCCAATGCAGAGATTCGGAAAACAAACCCGCTTTCACGTTTTGTCTTTCTCTCGGACATTCTACAAAATAGGTAGAATAAAGGGCTAATTCAAATATAATAATAATTTTGTAATAATCTTGGGCCTAATTCACACAAGTGACATATACACAATACACACTAATGTCATGTCAGTGTGCATTGGGCAATAAGTAAACATGTAAAAGTTTGTAATTTTTCTGAAATATTTCATTAACACTTTGAGCCC
>JANRMT010062829.1:3637088-3648895 GCA_026402145.1 Polypterus bichir lapradei | reverse complement strand
GGGCTCAAAGTGTTAAAAAAATCTGTACATACTTTCTCAATGAAACAGCATATCATAATCATAACGTACGTTTGTGTAGAACCACGAGTCCTGAGCCTTTGTGTAGTCCAAACAAATAGAATCAAACCAAACCAAACCAGCCTAGATTAGAAAGCCGGCTTATTTAATCGTTCTAAGCGACAGGCAGCTCTGCACACAGTGACAAACAGTCAATTCAGAGATCGCCGCAGCCCCGCTGTCTTTTGCCGCTTCTCTTGACTCGCAATCCCGTTGAGGAACGTACGCGTCTCACATGAAATCTATCGCCTTCGCGACGCAACTATGAAACATGCAAGTTGAACGTTGACTAAGGGACTACACACATTTAGAGTTTTGGTCGCGCGTAGTAAACACATGGTAAGCAATGGAACCGTTCAGACAGAGCGTGCGATGAGCCGGCAACCATGAAAGGCTTTTGCGCCCGCTCGCGCGAGCAAATCGCTATGTATGTGGAGTCCCTAATAGGCATCAGCGCATCGACTACAATACACGCTACACGCAACTTTGTCAAACTTTGCTCACTGCAAACGCCGCCGCTGCTATAGTCGTCGGCCGCCCTCAGACTTTAAAATTCAAAGGCGGACAGCCGCCGGTCGCAGCGTCGCCGGCTGCTGCACGTCTCCTCAACGGCCGCCTTTGAGTTTGGCCGCCCACGTGCGGGGCACGTTTTTGCCCGTCGCCAGGATTGGCCCTGATCGCACACATAAATTTGCCCCAAATCGCAAATGTGTTTTTTTAATTTAAAAGGGTTTTAGTGGGCGACAGAATCAAATAATAGACATGGACATGAATATTGTAAACTCAAGCTCTTTTAATTTCTGAAAAAAAAAATGCTTTTAAACTGCATTTGAATTCAAAACAGAAACAAAAATATCATCCCTGGTTAAAATTGAGCAGACTTAAAAATAAAGTGGTAGTTTAAGTACTTTAAGTACATTTTCAGAATGTTATTGTCTTTAAATAATAACCAAAATTTAAACAGAAAGTGCAGTTTTTCTTCTTAAAAAAATAAGTCAGAAACATAAAAGGTAATTTGACCAACTTAATCTTTAAACTCTGAGTAACCTTAGCCAAAATTATTTTGTACATTAGGCTAAAACAGTGTGATCATTGAACATTTTGTAATTAGATGTAATTAGAATTACTAACGGTCACGGAACTCCAATGATCCCCAGTAAGAGCCACAAAGTCCGTTTCTGTAATGCATCTAATTTTGCTTGGTTGTGCACAAAACCATGCTTTTATCAAGGCTTCGCTCGGGTAGTTTTTTGAAATGAAATTTTCCTCCGATCAGGAACGCGCTTCATTCCGAGTGTAACATTTTTGTAGCTGTGATGTGTGCACCAGTGTAATCGATGTACCAGGAAATCATGCATTGACAAAAGTTCCCCTTTGCTTGGAATTAAAAATGTGATTAAATGCGTTATTTTTTGTTATGGAGTACATGCATCGAAGCTTCTCAGCTGTGCTTGTGCTAAGAATAGGAAAGATTTTAAAAATAACGTAACATGATTCTGCGTTAACTGCATATTTTTTCATACGTCTCAAACCAAGGAAATGCGAGGTTAAAATGAACCGAGAAGCACGCGTACATACTCAGTACATCCCCTCTCGGGAATCGAACCTCGGATGTAGGCGATAGAGGCAAAGCCTCTACAATTACGCCACGGTGTGTGGCTTATGTATTTGAGAGTATGTAGATCGGGATATATATATATATTCGCACCGGAGACGTAGTGTGTTAAAGAAGCTATGGAAAAGAAAAGGGAACATTTTAAAAATAACGTAACATGATTGTCAATATACAGTAATTGCTTTGTGAGTGTTGCTGTGATCAAGGATTCGATTATCATTATTTGTTTCAATCAGGGTCGTATTTGTACGATGTGTTGTGTTCAAGTTACATTCTGTGTTTGTCAGTCGTTGTAAAGATTAAATTCTGTAATTACAGCCACATTAGCTCCACAAATGAGACACACGGGTTTACCGGCAATGTCAGTAAACATATACTCAGCCTCCCATCGGTTTTTAAAGGCTCTATTTTCAGAATCAACTTTTCTCTTCGGCATCGTGTGGGCTAGCTTCGCAATAACTTGCAGCAACGCGGTAAATGTTCGGCAAGGCAGCTGAATCGCTGCATTATGGGATCTGTAGTTTATTGTGTTACCAGCGCTTCATATACCCGGGCCATTAATAACAATAATACAGTATATAAAATGATCTCGCGGGCCGGATATAATTACACGCCGGGCCGGATGTGGCCCGTGGGCTTTGAGTTTGACTCATATGGACTAAATTGAACTTGAAAAGAAATATTTTTTGGAATGTGATCGCGCAAGTCAGTACATCGAGCCCGCGTGCTATTGTGGTTTTGCTTGTGTGCTTCAGTAAGTTACCGTCCCCTCGCTCTTACTTTTTTACCGTTCATCTAATGAATACACTGAGTATGGCTTTACCAAAACAATCATTGATCGCGAATAAAGTATCCATTATTCATGAAGCTTCAATAGGTGAATAGGTGATCTGTCTTTCTGCGTTAACCGCATGCGTTTTCATACGTCTCAAACTAAGGGGATGCGAGGTTAAAATAAATCGAGAAGCGCGCGTACATACTTAGTGCATCGCCTTTCGGGAATCGAACCTTGGACGTGGGCGCTACAGGCGAATGCTTTACCATCGCGCCACTGCATGTGGTTTATCTATTCGAGCGTAGCAGTGTAATTAGGTTTTTGTTCGGCACTCTTTGGAACTGTTACTTTTTGTCTGCGGACTGCGTCAGTTCACGTGAGCCGCTGAATATGGTTTTATATGTCACTCGCTCGCTTCTAATTGTTTCGCTGCCTTCTTAATTATATAATGCATGTTTTCTAAAGCGCGTTTTGTAGCTCTTCCTGGCTTTCTACGTAATGCGTGATTACGTGAGAGGCGTGATGATGTCATACGGAAGTCCGCCCCTCCAACTCAACTCCATTACTGTAAATGGAGAAAAGCAACTTCCAGTTATGACCATTACGCGTAGAATTTCGAAATGAAACCTGCCCAACTTTTGTAAGGAAGCTGTAAGGAATGAGCCTGCCAAATTTCAGCCTTCTACCTACACGGGAAGTTGGAGAATTAGTGATGAGTCAGTCAGTCAGTCAGTCAGTCAGTCAGTCAGTGAGTGAGTGAGTGAGTGAGTGAGTGAGTGAGTGAGTGAGTGAGGGCTTTGCCGTTTATTAGTATAGATTAGATACAGACACTAGTTAAGATACATGCATCATATTATATAATGCAAACTATCAAATATCATTTGTCACTTTCACTTTTTTCACAGATCTTTTACCAATTATGTTAAAATAAATGCATACAGTATGTTGTTTTATTCAGATAAATGAAAACTGATTTCAATTAGATTAACAGAAATGACATTATGGCATAGCATACAGTAGAATTTGCATGTCACAAAACAGGTTTACTGGAGTCCTTCAACAGCTTCATGACAATTTCCAATCTTAAATCAGCTGTGATTTCGCAATGTCAGTCAAAAAGAACACTGTTTCAAGATTTTTTTCTACAAACGATGTTTATAAGGATATTTAGTCATAGCACTGTTCATCAGTTTATTCTTTGCATGGGTAACTGTGAGTAATGACCAGGTCCATGTTAAAGCTAAACATTCAGCAGTGAGTTAAGGAAGTATGGATATTTTATGAGCTCCTGAACGTGCAGCATGTGCCTGTAAAGTATGTGCATTCAAAGCAAATGTACCACATGATGTTCCATCCGGCAGGCATGGATATGGAACAGCCTCACAAGACCACCAAGACAAAGGTAGTCTCTTTTTTCCTCATGAAGGCTCTGAAATTAAAGATTGTGCCCAGCACTGAATTACATATTTACTTTATCCACCTTTTTCAGTCTATTAACACTGCAAAATCAGAATTATGCAAACATAAATGCTAGGTTAACTTCTTTATGCTAGGTTAACTTCTTTATTGTTTCTTCATTCTCTCCAAATGAATCCAAAACTTCTGAATTTCTTTGGAATGGGTATATTTTCTGTTTTGCAGACATTTCACATTAATTAAGCAAACTCAGATTGCTTACAGCACTTGAACTTCCCATTAGCCTAAAGCCCCCACCACCATCTTCCTCCCTATTTTCAGTTCAAGCTAAAATTAAAATGCCAGTTTGTTCCTTTTCTATTATGGGAGACAACCAATTTTGTTTTCCTTATAGATACATTAAATTATAGTGGGGACTGAATCTGATGACCTACTCATCAATTTTGGCCCCTCCTTTATTTTCAGGTCAAACAAAAATTAAGGTGAAAGTTTGTTCTTTTTATATTATGAAAACAAGAATGGTATTAAGCATTTATCAACTGATTTCTTATTCTTTACTGGAACATTCAATTATAGGAGGGGTTAAATCTGATTACTTTTCCATCAGTTTTGGTCTCCCTTTATTTTAAATTTAAACAAATAATTAAAATGGATGTTGTTATATTATGAGACATATGAATGGATTAAAACATGTAACTAATTCTTATTTTTTATTGATACATTAAATTATATGAAGGTTGGGTTAATCGTATGACCTATCTATCAACCACAGTAAATTGTTTGGCTCTGACTTCCTATTCCTCATTTATTCAAGACATAGGAGGTGTAACACATCTATCCACTTTTGTGCCCTTAATGTTTAAAATATAAATCGTCTTTCTCAGTAACTGAATCAAACATGATCAAGGTAAGTGCCATTTTAGTTAATAAAATAAGATAAAAGAGTAAGAATTTACATGCACATAATACATTTTAAAAATGTATTAGGAGTAAGAATAAGCCGGAAAGAATTTGTTGTTCTTACCTTAAGTGAAGAAAGAAGTGACATTTTTGCAGTAATGTCTTTCCTCATTTATTCATGTTTATAATTCCTTTTAAATTCCATTAACTGAATGTTTGCAACAAAATGCTTTTTGAACTTTTTAAGTGTCAGATCCCCTATTTTGACATGAAGCATGTTTTATTTAATAACACTTTTAACCCTAATAAGGGTTTAACCTTCATATCTACAAAAACCCAAAACAGTGCAAATTATTGAGATGTTTCCTGGGAAAATATTTTGAGAAATGATCAAAGGCATTTTAATTATTATGCTTTAAAGTCTGTTTTTAAAAGACTTATGAGATTGATGGCATGTAAAGAGCAGATGTGTACACTGATAATTGGTTAGATTTAAATTCGGGACATCACAGGTTAATCATCCTGCTATCTCTAGTAGTGATCATACACCTGAGAACTAAGCCACCAAGACAAAAAAAAAGTTTTAGAAAAATCTGTAAAATCATTGTATATATTTTTTGTATAAAGGCAGCTCTGTGTAACACTTCCTTCATATTCTTTCTCTCTGCACTTTAAAGGATTCAAGCATTGTGCACAGAGTCTTCACTGTAAGACAAATCTTCACTGAATTAAGCCACCAAGACAAAAATGTTTTATAAAAAGCTGTAAAATCATTGTATATATTTTATGTAGTAAGGTACCTTCGCAGGATACTTCATTCATATTCTGATATTTATACCTTTAAAGAAATGTGCATGCAATTTTTACATGTAAAGGCCCATTAATACTTGGGCACAGCCACAGACATTGGATGTGCATTCTGGATATTTGAACCGTTGCTCTGGTTTTTGAACCCACCTCTGGTTTTCAGATTGGAACTGTGCTTTTTGACAATTTTGAACCTCTGCTCTGTTTTTGATCACAATTTTTGTTTTTTGTATTGGAACTTTGTTTACTGTGTATCATCTGGCCTTTTCAGGCATCCCCTTTTGCATTTTGGAGCTTTGGGGCTTGCACTGCCTTTTTGTTAAAATAAACCTTTATTTTATAAACATTGCTTCTCAGCCCTTTGAACAACTAGTTGGGGTATTTGATGATGTTCTTCCCACTTCCAGTGGACAACTTTGGAAGTGGTTGGACACCTGTGCTTTTGGAGCTCCCCAGATCATGACAGCACAAGCACAGATACACAGTGTAGTCTTCTTCTTTCTCTTTCTGTTTTTTCTCTGTCTATCTACCTCCTTCCAGGGAGGGTTGCCTTCCTTCCTTGCCAGCTCTGGCTCACTGAAGGATGCTGGATTACTTCCTTTTATGTCAGACCCAAGAGTACTTCCACTGCCAGGGCATAGACCAAAGGAAGTCCCGAAAAGTGGGGATATTAAATTCCTGCAGCAACCCCTATCAACTCGCATGGGTTCCACATGGCTTCTGTGGTCCAGGGATGTTTTTATCTAGTAGATGGCAGATGAAAATATCCAACTTTAGGAGGTTTTTTCCATTGTACTCATATCTTATTCTCCTGTTCGGGTAAGAGTCACATACTCATCCTGGCCAGGATGCCTGCTAATTCTGCTTGGCAATTGCAGTGATTATATTAAATTTGTCAATTTGCTTTAATAATTTAATAGAAATGTATATGTTGGGGGCTGCAATGGTACGATTATAACTAGGCAGTTTCCATAATCATAAGGAACCTTTTTGGATGATGGATTAAATAGAGACTTAACAACAATCAACTAATAATTTAAGCATTGGTTTAATTACATAAAATAAATGTGTTTTTGTTCTTTAAAGAAATGCTAACTATTAAATATATTAACAATAATTCCACTTAAAGCAAATGGATTGTTGTGGTGACATTTTCAGCTTCACATAGGGCAGCAAAAATGCTAGAGTCGGCCCTGTGTAAACATGTTAATGCAATAAAATTCTCACACATTTTTATATGAGCTCTATTTCTTCTTCCATGCTTAATAGTATTATCAGCAACATTGCTAAACGCATACAAAATTTAGAACCTCAATTATAAAAATTATCTTTATACATTTAACACTAGAATAACCAAAGGTGTGGGGCAGACTGACTGCCAAGATGAAACCGGATCTCTTGCTGCATCCAAATGGTGCCATCTTTCACCTTTACGCCTGGTGCAGCTGCGTTGTTCTTATATGTGAATGGACGTTTCTTATGGGGAGGGCATCTGTTCTCTTTGTCCGATGTAAAACCCTCGTGCTTATCTGAGTTCATCTCTGTTATAGCATGTCTTTATTTGAAAACAGCAGTGTCAGATCAGGGAGAGCGTGAACTCGACTGAGAGAATAAAACTGAATTAAAAAAAAAAGGTATCCTTTACAAGTACAGTAATCCCTCCTCGATCGCGGGGGTTGCGTTCCAGACCCCCCCGCGATAGGTGAAAATCCGCGAAGTAGAAACCATATGTTTGTATGGTTATTTTTATATATTTTAAGCCCTTATAAACTCTCCCACACTGTTTATAAATATTCCCCGCAGAGTTATACAGCATAATCCCTTTGTATTCTCTTAGATATTAGGTAAGATTCATTGAAATTATGTATATAAACACACTGTTTATATACAGTAAAACCTAAATATTATTTTAAAGATATTGAGTGTCTCCGATATCACATATGTTACAGCCATTACGATAGACAGGCCACCAGCAATAAATACGTACAATGCAAGAAAAATAGTATACAGTAAATGTGTGTACAGTGACACTAAACGTACGTACATGTACTAAGCACTGTAAGAAGAAAATTAATTATGGTTACTCACCAACAATGACACGATGACTTGTCCGATAACAATGAGTTTAATTTTACTGCACAACAAAGGAGAGCGTTACAGCCCTTGTAAAGGAGCCACCTCAGGCGATTGTGTAGCACTGCCGTTGTTCTTCTGGCAGTCTTCAATCCAAATCCCTAAAGCAGATTCCATCCAGACTACTGCCTTATTACATCCACTTACAACTCGTTTTACACCCTGGTTAAAAGGACACTGCAGCCGTAGATCTTATATTCCTTTCCTACTTTTTAAATAAAAAGAATCGCAGCCTTCAACAAATCCAAAACGTTTACCTTTTCGGCAATCGTTAACATCTTCTTCTTGTGCTTGGGCACGGCCCCTGAAGAAGTAGCAGATTGTTTTGGAGCCATAATGAAGGGCTTGACTATGCACAAAGATAAACACTAAAGAGCACAACTCTTTACACAGCGAAACACGTTGATGCTGAATGAGCGAGATGAGACTTCCTGGTTAACACTGCATTCAGCACGCAGGAGCTCAACTGCGTGCTCTGATTGGTTAGCTTCTCAGCCATCCGCCAATAGCGTCCCTTGTATGAAATCAACTGGGCAAACCAACTGAGGAAGCATGTACAGGAAGTAAAAAGACACATTGTCCGCAGAACCCGCGAAGCAGCGAAAAATCTGCGTTATATATTTAGTTATGCTTTCATATAAAATCCGCGATAGAGTGAAGCCGCGAAAGTCGAAGCGCAATATAGCGAGGGATTACTGTACCATAAATTTACACCAGCTGTTACAGACTCAAATCAAATGTATGTTTTTATTGTATAATAGTAACAATAAGAGCAGCTCACTACTCAAAACGTTTATTTTGGGACCCAGGAAGGCTCAAACCCACAACCTATTGATTACAAATCAGCAGTTCTTACCGCTGTACTACCAAAGAAGTCATGACAATGAAGTACACTAACCCGATTTCTTTTTCTCTGGTTATAGTCTTGAATAAAAGCACACTTGTTTTGTTATTTTTGTACCTTTTGTGAAAGTGCTTATTTGATATTTGGACTTCAGTCTTCACACATTATACATTTCATGTCAAAATGTTGTCGTTAGTACTAAAACATGAAAAAAGTTAGGTATTTGTTCAACATTTTTTGCATTTCCTGTCATCCTACACTTACATAGATCTTTGTAACGATATATTATTTACCCTATACTGTGGCAAGTACCTCACTCCCAGATAAATGAGGCTTGAGTTGAGAGAGCTTTTTGTCCTTTCTGTGGTGGCTTGGGGGATGAGACAGCAGGCTACTTTCTGCTTGTGCTTATCGACACATTTACAAAACAAAACACACAGACGGAGAGGTACGAACGGATTTAAGGTGGGCTGGGTTTACAAGTTTTTTCGTAGGCTTTGGTAATTCTAGTGTTAATGATCCCTATTTACTGTGTGATCTGTGATACATGCAAATGAAGCAATTTCAACATCCATTGAGAGTCTGGCTATTGAATCACAGAATGAGCCAGGAACAAATGTAAATTATGTTGTTAAATGTAAGCTGCTACACTGTTGCAGCAAACTACATAGTTTATAATATTTCATTCATTTGTAAGGATTTCACTCTTTGGTAATTTACATGGCCCTGAATGCTTTAATCTTCCATTTACGCAGGGCGTAAGCAGATCATACCTGTTTAATATGAGGATAAGGATTAGGACTGCTGTTTCAATGAAGACATTTAATAAGAGTGAACATTTTATTTTATTTTGAAAAAAATGTGGATTGCTTTCTTTATTTTATCTAAAAAATGCTTATGTGTTAAGGAAAAGAAAACACACCATCACTTTATGCTGAATTCGATTCCTACTTTACATTAAATAATAAAAAGATTGAAACAACTGTGTTATCAAGTATATGTCGCTCAGAATTTTTTGTTATCATGTAGCAAATGCACAAGTCAAATTTAATGTGGTGTTTGCAAAGAAAACAAAATATAGCAGTACTTGCAGTGGCAATGCTGTATAAATGTACAGTACACTGTCGGGTATTTATCAATTTTTTTTAAATTTTTTGTTTTGTTAATATTGAATTATTTGTCATATCTTATGTTATTTCTGATATTTGTAGTAATTATTTACTATGTGTTTAAATTTCCATGTGTTTTGTGGGTGTAGGCAAAAAAAGCTGGGCTATTATGATCTCACCAGCTACTGAGTCCTCCTTTGGCCTTTAATAAGGGAGAATCAAGGAACACACAACAGGGAACCATTTTGTTTTAGTTTTTTGGGGTTGTGTTTGTTTTGCCTTCTTCTTGGTTATATTTCTGGACTTTTCTGACCATTTTTGCACTTGACTAAGGATTTCATTTTAGTATTTATTGGGACTTGTTTGCTTCAGGTGATATCTTTTTGTCTATTTTGAATTTGTTCTTGCATTTTTCTTCATTTATTATTAAGTACTTTTTCTTTTATAAAGATTAATTTTTTACAACTTTATAAGCTGTAAGGTTTTAATGGTTCTTCCTTCTTGTGGGGTCTTTTTGTTAAGTTTTGAAAACTATTAAAATCTTTTTTCCTGCTAGCCCAAGCAGCTGGCCTCTAGACTGGGTATTAAGCCTAGGAAAATTGAAGGCCTACTGTCCAGTAAAGCCGGTTTTGTGGGACCTCAACCCTTTATAACTATGGAATGAGTTCCAGCTTACAACATACACAAAATGTACCCCTTTGCAGATAATCATTTCTTTAGATCGGCAATTTTGTATTTCCTATAAAGCAGTTCCTGAAATGTAATTATTGTTTTAAATGCGATAACAAGCAGAAGTATTCAGAGAAAGTGTAAAAACATTACACATTTTTAAAAAGCATATAAATTGAACATAGTCAGGACATGACCAAACTTTTTCCAAAGGATAGCAAATGACTAAGTAGCTGTAATTCCATATGGATAGGTAAATAGATATTAAGTGGATTTAAGCATGCACAGTGAAGAAAATGCAGTAAATGGAGCAATCATATCAACAACAAATGATGCATTATGGGTGTCACCTTTTGATTATTTTTGCTAGCTAAGTAGCCCACACATGGAACACGGAAAGCAGCTACTGCAGTACACACTTTTTCTGGCAAGCACTGTATGCACAGTAGGCTTGGGCAATGTGACAATATTATTTTGCCAATATTTCCAGCTTTGAACCACAATTTTTTTTTTGCTTTGAGATGTTGATTGGCAACGTCTAGCCTGCTATTTAAAGATAACTAATTTAGTTGCAAAGAAGAAAAATAGTCCAGTTATTTAGCATTTATTTGCTTTTAAGCCAGACAAAAAGGGGAGCTTGCAAATTTAAACAAACAGCACTAGATTAATGAAGAAAAAGAATCACCAAGCTGGTGTCTTGTTCTTCACTGTTTACAGTGTAACGATGTGCAGTGTAATGATGACAAGCTCATGTTAAGATATAAAGTTAAAGTTTCCTGAAACAGGCACCAGCCATTAGTCATTCTATAGCTGATAATAAGTGACAGGCACCTGCTCTCACATTGCAAGAAATGAGCATGTTCAAGTCTGTGAATGCTGCAGTGAAGCCCATTGCTGTGTTAACATATGTTTTATCAGGAGAAGACTATGAAACAGTTCATTCATTAGTACTTAGTAGCCTTGTGCCGAAAGGCTATATCAGTGACAATTGATGATTCATTACTTACATAGCCAATGGACTTTCATTTGAAGAAGATTTGAACCAAGAGGTTAAATATATGATAAATACATTATGTACTTGTATCCCGATTGTATACAGATAGGCTGTAAACACATTGTATTTACTTACAGTAAAAGGTTTAAGTGCTTCTTTGGCAGGAAACTCCAAATCCAAGTACATTTTCACTAGAAAAATGCAAATTAGCAACCTGACAGCCTGCTCTGTTATGACATTCACCTTAGTAGGCATGCTGTTTAAAAGGCCAGCATAAGAACCAATTTGTAACATATTATTAAGAGAAGACAAGAGAGGCAGAAGATGTACTATTATAATTGAGCAATTGTGACAGAACTAGCCAAAACCACAGCATTGCTGCGGTCAGTCAGGAAATTTTTGAATTTTCCCTTGGGAATTAATAAAGTATCTATCTATCTATCTATCTATCTATCTATCTATCTATCTATCTATCTATCTATCTATCT
>JANRMT010062829.1:3611627-3637078 GCA_026402145.1 Polypterus bichir lapradei | reverse complement strand
TCTATCTATCTATCTATCTATCTATCTATCTATCTATCTATCTATCTTAGTCAGGATGCATGAATAGAACCAAGACTACTAAGAAACTGCTAAGACTGTTCCGTGACTGCTACTGCTGCCCAGTCTCCCCAAGTGACATTTCACATTTTTCAGTATTTGCAAAAGATTGCAGCTTGTCAGGCTGCTGGGGAGAAAAGATACAAGTATTGGAAAATATATACTCAAAAAACGTGTTGTAGCTGGCATCATGGTATATTACCAATTGTACTGGCTGTAACCCATTATCGAGTTTGTTTAAAATAAGTAAAGCACCAGTAAGCCAGTGCACTTGGCAGTTGTGTTGTGCTCTCCAATCACCTCTTTATCAGGCTCCAACAAGGGAAGCAGCTCAGTTTGGTAGATTAATTCACTGCGGACATATCTCTGTCACTGACACAAAAAAAACTGGTGACAGATTTATTACGACCAGAAGGGATGCTGCTGCTTAATTTAAGGTAATTTTCTTGACAGGTATGCAGTTTAGCTGGAGTTCAAGGTTGACATATGTGCCTTAGCAAAAAAAAATCATTTTATGTAAAGCAAATGTAATTTATTCACATAAATATTATAAAACAGCTGTGGTACCATTGTATCCATCTTGTACTGCCCTGCTTGTATTTTGTACTTTTTCTAAATTCTGAAGCACCAATAAATAACGGAAGGTGAGATTTGCTGAAGCGTAGTCCGCTGAATGCTGTACGCACAAATGATAACTGGAGTTTGTTGTGAATGTTTCAGAATAAAAACCTTCCTACTAAACAAATAACAAATAACTTTGGCTAATTTGTTTGATGTAAATTCCTGATTTGCTTTGAAAGCAAAGTGTTGCAATATAAGCTGATTTCTTCTCAGCAAAATATTTGCACATCTGTGTTTTTCTGTATTAAAAGAAGATATTTTTGCACCTTGTCACAAGGCAACACTGAAGACACAGTGTCACCAAGTTGAAAACTACAGGAACTGCAATAAAAACAATTTTGCCTTTTTTTGTTAAAATGGTGTTTCAGCCTCAAAACCAACAGTCTTCCCCCAATAATATTATCTGTCGACAATGTTTAAGGAGACAATGATTGACCTGAGAATTTTACATGTCACCCATCCCTAATGCACAGGCTATGTGCCATAATGTGGGAGCCATGCTGAGAGAGGTCTACAAAGAAGGAAGTGCCAAGAGCTTTGTGGTGACGGGCTGCATGAAGACAGACAAAGCACTCTCTGAATAATGTGCATCAGAAGGATGTAATTGTATTATTTTGTAAAAGAATTAACATCGGATACTATAGTTAGCAGAATCTTATAATTTTGTTTAGCTGTTTTGTTTTATTTTGTTGAACTGTTTTTGTGCAAAAATAGAATGTTTCAGTCTTATATTAAGCTGCATTGCTTAGTGTTTAAATGGGTTAGTATTTTTTTTTTAATTTTGTTAATGATGGGACCTAATGTGTTTGTTCACAAACTCAGCACATTGAAGATGAAGGAAGTTGAATTTCATTCTGTGAGTGAATAAAAGGTTATGGCTCAGATCGAAAGAACTTGGACAGACATTCTCCAAAGAAGTGAGGGCTGATTCTAGTTTAGCTATCGTAAGATACTTGTATGACTACTTGAGAATCATATAGTGAAGTTGTGAATTGCACTCTTGATTGACAGACTGAGAATTTTGGAGTAAGGATTTATTAAAACACCAAAAACTTGCATGCCCAGAAAGAGGGTCACAGAGAGTTAAGCAGTATATGTATGATCAGAGAGAGATGAGAGGAATTACAAACAGACAGAGAAAGCAACTGAGAGATACAGCAAAAGCAAGGCTGCCTCAAGCATTTTTACTGTCCTAGGCAAAGCTGTTAATGGCACCCCGCCAACCCCCTTGCTTTGAGTGGAACCATCAATGCCAAACCTGTAATGGATACTATCTATCTATCTATCTATCTATCTATCTATCTATCTATCTATCTATCTATCTATCTATCTATCTATTATTTTACATTTCTTTAAAGAACAAAACATATTTGGTACATATAATCAAATCATCACTTAAATTGTTAATCAACTTTTGTAGGTCTCTATTTAAGCCACCAACCAAACAGGTAACCTTATGACGATGGTAACTGCCTAGTTATAATCATACCAATGGCAGCTCCCTAACATATACATTTCAATTAAATTAATGAAATAAATCAACAAACAATATAATAAAATTTAATGAAATTGAAGTATAATCACCGTCTTTAAAGTTATCCCTATAAAGGGATCAGTGAAAAGATAATAAGAATAAAAGCGTAGCTATGAATTAGGACCTGCTGCTCCCCAGGGACCTGCCACAACAGCACACACATAATCACAAACTCATCCACCCACTACCCACCCCAAGTACAAAAACAAACAAAATATCTTTAACAAAATCTACTGTTCAATCAGCCCAACCCTAGTAACAGCAGTCTACATAACCACCTGAACATAAGGAATTTGACAAACGAGAGAAGACCATTCAGTCCATCAAGCCTGTTTAGCTAATAGCTAAGCTGTCTTAATATCTCATCCAGATTCTTCTTTAAGGTTGTCAAAGTTTCTGCTTCAACTACATGTCTCGGTAGTTTGTTTCAGAGTCCCACAAGTCTTTGCTAAAGAAGTGCTTCCTGGCTTCAGCTTGTAGTGAGAAGTTAAGCAAAATGACATCTTTTATTGGCTAACTAGAAAGATTACAATATGCAAGCTTTCGAGGCAACACCCTAGTACTACTGGTTTCAGCTTTAAATGTAAATGCACTTCCCCTTAATTTTCACTGATGTTCTTGAGTACGTGATTCACGCTTAAACCAAAAGAATGTTGCTGGATCTACTTCATCAATGGTACAATGAACAATGGTGTGTCTGCACAGTAGATCCTATAGCAGGCAGGGGTGATGACAACATCCCTTTTGCAACAGTTATGCAGGGCACGTTTGCAGTTGTTTTTGCACTGTACTCTAATTTTTTTCCTAGCTGACCTGCACTCTTCACAAAATATCTTTTCTTTGCCTTTTATTTACATCTACTGTAGTTTCTGAGTTCATGCTATTTTGCCCCTTTTTGTGTTTTACTCTAGTGCTCCTTAATGTTGTGTTGGTCATTGGAGTTTTGCTGGGCTCATTAATTTTTACTGATGTGAATTGTCTTTTAATTTAATGGCTGTAGTACTGAGCTTTGAATTAAACAATATCAAACATTAAAATGTAGTAATGGAATACTGTCATCACATTTCTTTATATACTGATAATTTTAGATCAGTTTAGAGGTTAAACGTGTATAAATGACTAGTTTATCAATATTGTTGAAAGATGCACTTAAATCTTACAAGAGTCATTTGTGTTGGTATGTAAGATGCAGGTATATCGATGAACCATTCCACTTGATAAACAGGTCATCCATTCTGCTTAGCAAGTCCTAAAGAGGCAGCAGGTTTCTATTTGCTGAGTACTTTTTGTTTCCCTTGTAAGCTTTACTCGGTATAATAAAGACTCCTATTTTTATTCTGTGTTTTCTGTGTCCTTGCCATTATTCTGAAAGGGTACTCTTCTATAACACTGTAAATCTAGGAGTTCTTAAGTGGTACTTACTTACTTACTATATGTTTTCTGTGCTTGCAGCTTACAATGGGGCTGTAGAGTACCAGAGTCCAAAACATGAAAAGAGACTAAAACTTACCAAATACATCCATTTTTCAAGGCAAGGATGATATGTGATATTAATCCGCATCTTGAGATTGTACAAATATTGGAAAGCAGTGTATTAACAATCGCTTTAGAAAGGAATTAAAAAAAACAACAAATTTTATGTGAGATTCTTTGATTTTCATTTTCCAAATCTGCTCCTTACAGATACATTTTCTTTTAGGATTTAGAGAAATGATAAGTTATCATTTTAAATTGGCAATATGTCTGACTTTAAAGACAATCCATTCCATCCATCTATTTCTCAAATCCACTTAATTCTGAGTAGGGTTACAGGGGATCTCAGGCCTATTGCAAGATAGGACACAAGGCAGGAACAAATCATGGACAGGGTGCCAATCCATTGCAGTGTACACACACACACACATTACTAGTCCATGTTTTTGGACTGTGGGAGAAAACCAGGGATATACTTGGCATAATTGTTCAACCGTATTTTTATGAGCCTGAATATACTGATGAGGAGCTCCAGCAGATCAAAGAGGAAAGAACAGAGAGCAGAACAGAATTGGAGAGGCAAAAAGGGCAAAACATGCAGCTAGAAGGTATGGCCATGCAACAAACTAGTGTTGATTGGTGGTGCACATATGGAAAATGTGAAGCAATTGCCACTGAGGAAGAGTGAGTTTGTTGCAAGTAGTGAGAAATGCTGCTTCCACTGATACAACATATAGATGTGTAAATGAGGGGAAATTTAATCTGGAATCATCATTTCAAATTATCATTACGGCTTTGTGTGTGTTAGAGAAAACACTGTAGTAAGTCTGGGAGAACCTGCAAACTGCACACAGACAATGACCAGGCACAAACCCATAATGGAGATCCATGAAGCAGCACCAGTAACGATTGTTCTGTCTTGCCACCGTACATAAGAGCTACTCATCTATACAGTATTCATTTTGCTAGTAAACAACATTTCCATTGTCAGTATTCTATGGTTCTATATTTCAGTCAGCCCACTCCCCTTGAAGCTGCAGTGAACTGACTCACCTTAAATTAGTTTAGAACACAGCTGGCTTCAGTAATGTGTGATTAGGAATGTTTTCTTTTCTTGTTTGACTGCAAGTAGTTGTTGATGGAGTGTTCATATCCAATCTAAGAGCTACAAGCCTTAACTTAAAAGTATCACGGTTACTACAAAGAAGTCAAAGGAGACTGTAAACACTTTTTTAAGTTTAGTTTACATCTTGGATATGCACATTTTCTCAAAAGACAAAACTGCTATAAACAGCTTCAGGCAGGTGTTTTTCTTCGTGCTGAACAACTTATTTATTTAAATCAAAACTCCACACAGTAAAGATAAGACAGTAGCTGTGAGCAGAGAATCGAACAGGAAATGTATTCTTATGTCAAGAAAAACAGTTCCAAAAATCTGTGAAAAATAATTATTTCTAGTATTCTTTCATTATAACAAGGATTTCTCATAGACATGGAAGGCATGTTTTCTTAAATCAAAGCCATAATTATAAAGAAATGACTTGAAAAATACTGAACTTACCCTTCAATGCGGTCTCATAAACACTAAATGAACAGAAACGGATAATCAAGAAGTTTCATGTTTAAAAATAATAAGAAGTTTACTTAGTCAAAGAGCGCTTCCCGGGTCCTACCTGCCTGGAGTTTGCATGTTTTCCCCGTGTCTGCGTGGGTTTCCTCCAGATACTCCGGTTTCCTCCCACAGTCCAAAGACATGAAGGTTAGGTGCATTGGCGATTCAAAATTGTCTCTAGTGTGTACTTGGTGTGTGTGTGTGTGTGGGCCCTGCAGTGGGCTGGCGCCCTGCCCGGGGTTTGTTTCCTGCCTTACGCCCTGTGTTGGCTGGGATTGGCTCCAGCAGACCCCCGTGACCCTGTAGTTAGGATATAGCAGGTTGGATAATGGATGGATGGATGGAAATAAAGATTATCAGTAACTGCCCTAGAGCCTGCTTCTCAAATTGTGAGCATCTTTTACCTTGATATATTAATCAAGTTTTCTTAATTTCCGTTGATGAAACTCCAATAACAACAACCAACAGCATGTGAAAGTGGTGGAGTTACTTAGTCTACTCAAACATGCCTATAATCAGAGCTGACTATATTTGCATTTACATTTATTTGCTTAGCAAATGCTTTTATCCAAAGCGAGTTACAAAAGCTGCCAAAATAATAGAGTGAACATCAATCAAGGGGACTGTTTGGGAACAAGTGTTACAGGACGAGCTTACAAAATTGATCATAGCAAGAGCAGAGCTCAGAAAAAAATGCAGTTATGATTCCTGGAATATTAAAATTTAGTATCTGTTAGACTGAAATTCACCAAACAAGAAAGTCTTCAAATGCTTTCTAAACTTAGGGAGTCAGAATTCTAAAGCAACAACAATTTATTTCTTATATAGGCCAAAATCACACAAGGAATACAGTAATCTCTCGCTATATTGCACTTCAACTTTCGCGGCTTCACTCTATAGTGGATTTTATATGTAAGCATATTTAAATATATATCCAAGATTTTTCGCTGGTTTGTGGGATTCTGCGGACAATGGGTCTTTTTATTTCTGGTACATGCTTCCTCAGTTGGTTTCATACAAGGGACGATATTGGTGGATGGCTGAGAAGCTACCCAATCAGAGCATGCTGTTAAGTTTCTGTGTGCTGATTGGCTCAGTGACGGAGCGCAGAATTCAATTCCGCTTTGCGTTAACCAGGAAATCTCGTCTCGCTCATTCAGCATCAACGTTTTTTGCTGTGTAAAGAGTTAACTTTAGTCAATGAGCTGCTCGATGCCCACTCCGAGACAGTGAGCGACGAAGATTTGGCTGAGAAGATCAAGTCAGCGAGCGAGGAAGATAAGGAACAAGAGGACCCAGCAAAGGAAGAACTCTCGAGCATCTCACGACCATTCTACGAATGGCAAAAGATCTCCAGACATCAGTTGAAGAATGGGACTCCCAAATGATTCGTTCTTTGCAATTTAGAAATGCTCTTGACGACGCCACAGAAGTGTATAAAAACCTCCTTACACAAATGAAAAAGCAGCACCAGCAACTGCCCATCACGATGTTCCTTACCCGCAAAACACCGCCTAGTACGCCATCAGTGGAAGAAGAAACTCCAGATGACAACGGCGGTTCTACACAGTCGCCTGAAGAGGCTCCTTTAGAAGAGCTGTAACACTCTCCTTTGTTAAAATTAAACTCATCGTTATCGGACAATTCGTCGTGTCATTGTTGGTGAGTACCCATAACTAATTTTCTAGGTACTTAGTACATGTACATACGTTTAGTGTAACTGTACACACATTTTACTGTATATAATTTTTCTTGCATTGTACGTATTTATTGCTGGTGACCTGTCTATCGTAATGGCTGTAAAATATGTGATATCGGACACGCTCAATATCTTTAAAATAACATTTAGGTTTTACTGTATATAAACAATGTGTTTATATACATAATTTCAATGAATCTTACCTAATATCTAAGAGAATATAAAGAGGTTATGCTGTATAACTGTGCGGGAAATGTTTATAAGAGTGTGGGAGAGTTTATAAGGACATAAAATATATAAAAATAACCATATGAACATATGGTTTTTACTTTGCGGATTTTCGCCTTTCGCAGGGGGTTTTGGAACGCAACTCCCGCAATCGAGGAGGGATCACTGTACCTCAATGGGCTTTAACAGACCCTGTTATTTGATAGTCACTCAGCCTTGACTCTCAAAGAAGACAAGCAAAAACTTACAAAAAAAAAAAACCTTGTAGAGGAATCACAAATGAAAGGCAATTCATAGAATGACCCCCTTTACAGTGGGTGTCAAAAAGTGGGGTGAATACAATACACACAACAGAGCACATGTAATCCTTGTCACAGAGGTGGGTTGCAAATCTATCATTGCCACCTCAGAAATAGAATACACCAGTAGAAACTACTTTGTTCTTGCACAGAGCTCCCACAGAACACTGTGACAACTCTCATGGCAAAATGCAAGAATAGATTATACCACTCACTAAATACTGTACAGAACTATCACATATAAGGATACAAATGTGTTAACATACATCAAAATCAAAGTAGAATCTAATTAACAAAACTAATAAACAGCAATATGTGTCCATCAGCTAATTGTAGAATAATTTCCAGATTGTAGAAAAGGAGTCAGACAAGCCAGACACAGCCGGAGTCCTGGAGATCTCGGCCAACTAGCTGCCTCTCATTATTTGCCATTCCACAGCTGAGTCATTGCTGGGCCAGCCAATCTGATTAATACCCAGTGATTCCAGTGCTCCTTTATCTGAGATGATTTTTCCTTGGCATCCAAACAACTTGGCAGTAAAACATTAGCACCAAGTATCACATGAGTATACCGAGAAGAGAAACAGAATAGGGGAGAGTTAGTAACAGTTTATAAATATCATATTACTTACATTTTGGTACTAATGACTAACAACAGAGATGTTGTATGGTGGACAATTCATTTCATCCACTGGGAGTTACAGAAGAAGAATATCTGGACTGAGATTTAATACCACACAGATATAATTCATCAGCAGACCTGAGTAGTTGAGTAGGAGCATAGAACCTCACGAGTGTTTACATATAAAGGTGGTAATCCATTGACTGTAGGCACCCATCAAGGATTTGAACTTGATACCTACTGTTAGGGTGAGCCAATGTATTGAACTGAGGAGAGGAATAACATGTTCTCTCCTTAGCTGATTGAGTACCTGATGTGCTGCCACATTTTGATCATCTGCAGTGGGTTTGTGACAAATGCCAGTACTTCTGCCAGCAGAGAGTGGCACTAGTCCAGATGTGATAAGATCAAATCCTGAACATGAAGTCATGCTGCACACTTTGTTAGATATGAACTGAATACAGGGTAGAGGAGAGGGCCCAGCTCTTTTCCTTAGGGCATCCCCATGCTTGCCTGGGGCACCCTTGAAAACTCTTCATGCCAGGATACACAGTAGGATCTTCCCAAAATGTTGGATTCAAACCACATGGAGGCAGTGCCAGTGAAGCCAAGGTTGAAGTGTCTGCCAAGAAGGATCTGATAGTTGACCATGTTGAAGGCAGAGGAGAGATCTAGAAGGATGAGGACAGATGATGCATTATTAGCACTAGCCTGCTGTAACATGTTGACAGCTGTACATATGGCTGTCTTGATAGAATGTCCCTTCTTGAAGCCTGACTAAAATACATTGAGCAGTCTGTTCTATAGGAAAAAAGAAGAGACTTGGTTAAAGACAGAATGTTCTAGTGTTTTAGAAAGAAATTAAAGAAAAAAAACCTAGTCTGTAATTACTTAGGGGCCTATTTAAACAATAAAGGAAAAATGCCTATGCTGACTGAGGTATTAACAACAAGTGAAATAGCAGAAATAAATTAGGGCGAGATAGCCTGGATGACATATAAGGGATGTGATCAAGTGAACATGTAGTGGGATGACTAGAGAGGGGGTTGAAAATTACATTAGTGGAGAGATAGGAGGAAGAGGAGAATGTTGTTGCTTGTTCAGGTGGTAGCAGATTGGTCAAACGGAGTGATGGGAATTAACTGTTTAGGACACACACCTTTTCTGAAAAAAATTACAAAGTTAACAACAGTCAAAGAGGGTAGAGGTGGTGGAGGGTTGAGAAGGGAGGTTGAGAAAAAACTATAAGTATCAGACGTGCTGTTAATCCTGTTTTGAAAGAAACTTACCTGAGCATTGGTGTGATGGTGCATGTCAGCCCCACAC
This sequence comes from Polypterus bichir lapradei, assembly GCA_026402145.1. Lineage (NCBI taxonomy): Eukaryota > Metazoa > Chordata > Cladistia > Polypteriformes > Polypteridae > Polypterus > Polypterus bichir. The sequence continues at coordinate 3,627,607 of JANRMT010062829.1, read as the reverse complement.
TACCAGGTCCCTTTGGGGACCTCTTGAACCCGCTACTGCTGATAACGCACCCGAGGGATGAGCCAGTGATTGCCAGCTGTGGGAGGACAACGACATAGGATGTCAGTGACAGCACTGGTGACAGGAGTGGAGAAGTGGTAAGGAAGAGGAAGATTAGAAGAGACAATGGAAGAAAAACAAGTGGAAGAACACAGTTGGAGGAATGGCATTGGAAAGAGAGGGAAAAAGCAGGGAGAATGAATGTGGAAAAAAGTGGTCAGTCTGTGTAGTGGAGTAACAGTTGTGTTTGTGAGTGTGCAGTTCCGTGAGAGAATGGGGTCCAAGTTTACCAGCTTCATAAGTTGTTTGGGTGTGGAGCTGTGTCAGGTTAAAAGAGGAGAGAAGAGAGAGGAAATCTGTAAAAGAAGAACTATTCAGGTGGATATTCAGGTCCTCAGAATAGTAGTTGCTGCCACCATCAGGACTGCAGGAGAGCAGCACATCCAACTTGTGGAAAAAGTTCTTTTGTAGACCTTGGTAAAGAGCGACAATATTAAAGTTAATAGGATAGGCAATAGTGATTGCATGGTACTCAAAATTGGTATATTTGCATAAAGTATCCAGTGGTGTGAATCTCCTGTTTTGGGAGACTAGCATTCCTGTCCCTCCATTTTTTCCAGTGGAGCAACATATATGAGTTAAGTGGAATCTGGAGAAGTGGGCTGTCGGTGTTACCATATTTCCTGGGTGAATCCATGTCTCTGTCAGTGCCACAACATGGAGTCCACTTTAGGTGACAAATGCTGGGAACAAGTCCACTTTGTCCACTGCTGACTGACTGTTCAGAAAGACAAAGAAAAATAGTCTCTGAATGGGCGGATTATTGAAGTGGATGAAGACTTGCTGTATTACATCCTCTCCTGTTAGTCTAGTATTAATCAGAGAAATGTACTGAAAGCACAAGCTGAGGATAAGAGACATAAGAAATAGTGTTACTGGTTAAACAAGGGTGTCCACAGCCTTGACCTGTGTTGTTACTTGGTGGACTTGTGTAGGTAGACTTGTACTCTTTACACAAGTGGGTCCTCGCACAAATAGGGCTAAACATGCGGGCTGATGCTTCACGACAGCACTGGGAAACTCAAGTATCCAAATAGCTAGCAAGACAACGAAAGAGGGCAGTACCTGCGAGAAAGACAGAAACTGAAACTAGTGAGCAAATGCAATGCATAGTTCTCTATTATTTACCATTTGGCATGGAATTCATAAAAGCAGTGTTAATGTTTGTGATGTGACATATGCTGGGATGACAAATGCAATGTGTTTATTATTACATATGTTTTTGATGCACCATGTGTTGGAATGACAGAGACATAAAAAACCAGATGGACACACAGATACATAGACACTTATCATTGTATTAATGTGAATAAAAATCTAACCACAACGCAAAACACACTGTACTGTACACAAGTTAATAATCAAAAACAACAAAGTTAAAACATTTGCCATTCTCAGTAGAGACACCAAAAATACAGAAATGAATTGATTATGTGGAGACTGAAAAAAGCCAAATAAATACCTTCACTAGAGGATAAAATAAGAGGGCAGCACCCATGAAAAGGACAGAAATTGAAATTGGCCATAAAAGAAATAAAGAAATCAAAGATACAGTTTGATCAGTACATTGCACAAAAATGTAAATATTAATAAAACTGCAATATTAGCTTACTTAAAAATAAATTATCCTAATTTAATTCTACTGTTAAAAAACATCTAAAATATTACAAATATTAAAAACATTCTGATTTCTAATATCCTATCCTCTCTCTATATAGGTTCTGATCCTTGTGATTTAAGTTGTTTAGCCCTGGGACAAAATTTCTACTACAACTTTGGCCACGTGCTAGATGGAACTCCCTGCCCAACTGAAACAGATGGCGTCTGTATTAAGGGCCAGTGTCTTGTGAGTTGCTCATTAAATATCCTTTTAACAAGATGGTTGTACTTAAAAGGTTGATTATTCTGTTACATTTTTTTGATGTTTTTATTTTAAAAACAGATTATGTCTTTTGGAGTAATTCAGAACCTGTCTTCCAGTTTTTGTAATCACTTTATCCCAACATTTTAGCTGTTTAAAATAATGTTTCTTTCATAAATATACATTCTTTTGTAAATTAAGTTCAGACTTCCAAGAGATATTATATGTTCAAGTGAAATAAAACTAAATACATTATACAGTATTAAAGGGAATACATATTGTTGATGCCGAAGAGATTAATGCTTTAATTTAGCTTTATCTCACAGCTACCATTAAAAATCAAAGATTAGCGATGGTTGTTTTCACCAAGGAAGAGTAGTTCCTCATTATTTATTGCCTGTGAACCCACAAGACATGCCCCTTTATAGAAAAAATGTTCAAAGAGGCCTATTCACCCAGCTGAAGGACTGCAACACCTGACAAGAATACACATGATTAATAGTACACACACATTCACTCGCTTCATGTTGCATCTAGCAATCTTTTTTTTTTTTTTAAAGATTCCCAGATGTTCTTGTGTGGTGGGTGCGGGAATGTGCTGCATCAGTGCATGCTTCTAACCTCCTCCTTCTAAAGATGTTCAAAAGCAGTATTTCCTTGACCACCCTTTGAATTTTGCAATCTGGATTGTCAATGGCCTCAATCATAGTCTAAAGAGAAAAAACTATTCTTCCACCACATAGGCTTAAAGGCCAGGAGGCTTACTTAATAAATAAGGACCTGCCTCAACTGCAAAGAGATTGGATTGGCTAAGTTTTTCTTTCTATCTTTAAAAAGAAAAGAAGAGGTGTGGGAATTTTAATATATAAGGTAATTTTGTAACATCAGATGTATTATTTAGCCCCAAAGGGTAATTTATTCAATTCTAAAGTAATTTTGATAAATATGGATGGATGGATGGATATATGCTAATTTGGATGATAGAGATTGTAATGAAAATATTTTTACATCCATTCCCAATATTAGAACTTATAATTGATTGAGCAACTTTGCTGACAATAACTTCTGATATCTCACCTTGTAAATGGCATATTCTGATAAAGATAATTATAGTTTGTAATGGATCATAATTTTTTGAACCCATGGAGATTCTTATATACACATTCAAGAGAATATTCCTTCTTCTCACCAGCATATCATAGCTACTGAAGAACTGATTATTTCTTCATCAATAATAATTTAGTCTACACTGTCAAAAACTGTAAGTACAATGCTATTGTTATCTCTAATCACACACCTCTTATGTTAAAGTTCGGCTCATTATGCCCTACACACTCACCTTGTAAATGGCATCTTAATCCACTGTCATCAGCAGATCTGAACACTACAGAATTCATCTTCAAACAAATTAATTCTTTTTTAGAGAATAACACATCCTCAGAGGTCTCTGCAAGTACACTCTGGGAAACTTTGAAAGCATTTTTAACAGGACACATTATTATATACTTCTCTCTTAAAAATGAATTGCAGACCAAGAAAGCATCAACAGTTAATTAGTGAGATTTCCAGAGTAGATCATGAATCCACCAACTCTTCAAATGAGGCAATTTACTATAAAATAGCTCTACAATATCAGTTTAATCTCTTGACAACAAAAGAAACTGAACAACTCATCTTTAAGTTGTGACATCATTATTATGAACATGGACAGAAGCCTAATAAGATTTTAGTTGAACATATTCATAAGTAGGAAGTTCACAACGCAATAACAGAAATTAGTAATGCAACTGGAGACCCTCTTACACTCTGAGTGGCCCAGTACCAGGCTGAGCAATTGTTTAAAAATATTTTGCTATATCATACAGGTGAAGTATGCCACACACTGACAAAAATAATACTTCATTTGCAAGCAACGGGTGTCGAATTCACAGTCCTAGTAATCAAATTGTTGCAGTATTTACAGTTTACTTTTAATCTTGTACGATATCATACATATGGTGTTTCATAAACATGAGCTGAAAACCGCAAACAGCATTACACTACTGTTTTGATTTTTCATGTGCTCTAGCATATTACCTCACAAAACAACAGCATATATCTATAAGTGACAATTCAGTATTTACAGTAGTTTCTCCTAATCAAAACAAGTTCAAGCATATTATTTTACAATGCATCAATGATGAGATATCCTATAAGTAATAGGAGTCGCAAAGCAACCTTTGGCAAGTACACCTCATATCTCCAGGTCATTAAGCTCTGACTCAATTCGTCTCATACATTCTCACAAACCTTACACTATTGGATGGCAATGACTGTGATGTCTCCAATGATAAGTAGATGTTTATTTATGGACATAATGACACATGGCTGAGTGCGTGCATAATTTTAAAAAATACACTATTTGAAGCAGGAGCAAGGAATGTAAATAGTTTCATGTAAATATGTAGGTGGGGTAGGAAGATATTTGGGTGTAAAAGTGTATTAGGGGATGTGGTTCAGAGATTTTATTGTTGTACCTATTTATTTCTCTGTGCTTTCAACATGAAACTTTAGACAGTTACAGTGGACATTTCTGGGAATATCTCAGAGGTGAAAAAACTACCCTGGCGTTAACGTGTACATGAGATATACTGTATCAGGAAATGAAAATTTGAAAATATTTCTGTGAGGGCCAAATGTTTCTATTTAGTTAGCTCCATTATTAACACTTTGAGTAGCTAGAGAAAATAAAATGTTACCTCAAGCTTTCCTCCAAGCATTAATTACCATTTTACAAAGAAAAAAGAAATTAGTACAATGTGCATCATATAGACCAGTTTTACTTTTAGATAAAAGTTTTAACTAGGAGTAGTGAGAAAGTGCTTCCTTCTGTAATATCAAAAGACTAAATGGGGTTTATTAAAGGCAGACACTTATCCTCAAACCTTCGGTGTCTATTTAATGCATTATAGTTACTGACAAAATCAGACTCACCAGAAATGTTATTATTGTTGAATACAGAAAAAGCCTTCGATAGAGTTGAATGGGACTATTTATTCACTTCATTACATAAATTTGGGTTTGGTCTAAATATACCTGCATGGACAAATTACTTTATACCAGTTTAGAAGCCTCAGTGTATATTAATAACATGAACTGAACTTACTTCAAACTGGAATGTGGTATGTAATAGTGGTGTCCTTATCGTGATTGCTTTTCACAATAGCCACTGAGCCACTGGCTATTAATTTTCAGAATACATCAGAGATAAAGGGGATTATCAATATCACTATACATAGATGATATGGTATTTTACATTTTAGACTCAGAAATATCTTCACCATTAGTCCTCAACACATTAGTACAATTTCAAAAGACATCTGAAGTCAAAATAAATTTGAATAGAAGTGTCCTTTTTCCAGTCAACTCTCCAGAACATCATACTAGATTGGACATCATTCATTCTATCAAAACAATTTAAATATTTAGGGATAAACCAAAGCAAATGTAAAGATATTTTTTCAGTACAGTTTTGATAAAAGTATGGAATACATCAAACAAGACATTAACAGATGGTCTACCCCCCAACTCACTTCACAGAATCAATACTGTCAAGATTGTTTTTAAACTTCTATATCTATATCAGAGTACTGTATCTCTATATACATCAACAAATCATTCTTTAAAAAACTAGTTTCTGTTATAACCTCATTTATCTGGAATTTGAAATTTGCACACATTTAAAAGGTGACTCTACAAAGACATAAAGCAGAAGGTGGCTTGGCACTGTCTGTATCTTTAAATTTTATTACTGGCCTGCAAATATACATATAATAAAGACCTGGGGCCTCATGTATAAACGGTGCATATGCACAGAAATGTTGTGTAAGAATGTTTCCACGTTCAAATCGCGATGTATAAAACCTACACTTGGCGTAAAGCCACACACTTTTCCACGGTACCTCATACCTTGTCGTACACAAGTTCTCCGCTCAGTTTTGAAGGCTGGCGGCACCCAGTGTCAAAGCAGTGCTACTGTCCCTGTGTGGTTACTCATTATTTTCCTGATGTGGCTTTATAAATACACTGAAACTAACCGCAAATTGTTGATTAGTGTAATGCATCTGATTGTAATTAACTTGTAACAATATAATGGTCCAAGGAATTGCCATAGTATTCCAAATACCATAACTGCTTTAGCGTTGTTACTCTCACTGCACCATCTTCTTCTTTTCTTTTTCTTCTTTCAGCTGCTTCCTTTAAGGGTTGCCACAGTGGATCATCTTTTTCCATATTACTCTCACTGCACCACTCGGAGTATTTATATGACTGTATCTGAGTGGGGAATCACAGCAGCAGTTGATCGGAAAGAGAATTATCGGTATATAGCATCAAGCCCATGCTGCCTCAGCCACGGCAAAACATTTCAAAGCCTTTCCTGTACGGACCTCGCGGTTCAGAAACAGTTTCATCCCAAGAACTATAAACGCATTCAATCAATTGCTCCTTGTAGAACTGTTTGTACTTAGAAGTACAATTACCCCACTGTAAACTTGCACTACAGTTATAATATTGCACAACCTGTGCCACTTTATAAAGCGCATATTTACATATGATGGGGGTATCATTTGTAAGATGAAATATACAGATAAAACTTTAACTTCATTTAAATAATCTGTATTGTTAATAATTAAACATGTGAGGATACGGTGCCTCAGCGCTAGAAAGTTCACGTATTGTTCCTGCCTCGCGCTGTATATTTGTTGAGGCTGGCACGACACTGGAAGGATAGATGGATAGAAAAATTAAACACATACTATGAAGATATTTCAATGTTCTTTAAAAGTTTTGAAGAATCGTCGTTGTAAGCTTACAGATGACTTAACGTCTATTACAGAGCTAATTGTGTGGCGATTCGGTATTTGGGGAAAGAAAAGTAAGGACAGGAATTGAAGGTTAGTACGTTTGAAAGAGACAGTACTGCTACAATAAATTATTTCATCGAAGGTCGCACATGGCGCAGCAGCATCTTATGTGAGACATGAACAATCACTGCGACATCGTGTTCTTAATAACATGCTTTCATTCCAATCATCATGAAAATGATACCATGTATACATCTCAGTATTTTAATTATTCAGAGAGCTGTAATATCACGAATGTAATGGATTCTGTGTCCTGTCGGAGAAAGAGAAAGAACGGAAGCACGTAGTGATTCACACACATAGAGCACATTGAAGATCAAATACAAAAGAAAGCATTTAACATGCTACTTTAGTTACGATGGGATTTGAGAAACTAGTAAATTAAATGATTTAAGATGTTGTACTTTAATGACAAAATAGACTACATGATTAAAGTGGAAATTTCGAGATTAAAGTTGACATTTCGTGCTTTTTTCCCACTGTGTGCTTATTTTTTTTGTCTGTACCCTAATAAGCTCAGACGGTGAGCTACAGCTCGCCTTTTCACGGCGACTTTGATATGTGACTTCTTTTTCATTTTGGCCCTGTGCAGCTTTGTGAACTTGAGCTTTCGGGTTTCTCCGACATGCTATGTCACTCGATCAACTTCCTTTTGTTGATTATACCACTGTATAAAAAAAAAGGACAGGTGCTGTTCAGGCTTTTAAGTATGCGAAGCGCTGCGTGAGACGGATATCACGCGACAGAGCATCATCAGTCCAGCAAGTAAGGGAGCAAAGTGAAGGTAAACTGTATTTATTCCCATTGTATCAACTTTGAAGAGGGGGTTTTGTAGGAGCGTCTATGTCTTCTAGGAGTGCGTTCAGCCCCCCTGTTCAGGCCGGGTCGAAAATATAAGAATTTCAGCGAATACCAAGTGGAGGCAAAGGAAAAACATACTATTTGTTGATTTAAACAGTGGTATAAGGTTGCAAGCTCAAGAACCATCTCATGAGATGAGTGTTCGTGTCTTTTTGATGGTATAACCATTGAAGTGGAGCGTAATCAGTCACTAATGTAAAATTTCGACCCCATAAATAATAACGGAGCGCATCCACAGCCCATTTAATCGCCAAACATTCTTTCTCAATAGTCGAATAATTGCATTCCCTAGGAAGCAATTTTCTACTCAAAAATGTAATAAGGTGCTCTTCACCATCAAAAACCTGAGACAGGACGGCGCCTAAAATTAGCCTAAAATAAACCAAATGCACTTGCGTCCATCTGTAGAACAAAATCCTTAGAGAAGTCGGGATTCCGCAAATCCAGATAAGAAGACAAAGCAGTTTTCAAATCACAAAAGGAACGTTCACAATCTTCTGTCCATAAAACAGGTTGGTTCTTTCTGCCTCTTGTAAGATTGGAAAGAGGAGCAGCCCTATTTGCAAAATCAGGGATGAATCTTCTATAATAACCGGCAAGCCCCAGAAAAACATGAACTTGTTTCTGCGTTTCTGGACGTGGGTAAGCAAGCATCTCTTTCACTTTTCTAAATTGGGGCCAGAGTAAACCCTGACCCATTGAATAACCCAGATAATGAGTCTCAGATATACCCAACCTACACTTCTTAGGGTTAGCTGTAAAGCCAGCCTGTCTCAAGCTATCAAGGACAGCCTGAAGACTTCTACATGCGTATGCCAATCATTACTGAGAATCACAACATCATCGAGGTATGCCCCGGCATATTCAGAATGACAACGCAAGATCTGATTCATCATACGCTGGAAAGTCAGAGGCGCGCCATGGAGACCAAACAGAAGTCTAGTAAATTCATAAAGTCTGTCAGGAGTTGCAAATGCTGTTTTCTCAGTGCTCCCAGCCTCAAGAAGCACCTGCCAGTAACCTTTCGTGAGATCCAGCGTAGAGATATAGGTCGCCTGACCCAGTTTTTCCAACAGCTCGTCAAAACGGGGCATTGGATAAGCATCAAATTTAGAGATCTTATTCAAGGGCCTGAAATCAATACAGAACCGAACTGAACCGTCCTGTTTTGGGACTAATATGACCGGACTGCACCAGTCACTTTTACTTTCATGAATTACACCCAGTGCCAGCATCTGTTTGACTTCTTCGCGCACAATATTCCATTGTGCTTCCGGGATCTGAAAGGGGCGCATCCGCACCCTAACACTGGGTTTAGTAGTGATTTTATGTTCTGCAAGGTGAATCATGCCTGTCAGGGTGGGAAAAACATCAGCGTTCTGTTCAATCAAAGATAACAACTCTGTCTTTTGCAAGTCAGTCAAATCGTCACCAATGGCAACATTGGTCTGAGAGACAGCAGCCAAGGAAGCGTAAACCCCCTTCGGGTCATGCCACTCCTTCAAGAGATTAACATGTAAAATCTGGAATGGTTTGCACCGGCCCGGTATTCTAACCTTGTATTTCACCAGCTCCATATGTTCCTCAATAATGTCAGGACCCTGCCATTTTGCTAGGAACTTGTGCAGGTCAGATGGAATCAGAACTAAAACGCTATCACCGGGTTTGAATTCACGGAGTTTACAGCGTCTATAGTATAGATGTTTCTGGGTTTCTTGTTCATGTTGCTGATGCTCCACAGCAATAGAAGAAAGTTTAGAAATCCTGTCTTGCAATGAAATTACCCAATCCACAAAGCTGGGCCCGTAAGCTTTTTTCCGGATTCCTGTCCATTACTCACGGACAACATCCAAGACACCTCGCAGGCGCCTACCAAACAACAACTCGAAAGGACTCAAGCCAATGGACGGTTGCTGCGATTCCCGCACCGCAAACATAATAAAAGGCAGGACAGAGTCCCAAGACGTCGGGTCATTATGAGCAACTCGCCTGATCATCTGTTTTAAAGTCTTGTTAAATCATTCAGTGAGTCCATTCATCTGCGAATGGTAAACAGTCATACTTAATTTCTTAACAGCAAGGTTGTCACACAATTGTTTCATCACCCGAGAAGTAAAAGGTGTGTTTCCTGATCAGTTAATATTCACAAGGGAAGCCAATATGAATAAAAATCTCACACAGAGCTTTGGCAACAGCGGAGGAATTGGCTTTTCTCAGAGCAGCCACTGCAGGATATCGCGTTGCATAGTCAACCAACACAAGAATGTACTGATACCCATTTTTACTCTTAGGAAGAGGGCCAACAATATCTAGTCCTACCCATTGAAAAGGAATATCCAAAATAGGCATAGGAGAAAGGGGAGCCCGAGGAGGTTTATAAGCAGAGACGATCTGACAGACAGGACACAAACTACAGAATCATTTAACATATTTGCACATATTCAGCCAATAAAATCATTTTGATAAATGATCTCTAGTCTTGTCAGCCCCCAGGTGACCTCCCAAGATGCGAGAATGGGCCAACTGCAAAAGAATTTCCCTGTGTACTTTAGGTACAACTAACTGTTCAATAAATTCACCCTCTAAATGATCTGAAATCACTCTAAAAAGGCAGCTGCCTTTCTCGAGAAAGTGTGGGGTTTTCAAGCCTCCAGTCGCACGCTGTTGGTAGTAGGAGTCACTAGCGGAGCAAATCTGTTTAAATGCATATTCTAATGAGCCATTGGCATGCTGCAAGTGCACAAAATCTGTCTGCTCACTAGCGCTCATGCGTTCCTAGGCATTTGCAAGTTGAGAAGTTGTAGATGGGCCAGCCAGCCGCTCTAAGAAATTGGAGGAGTCACTCCCGGTCTCACTGGAGATATCGGGTTCAATGTCTAATCGGGGCTCGAGGCCTTCTTCGACAGCCACCAGTTCCTCCCCTTTGTTCATGATGACTGGGGGCTCCAGGGCTGGTGCCCCAAACTCAGTTAAGAGCCTAGGGAATAGGGTGTTCCTCCTGCTGATCAGCAAAGGCCATGGGCAGGAATCCGAAATGGCAGTCCAAAAGTTCTGACCCTTATATTTTAAAGGAAGCAGCACAGTCTCATAGTCCTTAATATCCCCATGTACACAGCGTATGTTCACAGGCTCAGTGCCACATGGGATTGTACTGCTGAGCCAGTCACGTCTGACAACACAAAGGTCACTACCTGAGTCCAACAAGGCAGGAATCTTGCAGCCCGCTAACATCACAGAGATCATTAAGTGGTCCTTTTTCAGTGAAGTAGAAGTAACATGGGAGCAACACACCACAGCTAAGCCGACTTTCAAGGACCAAGCAGGGGAAAGGCGGCATTCTCTGGCAAAGTGGCTGACCTGATCACATCGGAAACATTTGCGCTCAGCACCATTGCAGATATACGCATGCCGACGTCTACGACAAGGAACCTCTCCAGATCTGGTCACATCAGTAACAATGGGAGCCTGGGATTGTCTTTCTGAGGAAACTGGATGTTCAGGGCCCTGAGCCCACTGTTCATTGCAACAATCTCGGGCAGGTTGAGAGTGTGCCCCGGCGAAGCAAATGCAGCACCCTGTCTCCAAGCAGCCTGGGAACCTTCCAATCATTTGTCGAAGGTGGAGAATGAGTCAGCATTGTGACGAAAAATCTTATCCTGGAGAACTTCAGGAATCTCCGCCAGTACCACATCACTGGCTACTTTCTTCACAATCTGCTCGATCGAGTCCCCTTCAAACCAGCTGTGAACAAGATGAATTAAATCCTGCAACTGAGCATGAACAGGGTGATCCAGGTCCAGTTTCCGTTGGCAAAGCGCAGAGCCCTTAGCCAGACCCTATCAGGACATTCACATCGTCTTGAGGATCCATCTGTGCAACCACTTCTGTTACCACTTGTCACACTTGGGTCAAAGAATTGCACAGAAACTCGGGAGAATGCTGAGTCAGGAACTTTTATTCAAAAACTTCAAATGAACATATGTCACCTTTCAAAAGTAAAACGAGCTCTGTGTGAAGACAGAGGGGACAGATCCATCTCTCAATTAAAAGTAAACACAAACATCTTCCTCTTCATAGGGGTGCACGTTGGGAGCCGGACCCCCAACAGGAGCAGAGGACGTCTGGGGAGGATAGAGAGAGAGACAAAAGTAAAGAGCAAAAAAGGACATGTGCTGTTCAGACTTTTAAGTATGCAAAACGCCACGTAACAGAGCAGCAGCAGCAGCAGTCCAGCAAGGGAGCAAAGTCAAGGTAAACTGTATTTATTCCCATTGTATCAGCATTTAAGAAGGGGTTTTGTAGGAGCGTCTGTGTCTTCTAGGGTGCGTTCAGCCCCCCGTTCACAACACACCCTCAGTGCTCGCTATCACTCCTGTACCTAAGTAGCAGAACTTACCTACTTTCTCCAAAAGAGCTCCATTGTTAATATCTAAATTAACATTTACTACATCAGCATTCTGCAACCCACTTTATACAAACAATGGTCACTCTCCCCACTTTCAAACTACTTTTAAGATCATTACATCTCTTTATTATAAAAGGAAATCCTGAGACAAGACTTTCTTGGAGATAATTTCGACTCCCACAAGAGATAATTTCAGGTCCCGTGAGACGAGACTTTTTGCCAAGAGATTTTGACAAACAAATACAACCACTCCCACGATACAGTCACTTCTCATTCGTGTGAATGCTTTTGCCAGACACAGTTCTTGCGCTCTCAGCTCCAAATGGGAGCATAAATAAAAGACAAAGAGTAGACGACAAAGTAGAACGTCATAAAGAGGTTTAAAAACATTGGCGTGATACACATACAGAGCAGGTTAGAGATTATGAAAGTACTAAAATTCAAAAGTCTCAAAAAACTGATAGTAAAGATCGCATTAGCATTAACAAACAGAAATTATTACTCTGTGAAATAACAGAACAGCGAAAAGAGATCAAATATATCGACATAGGTGATATGACATTATTTGGCTTTAAACTTTAAGTCGGAGACTTGTAGATCGTCTAATTTGTGATGCCATCAGGGAAAAGTAGTGTTTCTTTCCAATGAAGAGGGGTATCCTCAAGAATTAAAAGATTTGTTGTTTGGTGAGCAGCAGAGACGCAAACTGGCTGGCGCATAGCACCCGCACGGAGGTTGGAGATCAAGGCGAGTATTTGCAACAACCCATGCATTAGACTGGGCTTCTCCCAACACTTGTACGACCCACACCAAAGGGCTATGCATCCATCTCTTCTATTCCCTCAGTCACTTCACCTCCAGCTATCACTATGGTCTTTCCCAGATATATCTTAAGTACTTTTACTTCTAAAGTAACTGTCCATTTGACTACCTTTACTTGCTCTTTAGTTTTTGCCATCATTATAAGATCATGAGTTTTAGTAGCAATCCTTCATGCACTTCTCAGGTCATCATCAACCACTTAATGCATCAAAATCCTCCCATGCAGAAATATTGTTGTCCTTTATAGATTTAGGTGTATTGAATTTGTGAAATCAGAATTTCTCTACTACAAACCATTTCCACAAGATATCAGATTCAATGGAAAACACAGTTTTTTTTTTAAATTGTTAATTTTATTAAAGTAAGTTACATTTGTTTTATGGCATAAGTATTTTTCATGCTCAGAATATTATTCAAAACTGTTTTTGAAAATTTTGAAACATTTTAGAAAAATTGGAGTCTTCCTTTTTCTTAAAGTTAGTTAAGGTGGAAACAACCCAAAAATGGGTATTTTCTACACATTTTTTGCTGTCATCTAGCATTTTTTGCACTCTTTTTATTCCTTCAAAATAGCCAGGAATTTGCATTTAGAAGGTTAGAAAGATGTGTTTTTATTGTCCAGAAGAGGGAAGTTGTTGTTTAAGTGGTTTATAAGGAAATATAAAGGTTAGGTTGATCCATCCATAGTTTTGAACAGGGAGCCGGTACACAAACAATAAAAGAATACACTCCCCTCCTTTAGTGAGATAAAAAAAGTTACTGGTTTTACACAGTTTTGAGAGGAGTAGAGAGAATATTAAAGGAAGTGGAGGCAAGCATACCTTAGGTCGAAGTTTCCTCACATTAGCAAACCAAAAATTAAAGAATGTATCTTTGTTGTACCTCAGATCTAGGAGCTTTTACAGGATGCAAGCTTGAAATCTAAGCTGTGCAAAGTTGAAAAAAGAACTTGGGAGTCGTTTGACAGCATGTGCCATAATGTTTTGGAAATAAAAAGGTGGAAAACTGCAAGGATCTAGTTGAGGAGCTTCTCTCTTCTTATCTAGCATTTGTCTTTAAAAAATACATTTCCTACAACCTCATTTGGACTTTTTCCTCAAGAATATGGGACTGGTCTCTGGTGAATGTAGGGAGCGGTTCCACCAGGAAGTGTTCAAATGGAGAGATGTTATGGTCGAATGTCGAATTAGATTAGTAGACATTTCAATGTGGATTATATGAGGAAAAAAATTAACAAGTGACTACTTTTTGTAAGTAATAATTATATTTAAAATATGTGTGATTTTTTCAACTGTAAAAAAATAATATTAAAAATATATCACCCTTTTTATCTAGTGTTTTTTTCATTTTAAATCTGTGGATAAGTGGATGAAATAGAGCAATTCTGTAGCTAGATTTAGATTCAGGACCCTCAAATCCATAAAGAACACTTATCATTTTTGACAGGAGCAAAAACAATAACAAAAGACTGCTCGGGTTTAGATCAGGGAGGCCATTCCTCTCAGTCATATCTCTACAGGTGTCTCCATCATTACCCATGTGGGCTTTGAAGTCACCCCGCAGAACTATGGAGTCCCCAGCTGGATCTCCCCTTGATCTCCTCCAGGCACTTTAAGAAGGCCTGGTGCTCCGAACTGACATTTGGTGCATAAGCAAATATGGCAGTCAGAGTCCTCTCCTCTGCGACCTTCAGCAGCACAGAGGCAGCCCTCTCATGCTCCAGAACAAACTCCAACATGGCATTGACCAGGCAGGGACTCAGTAAGAAGTCCACTCACGCCCAACGCCTTTCCCCACTCATGCAGCTCCAGAGTAAAGGAGATTCCAGCCTCTTTCGAGGGGTTTGGTTCCAGAACCAAGCAAGTGGGTGGACATGAGCCCAACTATATCTAGTTGGTATCTCTCCACTTAACCCACCAACTCCAGCTCTTTCCCTCCAAGAGAGGTGATGTTCTACATCCCAAGACTCAGTTTGTGTGTCTGGGTTCCAGACCACCAAGGCCCCTACCTGACATTTCAACTGGCCCCTATTCCTCCTGCGGGTGGTGAACCCACAGGAGGGCAGTCCCACATTATGTTTTTGGGCTATGCCTGACCTTGGAGGAGGCCCTGGTAACAACATACCGGGTGGGGTACTCTTTGTTTTTGGCCTCAAAATGAGAATAAGCATATATTTTTTAAAAAACAATAACAATTCTCAGTTTCAATACTTGGAATGTTGTATTTGTACTGTTTCACCCAAATACAGGATTTACATGATTTGCAAATCATTGTATTCTCTTTTTATGTACATTTTGCACAGTGTCCCAACTTTTTTGGAAATGGAAATGTATAACTTTACTTTAGATTTTTTAACATTGTGCGTGAATTATCAAAATTATCTTGTATGTATGTACTTTTTGTGAAGTTCTAAAGCTGGCATGTTCTAAACTCCCTGCCCTCCAACCCCACTCCATTCCCTCGTTTAAACAATCCTTAATTAACCTACCTATACAGGACCAGTTTCATATTTTCTGGACCTCTCTAAGTCCCTATTAACTATTTCAGTTTCTCCTTTACTACCAGATATTTTTATCTGTTATTAGACTTTCCTTTAAGGCTGTCTGTAAGAAGCTGTTTTTTTGCTGCTTCCTTGTTTTCTAACAAAGCATAACTATACTATAACTGCTTTTTAAGTGTGTTCTTTAACCCCTTGTTCTTCTGCATGCACTGTACACAAGGTAACTAATGGTCTCTTACTTGGTTATCACTAGCTTATTTATTATTAACTTTGCAACCGCTTTCCCTGCTATCCCCTCTTCACCACCTAATAGTTAATGGTTAATGTGTCATGAGCATGCTGGGGCAAAATGGTTGCCATTGCATCCTCCAGGTGGATGCTGCACATTAATGGTGGTTGTAGTGGCTGTCCACTCTTTATGTAAAGTGCTTTGAATAGTGATAAAAGATCTATATAAATATAAAGAATGATTTATTATTATTATTATTATTATTATTATTATTATTATTATTATTATTATTATTATTA
>JANRMT010062829.1:3564810-3611617 GCA_026402145.1 Polypterus bichir lapradei | reverse complement strand
TATTATTATTATTATTATTATTATTATTATTATTATTATTATTATTACTATTATTATTAAGGTTGGTATATGACCTAGATCTAGAGCAGTTGCATTTGATCTCTTATTTGATGGAGGTTGTCCAGTATACTCTGAAGTTTTACAGAGTCCTACACATCTCAGGATATCCCACTAACTGTGCCTCTGTGAAAAAGAGGAAAACATGAGAGATTTGGGGTGCTAGAAGGTAAACCTGTTTAATAGCTTTTGTAAAAATGTAGGCAAAAGGAGTACTGTAATAGATCGTTACAGTGTAGGGCAATATCCATGTACCTTTGTGATTATTAAAGTTTACATTCTTCCCTCTGTAAATGAGGATTCAGCAACACAAAAGAGTCACTCTGTTACCAATCCTCCAATGAAGAATCATTCTCATCCTGTTGTTATAATATTGGGCAACTTCAACCACGTGACTTTGAAAGGAACTATGATAAATTTCCAGCAGTATATGTAATGTTAACAGCTCAATTCAAATGTTAAATGTTAATATTAATGTTAACCTGCTCAATTAAAATGTTAAAGAAGCCTTTAATTGTAAACTTGTGGGCACATCTGACTACAGTCTTATCTAATTTACTCCCATCTACAAGCCTGTCAGTAGAATTCAACTCTTTACCAACAGGATAGTGAGGAAGTAAGCTTGGAGGCTGAAATAGTTCTGAATAACTGCTTTCAAAAGACAAACTGGGAAATGATATGTGGGTCACATAGAGTCCATACTGAGAGACTTAGTCATTGAATCACCTGCCATGTCTCGCTCTCTCGGGTCAGCAGACTAGATGCTTTTACGTGTTCCCAAGGCACGATGCAAACTCCGAGGTGATTGGGCTTTCCAGATCGAACTCTGGAACGATTTGCCGTTGCACGTTAGGCAGGCTCCTTCACTAGCTGTCTTTAAATCTTATTTAAAAACACACCTTTACTCTCTGGCTTTTAACCTAGTATGATATGTTGGCTATCTGTATACTTTTTATTATGAATCTCTTCCGCTGTTATGTGTTTGTGTTTCTGTTTCATTTACCGTTGGTTATTGTGTGTCTGATATGTTGGGTTTTTTATTGTACAGCACTTTGGTCAGCCTTGATGTTGTTTTTAAAAGTACTTTATAAATAAATAAATAAATTTCATGTACAGTAGAATCAGTTGAATCATTGCAGAAGGACCTGGACAGAATTTAGGCTTTGAGCAGATTTATGGCAAATGAAATTTAATGTAAATGAATGTAAATTATTACATGTAGGAAGTTAAAACTTTAGATTTGAAAACATAATAGGAAGTTTGAAACTTAAAAAAATGCCTTATGAGAATTACTTTTGACTTGTAGGGAACTCTTCTCTATCTAGATTCTGAGAAAGGAAATTATGAAGGCTAACTGCGTTAAGTTTTACAGCCAGCACTAGCTGCCCCTGCAATGCAGAGGAGCCACTAGACCCAAAAGGCCCCTTCAGTAGACCTTCATAAAGTCAACCACAAAAATTATATTAAATTTTTGCTAAAAGAAAAAAATTTTTTATACATTCTTTGGCTAAATGAAACAGTGAAAAACTGGTGGTGGTACACGCAAGAGAAGGGCGAAAGTGAAAAAAGTTACCTAGTAGACAACAAAGAGATCCATGGGGATAAGAAAAAGAATAGAATGAAGTGCTGATCAAATCAATGGAACAACAGATCATTTTCAAACTACTAAATATAACATCTATGGTGAAAGCATCAATGGAAAAGGGTACTGGTGAAATGCTGTCATAAATGGAGTACAACTGCATGTCATTCAAATTGAGCATTGTGGCAAGTATGGCAGAAGAGGCTTCTTCTGCTCTCCTAACTGCTCACTTATTCCCATTGAAGACAACTACAAGGTTATTTTTAAAAATGTGCCAAGCAACCTGACTGCCCCAGCCCAGGTAGAAATAAGTACATTCTGTATTTGAATAGAAATATGTAAATACTATTATTGGGGTCTCAAAATGTTTCATTATGATATGCTAATACAACAGCAGTTTTCTTCTGAACAGCAAAAGATTGGGCAGACATATCGCAGGTTTAATTTAGACTTTGAACATTTGTTTGAGTAGTTGCTGATTTCAGTGGTGATGCAAACAAGTTTGAGATACAGGAGAACACCCATGGAGTGTTTTTCTAAGAACTGACAGAAAAAAGAAAAAGTGTTAAATGCAGGAAATTGTCAAGGATTTGTTAGGATCTCTTAGTTAGTACAGGTCAGGTTTGGCTGTGTTCAGTTTTTTTTTATAAATATTTTCACTGCACTTATTTTTAGGATTAATTGTTGCCATCCAGTTTGAAGTATGCTGATTTGGTCTATTTAATCTGTTGATTTATTATTGTCAATTTTGTCATTTCCAATTGTTGTTCCTTTTCATAAATGCCGCCCTGTTGTTTGACAGTGAAAGCACAATTGTTATACAGTGGAACCTCGGTTTGCGAGTAACTTGGTTTACAAGTGTTTTGCAAGACGAGCTAATTTTTTAAATAAATTTTGACTTGATAAACGAGCGATGTCTTGCAATATGAGTAGTATGGATACACTTTGTCTGCTAAGCGTCATGTGATCACAGCTGAGCTGATGGTTCTTCTCTCTCGCCTTATCTCTCTCACTCGCTCGCACGTGTCTCTCTCTCTCTCTCTCTTTCTGTCTCTCTCTCTCTCTCCTTATCTCGCTCGTGTCTGTCTCTCTTCTCCTGAGGGCAATCGTCTCCTATTCTCTGTCTGAGTCTGCGTGCCTCACTCATATAATCAACATCCGTACGAGCGTATACTGTTTACTACAGCATTGTGACTGTGTGTGTGTGTGTGTGTGTGTGTGTGTGTGTGTGTGTGTGTGTGTACGCGCGAGCACGTGTGTGCTGTGAAGTGCGAGTCCCTGTTTTGCGCCCCAAAACACAAAGCTGAGTCTCAGTACTTTAACAACACCAGCTTTATTCAGCTTGAAACAGCAACAGCGCGGTTATTTATTGTAGCGGGATCTTTATAATGTTCCTTGTATCACCCATCGACGGCAGGCGCTTATAGCATGTCCGCGATCTTTTTGGATACGCGAACTGCTACAGCGCTGGGAGACTGCGATTGCTTTGGGACGTTCTTCCGCGTGTCGTCCCGTTGGGTGGAATCCCACAAGAGTTTAGAAACTCACTCACACCAGCCATGATTCTTTTTAAAGGTAAAGTGCAGGTTAATTTGTTTTATGTATTTTTACTTTATATTTTGTATTAATCATTTTTATATGAATAGTTTTGGGTTGTGGAACGAATCATCTGAGTTTCCATTATTTCTTATGGGGAAATTCACTTTGATATACGAGTGCTTTGGACTGCGAGCACGTTTCCGGAACGAATTATGCTCGCAAACCGAGGTTCCACTGTAATTTGCTACATACAACCTTGTGTTTAATATTTGAAAGTAAAAAAGCTGCATTAGCTCTGCAGCTCAATTTTCATTTTTTCACTAACGTGAAAAATATCTGATTTTTAGAGAAGTATCATTAGCAAAATATGTCATGGAATCAAAACTTTTCAGAAAGTACTTACACTGCTCACATAATGACTGTTTTGCATCCATACCAATCCACATCACTTTCCTGCCTCCTGTCCTTTGTGCCACTTGTTTTGTATGTACAGATTACTGGCAGGGATAGATGCACTCAAAGAAGCTCTGATCTTTCATTTCTTAATTCTTTTCCTTGCCATCATGAGTTGACAAATATGCATGCACCTTGCACTGAAATGATGTGTCAAATGATGCAAACAGTATCTTTTTAGTTTTGCATCTTTCTGACAAAATTGTTTTATACATTTTGTGCATACATTTGAGCAGAAAAAAAACAGGAGGTAAAAATCGGTATACAGTCACTTTTAGCTACCACAAGAACGTTGCTTTAAAAGACTCTCACTTCTTTACACAATGGCTGTTTTAAGTCAAGAACAGCATGCAAAAAATGTTAAATGTGTGAAAACACTAAATATGACTAGACTGATTCCAGGACTGCAAAGTATGAGCTCTGAGGAATAATTAAACATTTTTACCATTTTCACTTCAAACAAATTGTATATTAACGAGTGTCATAATGGAATTGTTTAAAATTATGAAGGGGATTCATTCTTCAAGAAGAACACAGGGACAAAAATGGAGAACCATAAATACATGAAATTAATTTCCAGTTAATGTGGTACATTTTAAAAACGACTTGATGTTATTCTGTAAAGCTAAATTGGGTTGATGAGCTGAGTTGCATGTTCTTGTCAAAGTTGTTCAAATATTCTAAAAATAACTCTATGGAAAATATCACAAGAGAAGCATGTATAATTAACATTTAGTAGTTACATGTATTTAAGAGGAATATGGTTATATTTATTGTCCAGGATGTAATTATGGCCCTGCTTCTCCATGTGTCTTCTAGCTCAGAAGAAATAATGACAAGGTAACTTGTATAAAGCCAGGTATTACAGCAGCAAGTATGAAAAAATATAAATTATCACCAAAATGTAAAAACTAGTAGTATATAGTGCCCATACAGTATGTGTAAAGGCAGGATTCTGTCCAATATACTAAATCTAAGCATATTTAAAGCAATATTAAAGTTATGCATTAACAGCTAATAGAGGAAAAAGAATAAAGAAAAGCAAACTATACTGTAGTTACCCTACACTTCACAAGACGTAAACGTGCAGTGTAGAGAAATGCATGTGATTTTTCTTTTTTCTCCAAGGAAACACAAGTAGTATATGAACATTGATATTTAATGTGGTCAATAAGCAAATTAAAAAACTTATCTTTGACAAGAAGTGCATCTTCATGCAAAAAATTTCTCATGCTTTCACTTTAATAGTGGCAAAGATAATTCAAACATATACAAAAGTGGTTTATGAGTAATCATGTATCAGTAATAAGTGGTTTATCAGTAATCAGGCTAACGTATGTAAAAGCCCTTCAAATTTACAACAATGGTAAAAACCCAACTCATGAATAAAGAAAGTCTGTGCCAGCCCATGCAACCACACACAAATACAATATCATCCTTAAACTACAATGGTTTCTTAACAGTAAGACACTTTGCCACTCAATAGAAATTTGTGCACTCTCAAGTAGATTTCTTCTTTTTCTTCTTCTTAATAAACCTTGTCTTAGACCTTCCTCTTTTCCTGTTACCTGTTAGCTCCATCCTTAACATCCTTCTCCCAATATACCCAGCATCTCTTTTCTGCACGTGTCCAAACCGACACAATCTTACCTCTCTGACTTTGTCTCCCAACCGTCCAACACCTTAGCTGACCCTTTAATGTTCTCATTTCTAATCCTGTCTGTCTTCATCACATCCATTGCAAATCCTAACATCTTTAACTCTGCCACCTCCAGCTCTGTCTCCTATTTTTTGTTCAGTGCCACTGTCTCCAACCCATATAACATAGCTGGTGTCACTACCATCTTTTAGACCTTCCTTTTCACTCTTGCTGGTTCCTATCTGTCACAAATCACTTCTGACCCTCTTCTCCACCCACTCCACCCTGCCTGCACTCTCTTTTTCACCTCTCTTCCACACTCCCCGTTACTCAGTACTGTTAATCCCAATTACTTTAACTCCTCCACCTTTGCCAACTTTACTCCCTGCATCCTTACCATTCCTCTGACCTCCCTCTCATTTACACACATGTATTCTCTCTTGTTAATATTGACCTTCATCCCTCTCCTCTGTAGAGCATATCTGCACTTCTCCAGGGTCTCCTCGACCTGCTCCCTACTATTGCTACCGATCACAATGTCATCAGCAAACATCATAGTCCATGGGGACTCCTGTCTGATCTCATCTGTCAACCTGTCTGTCACCATTGCAAAGAAGAAAAAGATCAGAGCTGATCCCTGATGTAATCCAAACTATACCTTTAGTGCATCTGTCACTACTACCACAGACCTTACTGCTGTCACATTTGAATATCCTGTGCCAATCCTACATACTTCTCTGCCACTTTACCATACAGTACCACAACTCATCTCTAGGCACCCTGTCATATGCTTTCTCTAAGTCCACAAAGGTACAATGCAACTCCTGGCTTTATCTATACTTCTCAATCAACACCATTAGAACAAACATTGCATCTATAGTGCTCTTTCCTGGGATGACACCATACTGCTCCTCATGAATTATCACCTCCCTTCCACCTAGCTTCCACTACTCTTTCCCATAACTTCATGCTGTGGCTCATCAATTTTATCCCTTTGTAGTTACTACAGTCCTGCACACCTCCCTTATTCTTAAAAATGGGTACCAGTGCACTTATTCTTCACTCCTTGGGCATCCTCTCACTTTCCAAGATTACATTAAACAATCTGGTTAAAAACTCCACTGCAATCTCTCCTAAACACTAACTCCATGCTTCCACAGGTATGCCATCTGGACCAACAGCCTTCTCATTCTTCATCCTCTTCATAGCTATCCTTACTTCCGCATTACTAATCCGTTACACCTCCTGATTCACTATCTCCCCATCATCTAGCCTTCTCTCTGTTTTATTCTTTTCATTGATCAGCCTCTCAAAGTACTTTTTCCATCTACGCAACACACTCTTCTCACTTGTGAGTACATTTGCATCTTTATCCTTTATTACTCTAACCTGCTGCACATCTTTCCCTGCTCAGTCCCTCTGTCTAACCAATCGGTACAGGTCCTTTTTTCCCTCCTTCATGTCCAACATCTCATACAACTCATTATATGCCTTTTCTTTAGCCTTCGCCACCTCTCTCTTCAACTTACACCTTATCTCCTTGTACTCCTGTCTACTTTCTGCATGTCTCTGACAGTCCCACTTCTTCTTCGACAACCTCTTCCACTGTATACTCTCCTGTACTTCCCTATTCCAGCACCAGGTTTCCTTATCCTCCTTTTGCTGTCCAGATGTCACACCAGCCACCCTTCTAGCTGTCACCCTTACTACTTCTGTTGTAGCATAACTTCCACCATTGGATACTTGACTCTATCCTCACTCTCCTCCAACTCCTCCTCTTGATAGCCAACATCATCCTACAGACCACCATCCTATGCTGCCTAACTACTCTTTCCTCTGCCACCACTCTGCAGTCTCCAATCTCCTTCAGACTGACCCTCCTGCATAGGATATAATTTACCAGTGTACATCTTCCTCCACTCTTGTATGTAACCTTATGTTCCTCCTTCTTCTTAAAATACATATTCACCACCGTCATGTCCATCCTTTTCACAAAATCTACTACCATCTGACCTTCTGCATTCCACTCCTTGACAACATACCTACCCATCACCTCCTCTTCTCCTCTGTTCTCTTCACCAACATATCCATTGAAATCTGCTCCAATCATTTCTCAAAGCAAACATTTTTTTCCATTATTCTTCTTATAAATTCAATCATTAACACTTAAAATTGTTGTTTGCAAAGAGCATGATGTCAGTCTTTTCATCAAAAAACTAAGATTTTACTAAATGCTCACCCACTTGCCCTTGTTTAAAGAATCATATTAAAACACTGCTTCCAGTAAATATTTACTTTTATGATAGAAGTAAAAAATATAATAGGAAGCAGTGCTTTAGTTCCATCACATGGCCAGGAAAGAAATATGGTCAGGGATATCATAACTTGACTTTCTGATTAGTGGAGAGGGTAATTGACACTTAATATATGCTCCCAAAGTAATGAATCTTTATTATTTTTTCTGATAAAAACAATTATTTTAAATGTCTTATGTTTTATTAAACATTTCTGCAAGTATTCTAAATATGTGCAGTGTTGCCTGTTCACTTGCATGATGGCAAAAACAAAAATATAGCCCTTTTTTAACCCTTTTCTTTTTCTCTTAACACAACAGAAGTTTTAAAATCAGAAAAAAAAATTGGAAAAGCTACATTTATCATAACTTACATTTAAGGAAAACACTCACTTAACAGTAGTTTTCTGCTTTATAGAGTGATCTTTTCTATTAGCTTTATTTTCTATTTGACATGTACAGCAATTTTCTACTCTACAGATAGTATATTTGGTTTCCCATTCATTTAATCCAGGTAAATAGTACAGGTATTTTTTTAACTTATCTGTAAATGTGTATCTTTTAACATATAATTAGGTGTTCTTCTGTAATGTAGCAGTGCCTCGTCTTTCTAGTTGTCAGATGAACCATACTGCAATGCATGCTTTCATTAACAAACCTTTTTAAGTCTCCTAGTAACTTCTGTTATGGAGCATACACATTACCTAGTTATGCTGCATTCAAGTTCAGAACATCTACCAGTAGCACATGGAAAGAGAGAACATTTTATGACTATGTTTGATTATACAGTCTGAATAATGAACAAAATAAATTCCTATACATGAAGTATCAACAGAACATCAATGACTTTCTGTGGGATGTGTAGATAATGCAAAGTTGCAACAAATAATCTTGATCAGCATGGCTTATACACTATGTTCCACTCCCTCAAGCTGTGCAACAACAATGCAACAAACTTTTGTTGATGTCAGATGTTAGCCTTTTTCCATCTCCAACTTTATTTGCATTTTATTCATAATACATAACACAAGTACTGATTTAAAAAGGAGTCTTCAGATTTACCATTCATTATTTACTTGCAAACAAAGTATAAGTGAATGTAGTCTACGTGTTTATTTCTATTTTTAAATACTGCTTGATTTCATTCTTTTAGAGACCTGGCTGTGACTTGATCCTTGGTTCTGAAAAACGTGCAGATGCTTGCATGGTTTGTGGAGGACACAACACTTCTTGTTTACGACATCGCAGTGTGTACCAAGACCAAAATAAGGCTGCAGGTAACATCAGATGAGACATTTAGAAGTTTAATATAACATTTTACAATACAATTAAGTTATTTATTAGAATTACTATATAGTAGGGGTGGTCATCACTTTTCCTGGTGGTCCGTAGTGGGAGCATATTTTTGTTTTAAACAAATTTGAATTGGAATCCATTAATTTACTACTAAAGCAATATATTTTTTCTGAGCTTAGTTTCCATTAACTTAGTTGTTACAATTCAGTACCCTTAGTTGCCTATTTTTGTTGTAAGCAGCTGCCATAACCAGCCACCAGTTAATAATGAGGTGTACATGACAAAATAAACACTTGCCCTTGAGGTAACATACTTCCTATTTAAAGACGTGTTAATACAACATTTTGAAATAAATAAGAAAAGAAGGACCAAGAGGTACAAATCTGCTCTGGACCACAAAACGCATAGACGATGTTATCAGAGAATGAAAAATCTACAGCTTGTAAGAATGAACACGCTAACAAACTGCATAATTAAATACCAAGTTTCATTATCTACTAGGCCTGGCTTCTAATTACACAATGGGTTGGAATGAACACCAGCGCCCACTGCAGACCTCTAGGACCTGAGTTGAGTACCTCTGCTATAGAGAACCTCCTTTAGAAGAAAATTGTGGTGGGGGGATGAATTATGTGAGAGTGATATGTATTGAAACAGCAGACTGACACACAAAATGGAGAAGTTTTCGCAAAATCTATAGAAATTTTATCTTTTTATCTTCAGTAATTGTAAATAATTTTATTTAACATGAAAACAATTTTTAAAAATCCACTTTAAATAGAACATTTTTCTTTATGAAAAATCTATTATTTATTGATAAGATTAAAGTCTATTATAAAATACAGATGTATACAGGGCTTAAAGGTTTCTAGCAGTGCACTGTTTTCTAGCTTATGGCCATTTTAGTTTCATTAGTATATTTATTTCTCATAAAACAATTTAAAAAAGAATGTCGGTTTTGGCTTTGGATACACATTAACCAATTTTGTGATACTGTTCTCACAGTTACCAATAGTATGCAAGCCAGGTAGGCTGTTAACCAATCAACAGCAAGCTGGTCTCTGTGAGCTGCTGTGAGCATACTGTATGCACAATTGAAAGTCTCCACTTGAGATAGAATCAACATTAGTTAATACTGCGGAAGATACAAGCACATTACAATAAGGTGTTCATGATAAACGGAAGTGGGCATGATGAGGTGAATGGGCAACAAGTGAAGGACAAAGTCTTGGCACTTGGCGTCTGTCACAAATTAAACAAACCTTGTGCTTACTTCTGCACTATTTATTCTAAAAAGCTACAGTACAGCATGAAAGAAAAAGCCAGTATTATGCCATAACATAACATAGACTAAATGCATAGGGCAGCTACTGTATTTATGCTACAGAACCAGGAATGATGGCTAGCATGCTGCCATGGCACCTATGCCAGACTGTGTATGCAAACAAAAAAAATGTATTGCCACTTTCATTCCAGAACATGACTTGTCATTCATAATCACCCATTGATTTATTTGTAAACCTGTCAGAGGACCCAAATGCCCTTTCAAGATTGACTATTTTATATATATAAACCAGCTATTGAATAATTACATATGGTCACACATGTTCACTGCATACAAAATCTTTTTAAAATTAAAGTGCTGACATTTTTTTCATTTCAGTTATTTCACTACTTAAATATTTATTTGTCATAACAGAGAGAGCACATTGACATTGAAATATTGGATGTGTTCACTGAAATGTGTTTAGCACATCAAATATGTTCATTGTTTAAATTATTTTATACTATAGAAGTTTTTCACAGTTCTTTTTTGTGTAGTTACAATTATTGTATTTTTTGTAATAACCCATAGTCCATGGTTAAAAACACTCAACCCAATTTAAAATTATAAAATGAAAATTCAGTCTCTCTTTTGCAATTTCATTTTCAATGACTGTACGCAAAAATGCTGCAGAAATTAAAATTAAAATGAAATAACCCCATTTGCAATTTCATTCTCAAAGTCCGCGCACAAAAATGCCACAAAAATGAAAACTAAAACTAAATACTCCCATTTGTAATTTTATTTTCAAATCTGCGCTCAAGATTTTTTTTAAATTAAAATGAAACAACTCCACTTGCAATTTCATTTTGAAAGTCTGCGTGCAAGAATGCTGCAAAAATTAAAATGAAATAATCCCATTTGCATTTTCATTTTCAGCCTGAACTGCCATGAACCTGGAAAAATGAAAAGTAAAAAGCAAATAAGTACTGGCACCACCTGCTGTTCATGCTTTTATATTTTCAAAAAAGAAATTTCAAAGAAATAATATGAGACCAAACTCTGGCATTCTTTGTCTCATTGTCCTTTCAGATAGAAACTCAGATGAGGCATGCTATTTCTTTGGCCTTTATTCCATGGAGCAGGTAGGTCTTTATCACTTCTGTGGTAATGTTCAGACCTATTCCGACCTGCTGCTGCACAGGTTGCCGTGTCCACTGATGCTGTAGTCAGGCGATGTACAACTTCATGTAAATTCTGCCATATAACATAATTTACCTCCTTGTTAGTGAACGCCTCGACATCTCCAAGCCTAAAATCTAAAATCACTTTTGCACCTAAGTAATATAACATCTTCATCCTCACAATCTGCCAACTCCAATAAATCTCTTACCATTTCTTGCACACCTCTTTCCATCTTATTAGAAGTTGTCGGTACCTTACAAAAATGATTTGTCACATGTTAATGTCTTATCCCTGCCCACTGACCTGAGCTATTTGCATGTTGAGAACTTGAAAATGAAAATGCAAAGTAAATGAAAATGCAATGAGCAGTAGGTGGTGCCAGTACTTATTTGCTTTTTACTTTTCATTTTTCCAGGTTCATGGCAGTTCAGGCCGTTATTTCATTTTAATTTAAATTTTTGTATGCAGACGTTGAAAATGAAATGGTAAAAGAGAGATTGCATTTTTATTTTATAATTTTCATTTTTATTTTTTTTTCAGAAAATACCTCCCCTAGTTTGTCTGCCATAATCTAGTTTAAGTCTAATATCTGTCTGTGGTTTCCTTCATTACTTGTTCTCATAGTTACCTACAGTTCCTTCTGTTTCAGTCTTTACATTTGTCTAATGTATGTACAAAACATCAAGGCACATCCCTCAGCTCACCATGTGATCAATAAGCCTTGGCACCTTTGATTTACTTTCATGGCAAACTGCCCTTTATAGTTGGAAGTTCCGCACAGCTTCTTTTCATCCCTGGTATACTGTAGGTATCTGCTTTCATGGTGCTCTGTGCATTTGCACTAATAGCCATACTAGCATATATTTCTGTACTAGCTGGATCCTATTTTAAAGTTCTCTTATCCTTTGCCATTTTAATGTGCCTGTGCATCTTTCTTTGATTTACAGAGAATATGTCCTAGGTTCAGTTTTACACACGCTAAAGAATTGCAGCTGAATATACCAAGTTGGTCATCAATCCTAAATAGGAAACTCTGGTGAAGAATCAGATCAGTGGAGGGTTTTAAAACTTAACTGATATATAAATAATGACACACATTGGAACTATTAAAACTGTTAAACATGAAAGCGGAAATAGAGCATAGATGATTAGCTTGAGGGATTTGTTGACAGCTGTTTCCTTTAGGGCAATTGTTCCCTAGTTGGAATAAATTCTTTTAAATTGCGGCGTTTTAAGTAACCAGAAACTATATACAGTCGACCCTTGATATACGACCGGCCTGACATGCGAACAACTTGATTTACGACCAAAATTTTTGTTTTGATTTACGACCAACATCTTGCGTTACGACCCGAACGCGGTCACGTGTATCCGCTTGTGCGATTGTAAACAAACAACCGAGAGCGTTCATAAGCGTCAGTTGGAACCCAGATACATGTGTTTGTGGACGTAATTTCGGTCAGTGCAGTGATTTATCTATATATATAATTCACTAAGACCATGGCAAGCAAGACGCATAATTGCTAAGGAAGGAAGAGAAGGTAACGAAGCTAAAGAAAGCGATTGTTAAGGGATGTTAGCTAGCGGGCTGGTGCGGCACATGATGATGTCATCAGGCTGAGTCAGCACCGGCTTGCTTTGGAGTGTATTATTACAACAGTTCACAACATGACCAGCTTTGAACCGAGTGCTCGACTACTGTCATTATTAACTTGAGAAACAGCGATCACAATCAGAATGAAGAAGGAAATTGTGCAGAAATATGAGAGTGGTGTTCTTGTGACTGATCTCGCTAATATGTACAGCATGTTGAAATCCACCATCTCCACAATTTTACAAAGAAAAGATTTGCATAAGGAGGCTCCTTCTAAACAATAACCACCTTCCATTTTATTCTCCTCCTCCTCCCTTCCTGCAGCCCAAAGATGTCAAATTAAATGGTGAGTACAGTATGAAATTGTTGTTTCTGGTAGGCTAGTTTTTTTTGGTTAGTACATTAGAAAAATTATTGGTGTTTTGGTAAATTATGCACATTATACAACCCTTTTTTTATTATTAAAAGGTTAAGTAAGTGTTGCTGTGGGAGGTTCAGAGCGCATTATGGGTATTTCCATTATTTCTTATGGGAAAAATAGTCTTGACCTACAACCAACTTGAGTTACAACCAGCCCTCGCGAACGAATCGAGTTCGTAAGTTAAGGGTCCACTGTAGATATAATGTAAAAGGCGATATCCCTCCCATAGTGATACAGCGGTAAAAAATCACATAAGAGAAAAATAACTTATCTTTCTTTAATGATGATTTACGCAACATTACAGACGGGAAGCCATAGCAAGACAATATCAAGGTGGGATCTTGATCTAGGGCGGCACGGTGGCGCAGTGGTAGCACTGCTGCCTTGCAGTTAGGAGACCCTCCTTGCGTGGAGTTTGCATGTTCTTCCCGTGTCTGCGTGGGTTTTCTCCGGGCGCTGCGGTTTCCTCTCACAGTCCAAAGACATGCAGGTTTGGTGGATTGGCAATTCTAAATTGGCCCTACTGTGTGCTTGGTGTGTGGGTGTGTTTAAGTGTGTCCTGCGGTGGGTTGGCACATTGCCCGGGATTGGTTCCTGCCTTGTGCCCTGGGATTGGCTCCAGCAGACCCCGTGACCCTGTGTTCGGATTCAGTGGGTTGGAAAATGGATGGATCTTGATCTATAGAGTCTGCCATTTTTCGTCACTGCACTGAAAGGATTTTCCGGACTGATGATGATGATATCATTCGTCTGTCGGCTTCGAATTGTTTGACTGCTTGTCCACATATTTATACTGTCTGCTCCACGTGCAGGCCCCTCTCTGGTCTCCAAACAAGGAAAGGAAAGGACTCAACCCCATCTCCAAAATACAGGAATAGCACAATGCCTATTTTTGCAGTTGTCCCCTTCATTCTCCAAATGCTAGTAGTTTCTAAATGCTGACTAGCAGTTTCTAAATGCTGACTAGCCCCTGTGTGCTAACTTTGGCCTGCACATGTGAATGAATTTACAAAATAATTTTTTTTACAGCGCACAGTGACATTAAACTTACATTCGTGTTACAACAGCACAAAGTTGCAATGAATTAGGTTGGTCAGCATGGCTGATTCAGTAGGTTCCACATATTTAACACTAGAATCCCTGAAGCCCATGAAAAAAGTCATCATACTGGGGAACTTTAAATTCGCTCACACCTCTTCATCAGCACCTTTGTTTTGCAAATGTGTTCATCAATACTGGTAGCAGGCAGCCTGCAATCCTATCCCCCACCAACTCCGCCGAAATTCTCCCAGCTCAAGTCTGTTTATGTGGGTTTGAGGTGTCTGGACTTGCATAGGATAAATAATATATTGTTATTTAGAACACTTACATTTCATGTGTGTTCCATGTCTACAATGATCTGGGTAATTGTAGGATGACAGGAAATAAGAGGCATGAAATGTTGGACATGTAACTACAACAGAAACTTTTTCCTGTTATAGTACCAATGACAAAATGCTGAAGTGTATAATGTGTGAAGACTGAAGTCAAAATATCAAATAAACACTTTCACAAAGTTATAATAAAACAAGTATGCTTTTATTCGAGAATATAACCAAAGAAAAATAAATTGGATTAGGGTACAACATAGATATGTCCACTTGGCTGGTGCAGAGGTAAGAACTGCTGTCTCATAGTCAAGAGGTTATGGGTTTGACCCTGCATTTACTGTTTTGAGTTGGGAACTGCTTTTATTATTACTATTATATTACTAAATTTTATTTTATATAATTTTTTCTGGATCTGATTTCCTGTTCTTCAGCTTATGGGCTAAAGTGTATGCTTTTTCATGGCACTTGCTTATTCATCTGTTAAGATGAGGAGCTTGAACTGAATGCCTCGTCTCGGAGCTGGATTATATAATTACTGTGTTGCCTTAGGAATTTTAAGACGACCCCGCTAAATACATCGTGGTTCTTCTTGGAGGCTGCGCTGGAGTATTCCCTCCGGTTTCCTGGCTGTCAGATTAATTCCTTCTATCTGTTCTGCTCCTGGATATTCTCACAGTGGATCAAGTGCGAGGGGCGAAGGAGTTAACATTGATAACCTTCACTCATTTCAATACTCACATATGATAAAGATCAATCAAAAAGACCATGAAACACCTTCAAACTGCTCCGCGAAGATGGCCTTAATGAATGTTCGGTCCGTAGCCAACAAGTCTTTTGTTTTAAATGACTTTTTTACGTCTTGCAACCTGAACACTCTCTTAAACCCACCTGTCAGCGGCTTCCCTGAGAGTACGCCTGAGACCTGTGAGCTTTTTCTTAATTATTTTATAAATAAAATTCAAGCCATTCATTCCAGCATTACTCTTCCAGGTGTTGATCACTGTGGGGTGACACCAGTCAAGTGCACAGCCAGTTTACTTCCTTTCAACATATTTCTTCTTCTCAGCTATCTGATATAATCTTCCATATGAAACCTTCCAATTATCCGCTAGATATCTTACCTGCACACCTATTTAAAGATACTTTTAGAGCGTTTAGTCCAATTGTCTTGGCTATTATTAACAACTGTCTAAAATCCGGTATAATTCCAGACAACTTTAAACATGCAATTGTTCAGCCTTTGCTGAAGAAGTCCACACTTGATCCTACAGCTCTTTCAAACTATAAGCCAATTTCTAAGCTCCCATTTCTGTCCAAAATTATGGAGAAAGTGGTTTCTTTGCAGTTAATTTCATACCTGGAGGATAACAATGAATGTGATGTGTTTCAGTCAGGTTTTAAAAAACTTCATAGTACTGAATCAGCTCTGCTGAAGGTAATAAATGATATTCTATTAACTTTGGACTCTGGCTGTTCTGCAATCTTGGTCTTGCTGGATCTCAGTGCGGCATTTGACACAGTGGACCATGGAGTTCTGTTAAAACGGCTTGAGGATGAAGTAGGCATTCAAGGCTGTGCACTAAAATGGTTTGTGTCCTACCTGAAAGGCAGATCTACATCTGTTAAAATAGATGGGAATTTCTCTCAGCCAGCTTCTCTCACACGAGGCGTCCCTCAAGGTTCTATCCTGGCTCCCCTTCTATTTTCCCTTCATCTGCTCCCATTGAGGGCCATCTTTTACAAACATGATGTCGCGTATCATTGTTATGCTGATGATACGTAGCTGTACCTCAGAGTTAGTTCTGACATCACTTCATCTGTAAAAAAGCTGTTGAAATGCTTTGAGGATATTAAATATTGGATGGCACAACATTTCTTGCAATTAAATGAAAATAAAACAGAAGTCAATATTTTTAGTCCTACCACATCTGCAGTTGAAATTGGCATGCACTTAGGACCTTTGGCAGCAATGATTCAAAATGATGTCAGAAACCTAGGTATCATCTTTGAGTCATCACTAAATTTTGAAAAACAAATCTCCATGGTAGTAAAGTCCAGTTTTTACCAACTGAGGCAAATTTATAAACTAAAATCCTTTCTATCACAGAAGGACTTAGAAACAGTCATCCATCCATCCATCCATTATCCATCCATTATCCAACCTGCTATATCCTAACTACAGGGTCATGGGAATCTGCTGGTGCCAATCCCAGCCAACACAGGGCTCAAGGCTGGGTACAAACCCTGGGCAGGGCACCAGCCCACCACAGAGAAACAGTCATTCATGCCTTTATTACATCTCGCCTTGATTATTGTAATTCCTTATATGTGGGTCTGCCAAAATCCGCTCTGTCGCATCTTCAGCTGGTTCATAATGCTGCAGCTAGATTTTTGATTGGGTCGAGAAAAAGGGATCTCATCTCCCCCATTTTAGTCTCTCTCCACTGGCTACCGGTGAAGTGTCACATTGATTTTAAAATCTTGTTTGTTTTTAAAGCATGGTATGGTCTAACTCTAAAATATATCTCTGACCTCCTTCACCCCTATGTGCCACCAAGAGCACTGAGGTCATCTGGACGACTGCCCCTTGTATTGCCAAGATCTCGGCTGAAGTCAAGGGGAGACCGAGCTTTTTCATTTGTTGTTCCTAGGCTTTGGAATGACTTGCCTCTGCATATCAGGTCTTTATCCTCTATCGAGGTTTTTAAAAGTCGGCTTAAGACCTACTTATTTTCTTCTGTCTTTCACTGTGTATGATGGGATTGTGGTGGATGTTATAATTGGTTGTTTTATTAATCTGCTTTTGCATGATTGTTTGTATTGTGTTTATTTTAATGCTTTTTTGTACAGCACTTTGGCACAACCTCTGTTGTTTTAAATATGCTTTTATAAATAAAATAATCTAATCTATTATAGAATAAAAACATACATTTGATTTGAGTCTGTAACAGCTGGTGTAAATTTATAGCACTTGTGAAAGATATCGCTAAAGGTGTATAAGCAGACACACAAATGCTGGTGAATTATGTGTTCTTTGTTTCTTGTTGTCACTTGATTTTTTTAATTCAGTTTTATTCTTAAATAAAAGCACATCTGTTTCGTTATACCTTTGTGAAAGTGTTTATTTTACATTCAAGTAACCACTTCAATGACATCAAATCTGTCTCTGCCTCTCTTGCTCCCTCTCTCGCATGTACACACACATCCACTCATGAAACGTCTTTATTTCTAAACACTATGTCATTTGAACATGTGCTATCTTTCCAGGGGAAGGCAGAGGTGTTGAGAAAGGGGCTTATCATAGAATGTGTCAACACCACACTGACAAAAAAGAGAGACATTAATATATTTGACATTTTGAATAAATCATTTTATGACCTGAATAGTTCATTTCAGAAAACATTGTGGCACTGATGCAACATTATATTCATTCAGATATATATTCATGTTCAGCATTTCTTGCCTCGCATTTCCTGTCATCCTACATTTACATGTTCTAAATAATGATATATTATTTACCATATACAATTTCAGACATATTGCATTGGTGGCGCTACAAGGGATAAAAGCCACTCATGCTGAGTGCAACAGGAGCAGGAGTGACCTACAGCTCCAGATGTCTCCCAGGTGGAGGCCAAGGAATGGTGGCGGGAGACAGCAGTGGAGCTGATGGGGTCCATCTCTAAATGCCTGGATTGGCGGTGAGAATGCCAGCCAGTTTTAAAAAAGAACGACTGCACTTGTTGGCATGCATCTCTGCTGTTTGAGCACACTTGGAAGGATAAGCAGCAGAGATGTAGTTTTTGAAAGAGAGCACTGTGGCTCGTAGTTGTTTTAACGGATAGATTTTGCAGTGTTTTTAATCTGCAGTAGTTATTTATTGGGCATTTTAAACCCCATTGCAAAGATACTGTATTTATTCTGGATTATTTATTTATTATAGTAGATGAAATGCACTATACTTTTTGCACTTGTTTGAATTTAATACACATTCGTCTGTTGCTGATTATGTGTCGTTGTTGCCCAGATCATCCTTAATGCATGACTATCGATGATTCTGGGTTCAGGGATGTTATGGCAGCAGCAGCCATCCTGGACTGTCACACTACCCCTTCCAGGGTGTCCAGTACATATACATGGCATATAATCATCTGGCCTTGCATTTACATGTTGTACTGGCAACACAAAGTGAGCTTATTTCTGCCAGCTTTCTTCTCTTTTCTGGGTCCTGCCTCTTGCCTGTGTCATTCTTTCCTGCCTGCAGTTCCCTTATCCTTTGAAATATTAATATGAAACATACAATTCTTAAATCCAGTTCAGGGTTACAGGGACCTAGAATATATCTTGGCAGCACTAAGCTCATCTTATTCTTCCATGCTCATCATTCCATGAACTCATTCTTCCAAGCTAATCATCTAATTCTTCCATGTGAAGACTGAAAGCCATGACGACTGATTGAGATCATTGATGTTAGGTAGAATACCCAGTGGGGACTGTGCGGTCTTGTGGCCTCGTACCCCTGGCAGGTTTTTTTTGTTTTTTTCTGTTCTCCTGGCCATCGGACCTTACTTAGTATTGCCTAATATTATTTTTATATATCTTTTTTTCTTTCTTCATCTTGTAAAGCACTTTGAGCTACATAACTAATATGAAAATGTGCTATATAAATACATGTTGTTGTTGTTGTTGTAAACGCAAAGTAGGAAGTAACCTGAACAGGGCACTCGTCAATTGCTGGTTACTCTTACACATACACCCCGACACTTAGCCAGTCTGAAATAGTCAGTGTAGCTAACCTGTACATCTTTGGGCATGTCAGACTAAAATTAGAGTACTAAGAGAAAAACCCCTATGCTGACACAGGGCAAACATGCCAACACCACACAGACAAGATGTGGGAGTTGAAACCAGGACACTGGATTCTTGATGTTGCCTTACTATTCACTATGCCACCATGCTGATTACAAAACTAAAACAAATAGTGTCTTTCTAAGCTGCTCATTGTCGTGCACCAGGAGGAACCCAGGACCCACTGCACCAGCATAGGGTCTGACAAAGGGTCCAAGGATTTCACTCCGATACCTAATGGCAGTCAAGGTGCTGTTGTCTAGCCTGTAGAGGTCTGTGTGTCCCTCCATGCATATGCCTCCCCAGATCATCACTGACCCACCACCAAACCGGTCATGCTGAACAATGTTATAGGCAGCATAACGTTCTCCACGGTTTCTCCAGACCTTTTCACGTCTGTCACATGGGCTTAGGGTGAACCTGCGCTCATCTGTGAAAAGCACAGGGTGCCAGTGGTGGACCTGCCAATTCTGGTATTTTATGGCAAAAGCCAATTGAGCTCCACAGTGCTGGGCAGTGAGCACAGGGACCATTAGAGGATGTCGGGCCCTCAAGCCACCCTCATTAAGTCTGCTTCTGATTGTTTGGTTAGAGACATTCACACCAGTGACCTGCTGGAGGTCATTTTGTAGGGCTCTGGCTGTGCTCATCCTGTTCCTCTGTGCCAAAAAGAACACATACCGGTCCTGCTGATGTGTTAAGGACCTTCTACG
Source organism: Polypterus bichir lapradei (assembly GCA_026402145.1). Classification (NCBI taxonomy): domain Eukaryota; kingdom Metazoa; phylum Chordata; class Cladistia; order Polypteriformes; family Polypteridae; genus Polypterus; species Polypterus bichir. Next base: position 3,591,363 of record JANRMT010062829.1, on the reverse strand, counting down.
AGGGGCCCTGTCCAACTCTCCTAGAGTAACTGCCTGTCTCCTGGAATCTCCTCCATGCCGTTGAGGCTGTGTTGGGAGACACAGCAAACCTTCTGGCAATGGCACATATTGATGTGCCATCCTGGAGAAATTAGACTACCTGTGCAAACTCTGTAGGGTCCAGGTATTGCCTCATGCTACCAGTAGTGACACTGACCGTAGCCAAATACAAAACTAGTGAAAACACAGTCAGAAAAGATGAGGAGGGAAAAATATCAGTGGCCTCCACCTGTTAAACCATTCCTGTTTTGGGGGTCATCTCATTGTTGCCCCTCTAGTGCACCTGTTGTTAATTTCATCAGCACCAAAGCAGCTAAAACTGATTAACAACATCCTCTGCTACTTAACTGACCAGATCAATATCCCAGAAGTTTCACTGACTTGATGCTATACTCTGATTAAAAAGTGTTCCTTTAATTATTTTGAGCAGTATATATTGAGCATCATTCTAAGATATTTTACAAGTAATCAACTATTGTGTAATTGTTTCAAAAAATGATTTTAATTTCACTTTGCCACTCCTCCTGAACAAAATTGTAGCGGGATAAATTTGTCAGACCAGATTAATAATAGAGTAATAGTCTCTAAATCCTTCTGGAGTAATCCATGCAGACCAACTAACAGTTAAAACCCTTACTATGTCCTGGAATGAACCTCCTAGCACACTTATAGGGTAGACTGCTAAGACCAGACCCAATTAAATATGCAAGCATAACTCATACTCAAATACCAAATTGTAAACAGAAGGAACTATGGGACTTCCACTGCTACAGCATCTCCCACCAGATGCCAAGCATATGCGGTCATTCCTCTCCTAGTATATAGAATTCAAGAAGACAGAATCAACTAACAGATGACTGGTAGTTAGGGCAAATATGCATTGTTTCTGCTGGATCTGAGTTCTAACTATTAGTTACACATTACTGTACATTAGATATTTACAAACCGGATTCCAAAAAAGTTGGGACACTAAACAAATTGTGAATAAAAACTGAATGCAATGATGTGGAGATGGCAAATGTCAATATTTTATTTGTAATAGAACGTAGATGACAGATCAAACGTTTAATCCGAGTAAATGTATCATTTTAAAAGAAAAATATGTTGATTCAAAATTTCACGGTGTCAACAAATCCCAAAAAAGTTGGGACAAGTAGCAATAAGAGGCTGGAAATAGTAAATTTGAGCATAACGAAGAGCTGGAAGACCAATAAACACTAATTAGGTCAATTGGCAACATGATTGGGTATAAAAAGAGCTTCTCAGAGTGGCAGTGTCTCTCAGAAGCCAAGATGGGTAGAGGATCACCAATTCCCACAATGTTGCGCAGAAAGATAGTGGAGCAATATCAGAAAGGTGTTACCCAGCGAAAAATTGCAAAGACTTTGCATCTATCATCATCAACTGTGCATAACATCATCCGAAGATTCAGAGAATCTGGAACAATCTCTGTGTGTAAGGGTCAAGGCCGTAAAACCATACTGGATGCCCGTGATCTCCGGGCCCTTAAACGACACTGCACCACAAACAGGAATGCTACTGTAAAGGAAATCACAGAATGGGCTCAGGAATACTTCCAGAAACCATTGTCAGTGAACACAATCCACCGTGCCATCCGCCGTTGCCAGCTGAAACTCTACAGTGCAAAGAAGAAGCCATTTCTAAGCAAGATCCACAAGCTCAGGCGTTGTCACTGGGCCAGGGATCATTTAAAATGGAGTGTGGCAAAATGGAAGACTGTTCTGTGGTCAGACGAGTCACGATTCGAAGTTCTTTTTGGAAATCTGGGACGCCATGTCATCCGGACCAAAGAGGACAAGGACAACCCAAGTTGTTATCAACGCTCAGTTCAGAAGCCTGCATCTCTGATGGTATGGGGTTGCATGAGTGCGTGTGGCATGGGCAGCTTGCATGTCTGGAAAGGCACCATCAATGCAGAAAAATATATTCAGGTTCTAGAACAACATATGCTCCCATCCAGACGTCATCTCTTTCAGGGAAGACCCTGCATTTTTCAACAAGATAATGCCAGACCACATTCTGCATCAATCACAACATCATGGCTGCGTAGGAGAAGGATCCGGGTACTGAAATGGCCAGTCTGCAGTCCAGATCTTTCACCCATAGAGAACATTTGGCGCATCATAAAGAGGAAGGTGCGACAAAGAAGGCCCAAGACAATTGAACAGTTAGAGGCCTGTATTAGACAAGAATGGGAGAGCATTCCTATTTCTAAACTTGAGAAACTGGTCTCCTCGGTCCCCAGACGTCTGTTGAGTGTTGTAAGAAGAAGGGGAGATGCCACACAGTGGTGAAAATGGCCTTGTCCCAACTTTTTTGGGATTTGTTGACACCATGAAATTCTGAATCAACATATTTTTCCCTTAAAATGATACATTTTCTCAGTTTAAACTTTTGTTCCGTGATTTATGTTCTATTCTGAATAAAATATTAGAAGTTGGCACCTCCACATCATTGCATTCAGTTTTTATTCACGATTTGTATAGTGTCCCAACTTTTTTGGAATCCGGTTTGTATTATGAAGGGAATTAGTACAGTGGACTGAGATTGCTACTTTAAAATGAGTTCATCAAGAACACTGGAACAGAGCTGGAAACTTGTTAGGGATAAATTTCAGACAAACAGGAAGTTTTTCTTTACACAGAAAATCATATACAAATGGAATAACTTACCAAGTATTGTGACAGACAGGAGGACTTTAGGGACTTTCAAAACTAGAGCTGATTTTTTTTGGAAGATTTAAGTGGATATGACTAGCAAGCATTATTGGGATGAATGCCCTATTCTCATATAGATTGTTCAATACAACAGGATCAGCATGATGAGTGATAGTGTCCATGAGTATATTGCTGTTTGCATAGCTCATTGAAAAGACTGCATTAAGTCCTAAATCTAACACTCTTAATCAGAGACCAGAAACCTGAGAAGGAGTGTCCAGTCTTTTACCACCTGCCTAACCTCTTAACACCATTAGTGGGTAAATGAGTGTGAAATTCCCTGATGTCTGTGCTCCACCCCTGCCTTGAAAGTTGTATAATATTATTAACTTTATACAGATGAAAAATGTGTGTATGAAGATGTTGGCTAAACTGCTGTTCTATCAAGCAATTAACAAGTATAGAAATATATGAACCCAATGGAAAGAGGCACATCTGGTGCTCAAGAAGTGGTTGTGAGTACACACAAAGAACTTTGGAGTTAACATCCTTACCATTAATTATAATAATAATAATAAATAATAATAATAGTAATAATAATAATAATAATAATAATAATAATAATTTCAATGATAATTTCAATTCCAAACCTGATGGCAAACACAGTTTTTGTATGGATTACAAAGAGTTCCAAAGCACCTAAGTACCAGTAAGTTCCAAAAGCACTTCCAAAAAATGCCCACTAGGGGAGACAGCACGGTCAAACCCAGGCTAGTATTAAGGGCAAGCACTACATCTTTATTAAATAAAAAGTTTATTCTCAAAATGCTCTTCAATAATAATGAAGCTCCATGAAGAACAAGAAGTAAAGGAATTACCCAAAAATACTAAGGCAATCCGATGCCAACAAGTCCCAATACAATAATCTAGAGCCACAAACTGTAAAAATAAAGAAAATGAAGGACTAAATTCCAAAGACACAAGCACAGCACAAAACACACTACTCCCAGGCACTTTTGAAGTGAACCGTTGAGAATTATGGAAGAATCTTCAGATTTATAAGGCAGTTGCAGGTGGTAATTGGCATGTGGCCCCACTTCATGGGAGACTACCCATAAAATACATGCAACATAGCAAAGGCATAGGTATAAACAGACAATTTAATTCTGTCTGCTTCTAATTGTATTGTAAAGTCTGTGATAGTGGGATTAGTTGCGTTTCCCCTTTTATAAACATGTTTTTATAAGTTTTCCTATAACATTAGAAGTTGTAAATGTGGGGATTGAATATTGTGAATGACTGCTTGACCAATGTTTTGCCTTTTCTTGTGTGTTAATTCTTGATCACAAGCTATTCAATCTGAATGACTCTTTCATTGCTCAAGGTTTGGATTTTTTTTTGAGTTGGTGAGTTAAACCCATTTTCTGAACTTGTTCCCCCCAGACTTAAAATGTTCTAGTTCCACCTAGACTGCTGGCTGAGATGGGGGTCTAGCATCTGTTTTGAAAAGCAGTTTCCACTGCTGACTTTTAATGATAGATGCTTATTCCAGTTTTGAACTACAACTGCTTGAAATGGACAAACCTAACCCTGTACTTTGTGCAGTGGTTTATCAACTACTTAAATTTAACAAGAATTTTTTCCAGAATTATTTGAATTCTTGGCTGTAATTATGCTAATGCTTTACAGTTAATATTAGGGGATTTTAATATACATGTCTGTTGACCGATAAAACCTCTAATTAAGGATTTTTTAACTCTATTTGACTCTTTTGATGTTATTCAATCAGTGAGAGGCCCTACATATGAGTAAGGGCCACTGGTCTTTAGTTATTAGGTGAAGAGGTGGCTACCTTCTTTGGAACAAAAACAATGTAAGATGTTTTCCACAAAAGCAGCCCTTTCTGGAGCCTTAAGGGTTAGACTGGACAGGTAACAGAGGATACCACAAAGTTGGTCTACAGACTTTGGTCCCATAGATTTTCCTGTGTGTAGCTTTTTTAGTTGTCTCCTTCCTTGAAGGCCATTCTAGCTGACGAAGAAGGTGGCAGAATGTTGTTTCTGTAGAAGAAGCAGTTTACCCTTTTTGTTGTTTTAATATTTTCTCATGCATTATTTATATACGGGGCAGCACTGTAGTGCTGCTGCCTTGCAGTTAGGAGACCCAGGTTCACTTCCCGGGTCCTCCCTGCGTGCAGTTTGCATGTTCTCCCCGTGTCTGCGTGGGTTTCCTCTGGGTACTCTGGTTTCCTTCCACAGTTTAAAGACATGCATGTTAGGTGCATTGGCGATTCTAAATTGTCCCTAGTGTGTGATTGGTGTGTGTGTGTGCCCTGCGGTGGACTGGTGCCCCATCCGGGGTTTGTTTTTCTGCCTTGCGCCCTGTGTTGGCTGGGATTGGCTCCAGCAGACCCCCGTGACCCTGTAGTTAGTATATAGTGGGTTGGATAATGGATGGATGGATTATTTATATACTACCCTTATTGCTAGAGTATGTCTCAGTGTGGAACAATACCTGGATTGAATGCCAGTTCATCACAGGTTAAACTCACACACACACTAGAGTCAATCCAGCACCAGTATTGAAGAGAGAACAGACAGAAGACTCACTTCTGAGTTTTCCTTCTCAACTATAACATTCCAAGAAACCTATCTATAACACAAACTACTGCAGTGGACAGCACAAAAATAAGTAAATAACACTCACCATTAGTTCCTGAATTATCCACACATTTAGCCTAATTCAGTGTGGCAAGCCTAATTCAGTGTGACAAAATATGAACAACCTGTTGTAGAAAATACTCAGAAAATAAAGAAGTGTCTTGAGACATCCTTTATTTACACCTACAGGTAGAGTCCTACATGTTCTTTTTAATGCAACATGACTAAGAAGAATTTCAAACAAACCAATCGGTATACAGATAAATGGTATGGCCCTGAAATCCACCTCTATTATTAAGTATGATGTCAAATCCAAAAAATAGTTAATCATTCACAGTCATGGGTGATAGCTGGTGAAAAAGAAATAAGACTTCCTGTATGTAAACTTATCAGAGAACAAAATATAAAGTTAATTGTTGTATACAGGTAGTCCCCAAGTTACGGACATCCGACCTACGACTTACGAATGGGGCCGCAGCTGCAACGCATGCGCCTCAGTACCTTCCATTCTGTTGTCCTTGGCCTGGGGACGCTGCAAGCGGTGGCTGGATGGTGGCTCCCAATGGCAGGCAGTGACCCCTGGTCCATAGTCACCAGGGCCACAGCTATCGCTCGTGTGCAGGACAGAGGCTTGATGGGGTGGTTCGCTGCCTGCCCACCATGCCGCTGCAGCTACTGCCCCTGACTGGATGCAGGCTGGATGGAGCAGAGGGGGGCATTTCACTGCCCGCCCACCACACATGGCTGCCCCGTTTGTTCTCGGTGGGGGCTGGTGATGCTGCAAGCGGTGACCTGGTTGTGGCTGAACAGAGGCCATTGAGGGTGAGCGGGGCGGCGGGGGTTAGCATTGTAGTGTGTTTCGGGTGGCTGCCTGTTGAATGGGGGTGGTGGTGGACGATTCACTACCCGTCTTTGGCCGCACGATGGGTGGACGCTGCAGGCAGCATACTGTAGTGGAGGTGACTGTGTGTTGGGCAGGTGATGAACCGCTCCCCGCCCCCCCCATTCATTCTCAATAGCAACCCTGCTTGTACTGTTACGCACATAGCAGGAAGTTGTCTCTTGTCAGTACATCAGACGTGTTGACGACGGGTGCCTTCCTGCTGTGATAGCGTGTACAGTGCTGTGCAAAAGAGCTCATCTTAAACTTTTGTCTTCACCCTTCAAGAATGTCTCTGAAACACAAATCTGATGCAAGTGCTGATGATACAGTAAAGAAGAGAAAAAACATAACCATTGAAAATAAAGTAGAAATAATAAAAAGCACTTGGTTACAGTTGGTCAGCAATAGCATTTATTAAAATAATGTACCTGTTCCAACTTACATACAAATTCAACTTAAGTACAAACCTACAGTTCCTATCGCATACGTAACCCAGGGACTGCCTGTATATTATTTCATTTTCAATTTAAATGTACTGGTACAAATGTTAGGATGTCCTAGTTAAACAGGCAAGCAGTTTCAAGTATATTTTTCTTTTACAAATATATAGACAAAGACTTAGACATTTTGGAACATTGTGCTGTGGACAGATGGATCAAAGATATGGTTGTTGAGCCTTAGTAACAGTAGATATGTTTGACGCAAATGCAATTCAGCATTTCGGGAGAAGAACCTCAAACCAACTGTAAAGCATGGTGGGGAGCACGTTCTGATTTGGGGATGCTTTGCTGCCTCAGGGCCTGGGCAGCTTGCCATCACTGAGTGAACTACACAGTAAATTCTGCATTATAGCAGTGTGCTTGAGGAGAGTGTGATGTCATATGTCCAAAAGTTGAAGTTGAACTAGAAATGGATCTTTCAACACAATAATGATCCAATGCACACTAACAAATCCATAAAGGAATGGCTCAAAAAGAAGAAATGGAGGGTTATCAACTGGCCTAGTAAAAGCCTGCATTTGTATCCCATTGAAATTTTGTGTGGGATTTGAAATTGGCAGTATATGCACCTAGAAACATCATACAACATGAAGAGGTTTTGCATAGAGGAGTGATAAAAAAAATCTCAACTACATTACGTAAAGAAAGAAATATAACATTTTTTAACAAACTTTTTACATATTTTGGCATGCACATAATTACTGTAATTAACAGCTGAGCTGTTGCTGCAAGGGAAAGGTTGTTAAATGTAACATTTTTTCTTGTGTGAGACCTTCTTGTACCTTATTAGTTACACTATAAATAATAAGCATACCTGTCTATAACAGCTAAAATTTAGTTCTGGAATAGAAATCTCTGGCCTATGTGAAAGGAAAGAATTGTAATGAAAACATGGTTAAAGGTATTGTTATTAATAGTGCAATATCTTTACAAGACACAAAGCACTTTTGTCATGTGAAGAACAGACATGCAGACTGGTACTTATATACTCATTCATTAGTCAGTCCACTGCAGTATTGATAATTTATGCGAGTAGATCGGAGACTACATGCTATATCCTGAGGACTAAGCTATCAAGGAAAACATATTTTAGAAGAAGTTGTAAAATGCATTTTTTAATTTATTAAATATATGGGCAAACTTTCTGAACATGTCTGCATTCCCAATTCTGCTAAGAATGCAATAAAATAATACAAATTCTGCAATTAATTTATTCTGAAAATAATGCAATTTCTGTTACTCTGTATAAACCACTTGCAAAATGCATTGTCAGCCAATATTATAATAAAATGTGCAATTCTGTAGCAACAAGCACATATTTGTCCAGGAAGAACTCTTGTGAGTCTTTATTTTGACATGGATGACCTACCTGGACAGGGAGCCATCACAATATACTGCCTACAAAGAAAAACAGTTCTAATAAGAAACAAGAACCAGGAAATGAACGTTAATCAAAACTGTCACAGACAAGGATGATTAAAACTGGGAGATCAAAATAAACAGGCCCCCAAACCGAAATGCATGTCAAAAATATTGTGCAAGGTTTGTAGTTCAAAGACAAAACTATCGCTGTTCCTTTGGTTAAGAATTACCCTAAAAACTAGCACGGTAGTGAAACTGACTGGTTTAAATACGCTTGCCCTTGATGAGCTCAATCAGCACAACTTCCAATATCTACTCTTTAGCAGTGAATAGTTGAATCTACTTTAATACATAATGTATTAATAAAACAACATTAGAATAATTGTCTTCACAATACAGGGAACAATGTGAATATTTAATTCTATTATTAGAACAATTCATGGCAAGAAGAAGCAATTTCTAAACAGCCCTCTATTATACTTCAGACTTATGATACAAAGAGGCTGTTCATGCATGCACCCACACTCACTAACAATAGGCCAATTGTGAATTGTCACTTAGCATACAAGTCTTTGGAATATGGGAAGATAGTACATAGGGAGACTATGTAAACTCCACAAAGACAATGTACCTGGAACGGTGGATCTATGAGAGTACAACACTAACCACTGCACCACCACGTAGCTCTAAATGAAGTGAGATGGGTAGGAGGATATTTGTTTAAGTTGTAAATACTGTTGTCACAAAAACGAGACATGGACAGATAAAGGTTTGGGGCAGCCACCCGTGTAATGTGGTATCCTGGCTGCAAAAGTCGTTTCAGCAAAATAATCAGCACTGAAGTGCATACAACTGAGTCCAAAACAAGACTGAGGAAAAAGGGAAAAGGGGCAGGTTTTAAAGGGGAAGACAGGAAGTGAGGTCATATGGATCAAGCACATGGCCTTCCACCATTGGATCATAGCCGGATGTGACATCAGAGGGACTGGAGCTGGTGTGGTCGACTTCCATTGGCTCGGTCCCGGAATTGATGTCAGGAGAGCCAGGTGGAATCACCCGGGAATGGTTTACAGGCAAGGGAGAAAAAGAGTCAGTGCACTCTGCCACACCCCGGCATTCCTCCGAACTGCCTTCACTCAAGCCCTTTAGCTGCCTCCCATGCGCACGTGCGTGACACTGTACATGAATTTTACTGTACATAGTGTTAACAATCTTCTGAGCTTGCGAGGGTGTGGCCAAGGAACAATACACAGAGTTTGCTGCAGGAGGCTCTATTAAGGAAGACAGCAATATAGCACCAGTTGTGGTATTTAGTAATGTTATAATGATGATTTAAAGTAGATTCATAAAAAGCTGATTTAAACTTGCTACAAATCACAACTCTACAATGGCATCAAAGCCTAAAATCAAAAGTGCCTTGAATAAAAGTCATGAAACAATAAAAGGTACTACTTAAATTGATACTGTTAAATGCCATCTAAAGTAATTTTCTTTTATAGCATATTCTCAACAAAAGCAACTAAACAAATGGTAATTGGTGCGTGAACATGACATGCCACAGGCAGAGTATAATGCTAAGTTGTTAATTGGTTTTATGAACTTAGTAACAACCTGCAAGTGGACAACAATAGTCTTGGCCCTTTCAACAATCAAAGGCTTTGCTTTGATTAAAAATGTAATGTGGTGTGAACAGATCTGTAAAATGTATTAACACCTATACAAAGTACAGTGCAATATTTATTTGTATGCATAACACCACCACTCTCCAGCAGTATGTTTCTAACTCCATAGGTTAGGTAAAATAGAATATAATAGGAAGAAGTAGCCTGATATCCCCTACAAGTTCTGTGGTACATTGTGGCACTTCACTTATTCTCTTGTACATGTTTTGCTGTTTATGTTTGTTGTATTGTAGATCTGTTTATAGTCAGTATTTCTTTAGACTTACTTTTTATATTCATGATGAGATTTTTTCATTCATTAGAGGGTTTTAACACTAGAATTACCAAAGCCTACGAAAAAACTCGGAAATCTGCCCCACCCTAAATCCCTTCACACCTCTCCGTCAGCATCTTTTGTCTTGTAAATGTGCCGATTAAGACAGGCAGCAAGCAGCCTACTATTCCATCCCTCCACCACCGCAGAACGGGCACAAAGTTCCTCCAGTTCCAGCCTTCATTATCTAGGAGTGAAGTGCTGGAGTTTTAGAGGGGAAATAATAGATCATTTTTTGGAACACATGCATTTCATGTGTGTTCCATTTCTACAATAATCTGTGTAAACACATTGCTAAAACAGAAACGTTTTTCATATTTTAGTAATAAATTACAAAATGTAGACATAAACTATACAATGTGTAAAGCCTGAAGTCTAATGATCAAATAAACACTTTCACAAAAGGTTCAAGGATGATACAAAAGCTTCTGTGGTGCAGCAGTAAGAATTGCTGATTTGTAATCAGGTGTCCCCGGTTTGATCCTGACTGCCTCGTACATTTACTGTTTTGAGTAGTGAGCTGCTCTTATTGTTAATATTATACAATAAACACATACATTTGATTTGCGTCTGTAACAGCCACTGTAGATATATAGTACTTGTCAAAGTTAGCTTTTTTTCACATTTTTTCGCTCAGTCACGAACATGATACGTACTACCGCCCCCCAGGGATCTGACGCTGTTAGTTTTTATTTGAAACAGGGAATAACTGTAGATGTGAGTGGTGTTTTGAGACAATGGAACTGGAAATTCGCTGATCTGGATGGATAAAAGGTGACACACAAACGCTGCCAATTAGCCTTAGTCGTATCTCATTGTCACTTGATTTTTTTTTTATTTAGTTTTATTTATTGTTCCTGCTTACGCTGAATTAGTATGCAGCTTATGGTCCATGATGTCAAAGCTGCACTGACAAAAAATAGAGACATAGGTATATATGCTATTTGGAATTATTCATTTTGTGACCTGTATACTACATTTCTGAAAACATTGTGGCACTGATGCAACATTATTCATATTCATTTGCATACCATCTTGCGGTTGTAATCAGTGACCAGGTCTTTTTTTGTTTTTTTTTTTTCAATCTTGCCCAGTCTTCACATTTTTCTGCACGGTGCTGTTCCTTCTGTACTCCAGGACATGCAGAGGAAAGAATAGTACAGAGAGGTCAGTTCCGCACAATATGCAGTCATCAAATTCAAATTTTAACAGTTCCCACACACCCAAGAACCGTCCTTCCTACATTTACGACATGTGTACCTGTTGCAAAGCAAAGTTTTACTTTTCTTGGGGAAGCTGCTGTCTTGGAAAAGAAGCTTGTCAATGTTGTATCCTCCTTTTCTTTTTCCATTGCCTTTTCTTGTAAGAAGCGACAATGAAGTTCCTCTGCAAGGTGAGCCATGAACACTCTTCTTTCCTCCGTGGACCCCGTACATGCCTTGCACAGTACATGTGCATTGATCGCCACCAGGTCAAGCTTGTTATAGCACAAGCAACCAGCCACCCGTGTGCACCTGCTCACACTTAATAAGCTCACGCCTTCTGGTAGTGACTGAGAGAATAAAAGTGAAAAAAACACTAACTTTTACAAGTACACTTACACAGATTATTGTAGAAATGGAACACACATGAAATGCATGTGTTCCAAATAATGATCTATTATTCCCACTTTGAAACTCCAGCACTTCACTCCCAGATAATGAAGGCTGAAACTGGGAGAACTTTGCGCCCATTCTCCGGAGGCAGGGGGATGGAATAGTAGGCTGCTTGCTGCTTGTCTTGACTGGCACATTTACAAGACAAAAGATGCTGACGGAAAGGTGAGAAGGGATTTAAGCTGGGACGGATTTACGAGTTTTTTCATAGGCTTTGGTAATTCTAGTGTTAAATTGCTGTGGTACTGGGATTTGAATAATGCTAGGTGTTGTAGCTTCTACTGAAACTTTATTTTCCTTTATTCCAGAATATACTTGAGGAGATGTTATTTGTAGCAACTAGCCTTAAAATAAAGTCACAGAGAGGAGTACTGCAATATATAACACTGAAAAACATTCTTTTGACATATGTCGCAAAAATGAAAGACATATCTCTGTAGGCCTATAAGGTATTAATCAAAATCTAAAGGGTAGAAAAATGAATAATAATATTGAGGGCAACATTTTATGCTTTTGAAGTTTAACCTTTCATTCACAGGCCGATATGGTTATAATGAAGTAACCATGATTCCTGCTGGAGCCACACACATCCGTGTAACAGATAACAGTGGAAACTTCCTTGGTAAGGCAAGCTCTTTCTCAACAATTATGATACTTGTGCTAGTCAGTTAATGTAATACTATAAAATGAGTAATGTTTACATTTCATGCACCCCTTATATGTAACTGTATGTCTATACATAATTATAGTCATTTTCAAAAATGTATTCTTTAGATGAACATAAGTTTTACTGTATGTTATATGCAGTCTTTTTCTCCAGCATATGAAATCTTTGCCATCAAGTAGAATGTTACTTTATGAAAGTGCTGTAGTATCTCATGCATTATTAGGCACGTTATATTAAAATGGCCTACATGGTGCATTTATGGAGTAAGACAAAAAAAGCATTTTTAACAGTATAGGCCTTCCATTTAGACAAAAGACAAGTCATATTAGTTAAGGAAATAAAATTCCATTTATCGGGGTCACTGGTAATGGAGATTCAATTTAGCTGAAGTCTAATTGTAGTGTTTTGCTATCGTTGTTTCACAGAAAGTCTAGTGATTTTGAGAACAAATTTCCTTTTATTATAACCAATAAAGTCATTATCAATTAAATTCAAAGAAAGAATTAAGAAGCAATTCTTTCTGAACTCCTTGATTCAAATGGATTTAGATATGTTGCCTCTATCAAAGTCATTTGTGTCCTTAATAGAAATTCATGATAAATTGGAACTGTAGGTAGGTACTGTCCATCACTGGGATAGTAGTGTCAAAGGTCAACACTCTGGAGAGTGCCTGACACTCAACTGACAGGTTTACCCCCTAGAAGATCATTAAAGTGAGGATGGACACTGTGGCGAGTGAGAAATATAAAATAGGTCTTTGAGTTACAGGGGCAAAAAGTTCACGAAGATTATTGTGCTATAGTGCTAATGGGTAATTAATAAATTAAACAGTCAAATAAATCATTAAAATGTTCCAAACAAATGTTAAAAAGTGCAAAAGTCAGGAAAGTTTTAAAATCACCAATTATTCTTAAAAAGTCCTCTTTAAAATAATTTTATTTCAAAACAAACTAATCAAATTTGGCAGAGTATAAACACCACCGCAGGCAAGAGTGTCGACACCTGAAGAGGCGACCCATAATTATTCTGACTAGGACTCAGTTCACCCACCATTAGCAATGGCTAGCTCTGACCACCACTCCGGCACTTCAATGAACCCCAAGGTATTTCCAGCCACCTTCTTCAAATCTGCTGTGTGCCAGCAGAGTTCTTACCACCGCACCTTGGCACTATCTACTGACAAAAGGTGTTCCCAGCAGCTGTCACTGTCACAGAGACTACTCTTGGCCGTCATACGTGTCTCACATCCTACTTGTCGTATTCCCACAGGGTTCTCTGCACATTCCATCTCATAAATCTGTCTACCCTCACTTGCTCTGCATCTCTAAATTATTTAATGTTTGTTAAAACAAAACTCCTTTTCCTTCTTGTCTGATAATTGTACTCAGTCCCCACATTCACACCCATCCCTGTAGGATGTTAGGTGATTATTAAAATAAAATGGGACCAGTAGGGGCATTGTGCCTTCAGTGCAACTCTTTAAATTAACTAAAAGCCAATTTTAAAAATCAATGATCCAGTGGTGCGCTTCACCATAAGTAGAAAATGTACAGTATATGAGAAACTTTTGAACTTTTTAAACACCTAGTTAAAGATTATCAATATTCACTAACAGCTGCCTTGCCCTTTTTCATCTATTTTGTGTCTTTTTCTCCTTCCCAGTCTGTGAGTGACAGGGTTATGAACTTTGTTTACAAATACAAAAATTTGTTTAATGTATATTTTTGTTGATGCTAATTATGATTATTTGAAAAAAACACAATGTTGCATGAAAAAATACCAAAAAGTATTTTTCAGTACATGGCAACAACATATTTTTTTTCTTTCTATGAGGTTGTAAAATGTTTATTGCCTGTGTCTCCAGCACTACAAAATGGGAACTCTCAGTTTGTCATAAATGGAAACTGGGAGATAGATTTGCCAGGAGAGTATAACGTTGCCGGGACCAAGCTAGTATACAAACGTTCCACAGATAATGGTGAGAGCTTTGAAGTTCAAGGTCCCACCCAGGAAGACCTGCATATTATGGTAAAAAAATAATGTTTCTATTTTGTAATTTTAAACACTTTTTGTCTCTCACCTCCAACTTATTGTACTCGTTGCTTTCTCTACCAGGTGCTTTTAATAGAAAGAAATTCTGGTATTGAGTATGAGTACTGGCTACCTCTTGATATTTATGTGCTACACCATGAAGGAAAAAGCCAGCTTCGGCAATCTCAACAGTCAGCAACCTCCTCACCAGAACAACAGCCACTCAGTAGCACAATCACCCCACCAACTTCAACTGCTGGAATAAAGAAGCCTTCCACAGTCACTGGCATTCACTTGTGGGGTAAGGCCATAATTACAATATATAGAGGAACTATTTTTAATACCCAATTGAATCCTGTATTTATAGCCTATGGCCAGCTTCCTTTAATGTAATCATTATTTTTATTTTAAATATTAGTTAATATGCAAATGAATTATGCAGATTCTCAGCTAAACATTAACATAGCTTTGTCAAACTGTTTATATAATGGATGTTGTTGCTTGATGCTTTTCCTATAATATAATTATTTGTGTAAAATTTTCCTGGTACGCTAATTTCTTATCTTCCAGCCATATTTATCATCTAAAAGCAATAAAAAAGTCAGTACATTAATTGTTTGATTGTTGCATTTTTATGAGAGGTCATAAAAAATGCCTTTAATTTTAAGGCATTTATTTGCTTTTTGCATTTTGACAGCTGAAATAGGAGAAGGTATTCTCCTGGTATTTCTGCACACCAAAAAATAGAAAAAAATGTTACTATTAAAATATACAGTCAGGCCCATAAATATTTGGACAGTGACACAATTTTCATAATTTTGGCTCTGTACGCCACCACAATGAATTTGAAATAAAGCAATCATTATAAGATTGAAGTGTTGACATTTAGCTTTAAATTAAGGGATCTACTAAAAAATATTGTATTAGCTGTTTATGAATGACAGACATTTTTATACATGGTTCCCCTATTTTCAGGGGCTCAAAAGTGTTTGGATATTTGGAATCAATTCAAGACCTTCTACCTGCTTAAAGTTAATAAAATAACGAGGTAACCGTTCCCACTTGGCTATGGAATAGATTGTCACTCAAATGTCAAAATATTTTTGAGACCCTGAAAATAGGGGGACCATATGTTATGTATAGTATATATATGATATTTTTGATAAAAACCTTAAATTAAAGATGAAAGTCTAGACTTCAATCATATACCGATTACTTTATTTCAAATCCATTGTTTTTCATGTCCAAATACTAATGGACCTGACTGTATATATAAAAATACAATTTCAAACAAGTGAACCCTTTCAACCTTTGTCTATGAAGTGGTGTGGCTCAACCAGTTGCCCACTTCCAAAGTACCATTCTTTTTTTCACTTCCACTTTCTCTCTCTCTCTCTCTTTCATATACAGTATGGCCCTGGTTTCTTCTGTCAGAGTGACCATTTGTGTAATCATAAAATCTGACCTTAGACTTAATAGTACACATTGCATGAGACACCTTTGATCATAATCACGGTGTCACTTCTGAAAAAAGCCCTGCTATTACTTCTGGGGTTTGGGGCGCTCCTTCCTTAACTATACTGACTCCAAACTTAAGGATTTTTAGTAGTGCTCAGTGTGTCTGCATGTCTTATTCCACTATTACCCTATGGCTAGCTCAGTATAGCAGTTTACCAAAAACACAGTTGTGCTTTTTTATTCAGTGACCATGTGCTGCAATGTATCATTTTGTAAGGAAAGTACTGGCCTATTTTCAGTATTCTCCAACATTACACCAAAAATAGGAAACCTGGTCTCATATTTCTTAGCTGAAGAAGGTTTTCTCAAGGATGTCTGGGTTTGTTCAGATGTCTTAAAACTAGTTGTAAAAATGACTACTGGATGAATCACTTACATCATGCTTAAGCCACTGAGCGTTCATACTAGTAGGCAGGGTTGAGGCCATTCATGAAATGAATTGGGAATGCATGATCAACTCCAACTCAGTTCCTGGAATGTGAAATTGAATTGGAATTGCACTTAAAAGGAAAACAATAGGAAATGAATTGGAATAAAACTAATCAGAATTTTTAATTCCAATAAATTCTACAAAATTCCACTTTTGAGATAATGTGTCTTGATTTGTTAAATACAGTATTACACAGCAAATTATGAATCACATAAAATACAAACATATCATATACATTTAAGCATAATGTATGCATCACATGTTATCCAAGATAATTGGAAAGGTACAGAGGCTTGCATCATTCTTCTATGCATCAACAAGAGCAGTAGAAATCAATGGCAGACATATGAAGATTCCAGCTGCAAATACAACTAGATGAAGCATCGAAAAGAAAACGATAAGGTCATTTCTTCCAATACCTGTATTTTTAGAGCTGTAAGCGCCTGTTTGATTCACCCAGGTCCCAATTCAAGTCTCAAGTCAAGACAGACAAGTCCCGAGTAATGTTCTAAGTCAAGATGGGCAAATCTAAACTCAACTCTCAAGTCAAGACAGGCTCAAGTCTCAAGTTTTAAATTTCAAATCCCAAACAAGTCAGAATGTGTTTTTTACCAGATTTAATTCTATTTCTTAAATTTACAGGAATCATGAATATTTTTAAAAAATGTATACTTAGGTCCATAAGTATTTGCACAGTGACGCTATTTTCGTTATTTTGGCTCTGTATGCCACCACAATGGATTTGAAATTAAGCGATCGTAATGTGATTGAAGTGTAGACTCAGCTTTTATTTAAGGTGTTTACCAAAAATGTTGTATGAGATATTTAGGAATGACAGGCATTTTTTTGCATAGCCCCATTTCCAGGGGTTCAAAAGTATATGGACATTTGTCTAACACGCTGTTCCATAGACAGGTCGGAGCAGTCTCTTCATCATTTAATTAACTCTTAAGCAGATAAAAAGGTCTGGAATTGATTCCAAGTGTGGAATTTGCATTTGGAAGCTGTCACTGTGAACTCTCAATATGAAGTCCAAAGAGCTTTCCATGCAAGTAAAAACAGTCCATCATTAAGCTGAGGAAACAAAATCAACTCTTTAAAGAGATAGCCAAAACCACAGGAGTGGTCAGATCAACCATTTGGTACATTCTTAAAATAAAGGAACACACTGATGAAATGAGTAACACCAGACGGTCTGGAAAACCACAGAAGACAACAGTTCTGGTTGATTGCAGAATTCTGTCCTTGGTAAACCCCTTCACAACATTTAGTCAAGCCAAGAAAACTCTCCAGTTTACAAGTTATAATGGCTGGGGACTTTAATTGTGTTCTAAATCCACTTTTAGATAGGACTTCCTCCACAGGGGGAACGGCATCTAATACTGCAAAAATAATTACAAAGTTTATAACTGATCACAACTTATCAGACCCCTGGAGGTTTTTAAACCCAAATTCAAGAACATATTCTTTCTACTCACCAGTACATCATTGTTACTCAAGGATCGATTACTTCTTTATAGACAATAACTTCTTGCCTAAGATTAAATCTTGCAAATACGATGCTATTGTTATTTCTGACCATGCACCTATGATCTTGGAGCTAAAATTAGTAAGCCCCATGCACTCACCCCGCAGATGGCACCTTAACCCGCTTCTATTAGTTGATGAGAATTGTACTGAATTTATATCCAAACAAATCAAATTCTTTCTAGAGACAAATACATCCCCCGAGATCTCTGCAGGAATACTCTGGGAAACTCTTAAGGCCTTCTTAAGAGGACAGATTATCTCATATCTTTCCCACAGAAATAAATCCGAGGCCAAGAAAGTAGCAGAGATAAAAAGCGAAATCACTAAAATAGATGAAGAAAATGCCAGACTACCAAGCGAGACTCTACATAGGAGAAGGCAGGCTCTACATTCGGAATTAAACCTCTTGACAACTAAAGAAACTGAACAACTAATTTACAAATCCAGACATCATTACTATGAACATGGGGAGAAAGCTAATAAGCTTTTAGGTCAACAAATTCACAAGCAAGAACTGCGCAACGCAAACTCGGTAATCACTAGCACGAACGGAGATAAAATCGTCGAACACCAAAATATAATGCACACTTTCAGAGACTACTATAAATCCCTATATACCACTGAGTTTAAGGAAGACAATACACAATCTAATGCATTTCTGGATACATTACAGATACCACAAATAGACGCTTTTAGTGTGGAGGAACTTGATAAACCTCTGGCGTTATCAGAATTACTAGATGCTATAAAGTCACTCCAAGGAGGGAAAGCAGCAGGCCCTGATGGTTACCCTGCAGAATTTTACAAGACATTCTCCGCTCAGCTAGCTCCCCTCCTATTAGCAACATTCACAGAAGCCAGAGATAACCAATCTCTTACACAAACCTTTCGCCAAGCACTAATCACTGTCTTTCCAAAACAAAATAAGGACTTATTACAATGTGCATCATATAGACCAATTTCACTTCTGAATAACGACGTTAAAATACTCTCTAAAATCTTAGCCAGAAGGATGGAGAAAGTGCTCCCCTCGGTAATATCACAAGACCAAACTGGATTTATTAGGGGCCGGCACTTATCTTCAAATCTTCGACGCCTGTTTAATGTAATATACTCACCAACTAAATTAAACACCCCAGAAATATTATTATCATTGGATGCAGAAAAAGCATTTGACATGATTGAATGGAAATACCTTTTTACTATATTGGAGAAGTTTGGGTTTGGCCCAAACATTTGTGCATGGATTAAATTACTGTATACTAACCCAGAAGCTTCAGTTTGCATCAACAACATTTGCTCAGACTACTTTAAACTAGAACGTGGCACTAGACAAGGATGCCCCTTGTCACCGCTGCTGTTTGCGATTGCCATTGAACCACTGGCAATACATTGTCGAAATACTGATCAGATAAAGGGCAGGGCTCGCAAAATTTCAAAATCCCTGGTAGCCCTTCGGGCAGGCACTCTTCAGTTTTTGGTAGCCCAAAATAAATTTAAGTAGCCCAAATAAAAAAGTGATTATTTTTAATGCATAATATTGTAAAGGAAATAAAACATCAATCAAAAATTGTTAAAACACAAATTACAACAACTGTATAAAAATTACAATTATCAACTCAAATATTTGGTTCTAATTGAACAGAAATTTCTATGAACTTGTAAGAACTGTGTAGAACATGAATCAGTCTGTGTCAGATTCTGAATCTGAAATTTCTACTGAAGTCACGGATGAGAAAATGCCACTCGACGTTGAGGGCATAGCATCTCCTTTATCAGATTTCTCTTCCCGTGCATCGGCCTCCATTTCACTGCTCTTTGTTCTTGTCGGGGTTTAATGATCCAGGTGTCTTGAACCTTTTCCAGAAAACATCCAGAAACTAACTGACTTTTCAGGGCAACATGATTCAACTATTTCATCATTAATGGGGAGTTGCATGCAGTCATTCAGTGTTTCAGGGTGTAGAGAGGTACAATGTGTTGTCTTCATTTGGTTCATGCAAGAATATCCTCTCTCACAGATTAGGGTGACCAGACGTCCTCCAAAAGAAGGACATATCCTCTTTTTTAACATGGTTTCCTCCGTCCTCCAGGCATTCCAAAAATTCATCAAAATGTCCTCCTTTCACAGAATCACGAACAGAGTTGACCATTTTTGACTGATTACATATGATATATACCGAGAACGAGCAGCCTTCAGCCATTCTCCATTCATCCGTGTCACCGCGTGACATTACGTTACGTTAGCACATTATCAATAATTGTAACATCAAGTAGCGGCAACACTGTTTTATATTCTATTTCTGCCCGACGGCCCAATGGATAGCGGTTAGCAGTTGATTGGAGTTAAAAAATATATTTGGTAATTTTTGTCCTCCTTTTTGACTGTCACCGTCCTCCTTTATAGCCGAACCCATCTGGTCACCCTATCACAGATGGCTGTTGATGGACTAAGTGTCAGCATTAATTTCACCAACTCACAAGATATGAGAGAGGTGTTCTGGATTCTCTGAGAGGAGATCTCTGTACAAGCAATCTACCTTGCTAACTCCGGTGTTCTGCAAGCCACATTTTTAGATCCATCCATTCTTGTGGAATTTTCTCTTTCTCTTCCTTATCTAGCAAACTGGCAAAATGTGTGACAAGATAATCCACCTCTTCATCCCCATAATTTGCCAGCTCTTCTCTGGGGTAGGGAAGAGTGGAAGGGTCAAAAACCTTGAAACAAGTGAGAGGCTTTTCACGCAGATTTTTAAATCTGTTGTCCATGTACTTGACTGTGTTGTCAATAATCTGAATCTCTGCACCAAAGGTGTTTTTGTCTGTGCCCTCACCTCTTCTACAGGTCGCTGACGTTTTGTGAGCTGAGTTCCACAGCAGCAAATGCTACCATCCTCGTTCGCTGTGAACTTTGTGTCCAAGGTTTTCTGGTATTCTCCTGGTTTTGTTTTTAGGCTAAGTAAGCATGATGTGGTGCTCTCAACTAACTGATTTGTTCGTGTGATGTTTAGGTTATCATGCTGAAAATCAGTACAGCACTTGGATAAGATGGTACTGTAGTCCAACATGAAATGCAGGATGTGAACAAATTTCTCAGTTTATATCTCCTGCACCACCCCCTTAGCCTTGGCTTCATCCTCAAACTTGACATCACTTCCTCCTGCCATGTTCTCCATATGAACAACAGTGGGAGTGTAATTTTTTTTCCACAGCCTTCAGACATCTCAGCCGGCTTGGAAGCCACTGTGTGCTCTTCAGGCCACTGAAATGTGCCAGTTTCTCGTTTAGCAGTTCACTTATTTCTGTCAGTTCTCTTCGCTTCTTTGGGGAATCGTAGTACATCTTAAAAATGGTTTTCAGTGTATCTTCAAATTTCACAAGGTACTCACAGCCTTTCACGCTATCCAGCACGGCTAGCTCTAATTTGTGTGCCACACAGTGGATTGTTATGATGTGGGGTATCCTCTGTTTCAGTCTCCCAGCTACTCCTGTTTGCTCACCCATCATCACTGCAGCACCATCAAAATTTGCACACACTACTTTCTTTTTCCATGTGTCTTCTCTGATACCCATGGTGTTCACTGCTTCATCAATAGCCTCTAAAATACCTGCAGCATTTGCACTCTTGACTGGCTGAAATTTGATCATGTATGTGGATATGCCACCATTATCTCTCACATACCTGACATGATCCAACTCCTGTTCTATTATACCAGTGTCTGTACTGCCATCTGCAAGAATGGATAAGAACCTGCTTTCTTGAATTTCCTTTTCAATCTGGTCTCTTGAAGTTTGTGCTATTGCTCCAATAAACTCTCTGCAAGCATGGTCATTGAGGTAAGTGGAACCAAGATCTAGGCCATTTGCTTTTTGAAGTTTGCAAAGACTGCTAAATTTTGCCAATGGCAGTTCACTCTTTGCAACATAGTATGCTGTTCTAAACAGCTTTTTCAGGACTTCTTGTGCTTGGTTTATTTTCAGTATGTTTTTTGCAGTTGGTGTTTGTTCTGGGAAAGATGCTGCAGACTGAGCACCAATGCATTTCTTATGATGCAGAGATTTCTCATGGGTTCTGATGGGGTCTTTCCTAAAATTACTGGTCCCAGTAACAAAGGCGCTTGTCGAGTCAGAAATCGAGGGAAACTCACGACACACCCGGCAGAACATTATGTTATTTAGCTTGTCATATTCCAGCCACAGAAATTCTTTTGTCAATGAAACCAAAAAGCTGCGCTTTCTTTTTGCCTCATAGTCTGATTTGTCATAACTTTTCCGCTTTGTGGTAGGCTTTTCTTTGGCTGTCCCTTCTTCACCCTGACCCGTCTTATTTGGCTCAGCAGAACTAAAATACCTGCGTAAATCCATTTATTTTTACACACGCACACACATAACGGTCAGCGATTTTTAGAATTCTCTGCGCAATCAACTTCTATCACATGTTTAAGCTTTCTGCGGGAGATTTCACTTGCTACGTTTGAATAGTAAGCTAATGAGTGATAAGACGATGTCAGAGGAATTGGTGCGCAATTTATCCGTCACTGACCAATCAGTACTGTCGCTCTCTATACACAGTTCGCGCGATCGCAAAGTAAAAGTAAAAAACAAGCGCGATTTCAAATGCGATTTCAATATTTCACATATTGACAGTGGCTCATCGATGCCCAAAAATGACACAGCTACATTTGCGAAAGAATGCAAAAGCATTGACATATATTTTTCCTTCCTATGATAGCTCGACGGGCAGGGCTGAGATAGATTTTGGTAGCCCGACTGGAAGACACAATAGCCCCGGGACGTCGGGCTAGCGATTTTGCGAGCCCTGAAGGGGATTAGCAGAGAAGGACTGGAACAGAAAATCTCATTATATGCAGATGACATGGTACTGTATATATCAGACCCAGAAAATTCTGTGCCTGCAGTCTTAGCATCACTCACAGAATTACAAAAGATCTCTGGTCTCAGAATTAATCTGAATAAAAGTGTACTCTTTCCAGTGAACTCTCAAGCATATAATATTAGATTAGATACCCTACCTTTTATCATTGCAGAACAGTTTAAATACCTAGGGGTAAACATAAAGCTCTATATCAACAAAATTTCGCCGTTTGCATGGAAAAAATTAAACAAGACTTGCATAGATGGTCAACCCTTCATCTCACACTAGCTGGAAGAATTAACACTGTTAAGATGAATATTCTTCCTAAACTCCTTTTTTTTATTTCAAAACATCCCAATATACATTAATAAATAATTTTTTAGGCAATTAGATTCGACAATAACCTCATTTATTTGGAATTCAAAACATCCACGCATCAAAAGAGCTACCTTACAAAGACAAAAGGCATAAGGTGGCATGGCTCTACCTAACTTCCAGTTTTATTACTGGGCAGCAAATATACAGGCGATAAGAACCTGGACACAAATAGAAGAACATACACAGGCTTGGTCCGCAATAGAAGTAAAATCCTGCTGTACTTCTTTGTATTCCTTGCTCTGTGCTCCAATAAACACACGTTATCGGCAATACACTAATAACCCAATTGTGCTCCACTCACTTAGAATCTGGAACCAATGTAGAAAGCATTTTAAGACGGAGAAGCTTCTATCTGTGGCACCCCTGCAAGAGAACCACCTCTTTCAACCTTCACAAACATATGCAGTTTTTAATATTTGGAAAAAATGTGGAATTAACTTGCTTAGAGATCTTTATATAGACAACTTCTTTGCATCCTATGAACAATTACATTCCAAATTTAACATTCCAGCTACACATTTCTTTCACTATCTTCAAATCAGAAACTTTGTTAAACAAAACCTTCCAGATTTTCCTCATCTTGCACCCTTATCCATGCTGGAAAAAATATTGCTCAATCTCAAGGACTTAGACTCCATCTCTACAATATATAAAATCATTTTACAATCCCTCCCTTTCAAAGATCCAAGAAGACACTGGGAAAAAGATCTTTCAATTAATATATCAGAAAAGGAGTGGAAAGTAGCAATGCAGAGAATTCACTCGAGCTCCATATGGGCAAAGCATACAATCATACAACTCAAAATTATATATTGAGCACATCTGTCTCGACTAAAACTCTCCAAAATGTTTCCAGGGCATGATCCAATCTGCGAACGTTGCAACCAAGTCCCAGCCTCACTAGGTCACATGTTCTGGTCCTGCACCAAATTAACATTATTCTGGACAAACATCTTTAATTACCTTTCAGATAGCCTTGGACTCACAATCCCTCCTAACCCATTAACAGCTGTGTTCAGTGTTCTTCCAGATGGGTTTAAAGCGGAGAAAGTCAAGCAAATTGTGATTGCATTCACTACACTTTTGGCACGTAGACTTATTCTCATAAACTGAAAAAACCCAAACTCTCCTCTTTTAAGTCAGTGGGAAACCGATGTGTTATATTATTTGAAGTTGGAAAAAATCAAATACTCAGTTAGAGGATCCGTACAGACTTTTTTCAAAACATGGCAGGATCTAATCAGTAATATTTTAAAATAAGTTCATAAGACACAGAGAATTTATTAATTTAGGTATGTTTACAAGCCTTAAATTTAACGCCATTTGGCTTGCTCTCTCTCTCAGGGGTGGGGATCGATCTGTTCTTAATTTTTCTCTTTGTAAAAACTTGATTGCTTTGTATGGATTGTAATAAAAGTAATAAAAATAAAAAAAATAAAATAAAAAAATAAAAAACTCTCCAGGAGGTAGACTTTTCATTTCCAAAGTCAAGAGAAGCAATCAAGAAGATTTAATGAAAGAAAGATAGAGGGTTTACCACAAGGTGCAAACTACTGTTAAACCTCAAGCATAGGAAAGACAGATTAGACTTTGCCGGAAAGCATTTTTTTAAAAGTCTGTCCAATGCCGGAACAATTTTCTTTGGACAAAGGAAACTAATATCCATGTATACCAGAATGTTGGAAACAGTATAGAGAAGAGAAGGAATGTCCCATGATCCAATGAATACCACATTATCTGTGAAACATGGCAGAGGCAGTTATATGGCATGGATCATGCATGGCTGCGAATGGAAGCCAGTCACTGGTGTTTATTGATAATATGACTGCTGGCAGAAGTAGCAGAATGAAATCTGAAGGGTATAGGGCCATACTGTCTACACAGATTCAGCCAATTGTTGCAAAACTGAAAGGACGTTTCACAGTACAGATGGACAGTGAGCCAAAACATACTGCAAAAGAAAACCAAGTGATTTTCAATGCAAAGTAGTTGAATATTCTTCAATGGCCAAGTCAATCAACTGACCTTAACCTAATTGGGCATACATTTCACTTGCTGAAGATAAAACTGATGGCAGAAAGTCCAAAGAAAAAGCAGCAACTGAAGACAGCTGCAGTAAAAGCCTGGCAAAGTAACACTAGAGTGGAAACCCAGCACATGGAGATGGCCATAGGTTCAGGACTTCATGCAGTTATTGACTACAAAGGATTTTCAACCAAATATTGAAAATGATCATTATGGTTATGATTATGTTAGTTTGTCCAAATACTTTAGAATCCCTGAAAATAGAGAGACTATATATAAAAATGGCTGTCATTCCTAAACAGCTCTTAAAATATTTTTGATAAACCCCTTAAATTAGAGCTGAAAGTCTACACTTCAGTCACATAATAATTACTTTATTTCAAATCCATTGTGGTGGCATACCTAGCCAAAATTATAAAAATTGTGTCACTGTCCAAATACTTATTGACCTAACTGTATTATGAAAATGAAAAAATCAAATACAAGTAGTGCAAACAAATTAGCAGGCCTGTATAAATCCCATGAAATCAAATCTATTTCTATTCAAAAAGTATGCAAATAACATGACCTTCCCTCCTCTGTCTTAAAACAGAAACCAGACCATTTTTTTTATTTCTTTAAAAAAACATAAAATAAATATATGTCTAATGACATAAATAATGAAATAATTATGTGTGTGGTGAGAATAGAGACCCATCAATCCATCTTTCCGTTTCCTTAATCTAGAGCAATGTTGAAAGGCAGCTGAAGTTATTGGGCGCAAATCAGGAACAAAACCTGGATATGGTGCCAGAATAATGCAAGGTGTACACACACACACACACAGGCCAGCTTCATCAGTGCCAAATCACATAACCTGCATGTCCTTTGACTATGGAAAAAAAAACTTTATAGACTCCAGTATTTGAGACCTCATCTTAATACATTACTGCAGTGCCACTGTTCAGCCCAAGGATAGAGCTAATGATTGAAAGTAGCACAAAGTAACATTAAGTAGAAATAATAAATCATAAAACACAGTTGCATCATACCAAAACTGTAAATAATAATAATTGAAGTAATTGTAATGCAGCAAAAATAAATATGCAATAAGTGATGTGAAATTTGTGGATGTGACAATGATATAGTGTAATAAAAGGTAAAACTCTATGAATGAAAGAACATTAATGTATTTGTAAAAATAACTCATTATTAAATTTTATGGCTTGTGGCATCATATATCAGATGCAAGGAAAACAGTGCCAATATACACAATTGTATTTAGTAGCTATATATATTGTACAGTGGTGTGAAAAACTATTTGCCCCCTTCCTGATTTCTTATTCT
>JANRMT010062829.1:3538479-3564410 GCA_026402145.1 Polypterus bichir lapradei | reverse complement strand
AGAATAAGAAATCAGGAAGGGGGCAAATAGTTTTTCACACCACTGTATATATAATATAAAAAACATTGTAATCCTTTACTGGTATATTTGGTATTTTGGGACACTGTATTAATCCCCAAGGGGAAACTGTCTTTTTACATGACCTTTGGAGGTCAGAGCACAGAATCAGCTATTTGAACAGCATCCCTGGAGCAATTTTCAGGTTAAGGGCTTTGCTCAATGGCCCAGCAGGGAAGGATCTCTTCTAGCAGTAACAGGATTTGAACCAGCAACCTTTCAGATACCAGCATTGATCCTTAGTTGTATAAACAGTATATTCAAAAAATTTCAATAAAAACTTCAGCTTCACAGCTTTATTTACTTGACCCTATTAATCTTACTTCTTACTACCTTAATAGTGCATTGAACCTTTTATTTTGTTATATATAGTTATAACTATAACTAATGTCATATAAATAGTAAGGGAAAACACAAAACAAGGAATTCCATAGAATTCAACTTTCTAAAATTCCAATTCAATTCCAGTTCTGAGTCATGTAGTAAATGAAATGGTAATTCCATTTCCTTGGTTGACTTGGATTTGAAAAGTTAATTCATGAATTGACCCTAACTTTGCTAGTAGGAGAGCCAGCACAAAAACATACATTAAAAAGGAGAAGGTGTGGATTTAAATGCATGTAGGTAGTGGTTTTGGGATTGAAAGAAAGTAAGCAGAGTACTGGTTTGGCAGTTAGAGTAAGAATCACCTATGGAAGCAAACTGAAGAAAGAGAAAATTTTAACACTACAATTCAATTTTATTGTCCCAAGGGAGAAATTTGTTTTATTCTGCAATTTTTACAGGGAAAACATGACAAAACATTAAAATATATAAGAAAGAACACATCCCTTAAATATAAACTTAGTACAAATAAATAAAATATAGCAGTGAACTTAATATATTTTGTGAAACGTTAGATCAAATATGTTAGACATATTATGTAAAACCAACATTTAGGCTTGGCTGATGATTGATACAAATGCTAAGTGTTCATCCTATGATTTAAACCTGTGGATATTTATTAAAATTGAACTTATTTAGAAGTTTAATTGTAGTTGTAATTAACATGTATTTGAACCAGTTGCTTTTTATCCTTGGAACCTTCAACCTGTGACCTGATGGCAACATCTGAAATTGGGAATGTAGTGGGTGAGTCCTGTTTGACAAAATACATTCTGCTTTTCATAATACTTGCATGTTTAACATGTCTGTGAGATTGGACTGTTGAGATCTTGTTATATTTCCTCCATTTTACAATTTGATTTATTCTGTTTTGGTTTTTCACATTAAGATTTCCAAACCAGGCAAGCAGTACACAAGTAAAGACAATCTCAATACATGATTTATAAAAGAGTGGTGTAATTGAAGGAACAACATTTAAAAGACTCAGCTTCCTTAGACAGTAGAGGCACTGCTATCCCTTTTTACAAATGGCTCAGATATTTTTAATGAAAGTCAGTTTTGAGTCTGTGATTGTCCCTATATGTGTATAACAGTCAGCAACCTCCACTGCCTGGTCTTTGATGATAGTCTCTTGTGGATGAATGGTGTTTCCTCTGAAATTAATTAAACGTTCTTTAGTTTTTGTAACATTGAGATATAGCAAAAACTTGTCATACCAGTTAACAAAATCCTCTACGACTGAATCACAACTGCTTTCATTCTTGTTTAGTAGTCTAACAATCACTGAGTCAGCACATTTAAAGATGAACCTGTTTTAAATTTACTGCAATAACCATTTGTGTAGAGCACAGGTGTCAAACTCCAGGCCTGGAGGCCCGCAGTGGGTGCAGGTTTTCTTTCTAACCCTTTTCCTAATCAGTGTCCAGTTTTCACTGCTAATTAACTCCTTTCCCCCGTATTTTAATAGCTCTGTTCTTAAGGATTACGTCTTCTGAGTTGATTCTTTTCTTCATTAAATAACAGCCAAACAGAAATGAGACATGAAACAAGCCAACAGATGAGCAGCTAAATTGGGGCTTCAAACTCCAACTAGTTCCTTAATGAGAAGCTGATTCTTGCTTTTAATTAAACCCGTTATTCAATTCTATGGCTTGTTGCTGCTCTCTTTTTGCCACAGCAGATATTTCCAAAACTGTTGATATTCTGTTTTTTTCTAAGAACTCCTAAAATGTTTTGGTAACCTGAGGGATCAACCGTACGGAGACCTTCATCTTTATTTTCAGATTTTGTTTGATGGGTACAGGTGAGCTGGTCATGTCCTGCTTGTTTTATGTCTCATTACTGTTCGGCTGCTAATTAAGGAAAAAACAACTAAGGGGCCTGAGTCAAGCTAATTAAAGCTAAGGCTAAAGTTAATTAGCATCAAAAACTGGTCACTAATTAAGAAGATGGTTAGAATGAAAACCTGCAGCCACTGCGGCCCTCCAGGACTGGAGTTCGACACCCCTGGTGTAGAGGATGTACAATCGAGTTGAAAGAACACTGTTCTGAGGTGACCCTGTGAATGAGGACAGCATGTCAGGCAGACAACCATTGACTTTCACTCCTTGAGTCCTGTCTATTAAAAAGTCAGTCAGTCACCCAACCAAACTGAAGTCCAAATCAAAATCTTTTATAAGTCTTTCTGTAAAAAGATGGGGCTGATTAGAGTTAAAAGCTGATGGAAGTCTACAAGTAGCAGCCTTACATGAGTCTTGGTGCTCTCCATGAGGTTATATAATAAATGAAACAAAGTGACAATGTACAGTACTTCTGTTAGACTGGTAGGCAAACTAAAATAATCTAACTTCTTCTTTGCAATTTTTTCAAATAATTTCATAACAAATGATATTAGAGCGACACTTCTGAAATCATTTAAGTTTCTAGGGCTTTTGTTTTAAGCTGTTAGAATTAGTACAGCCTGTTTCCAACCTGAAATTAAGTAAAAAAATAATGAAATTTCAAGAACCTACCAGTAAGATGGTCTGGCCCAGAACTTTTATTTGTTTTTAATTTTCTAAAAATGTTCTCAACACCCTTTTGATCAAAAATAGTTCTTCCTTATCTCAAACCTTCAAGTTTCTCACTTGATCAGTAAAATCAAACTGCTCAAATCTCAAACAGTAGTCATTAAAGCTATATCTAGCTATATCAGAGTTAGATTTAAAACTACAAACTGTTTCATAGTTACTATTTTTTGTCCAATGATGTTCAGACAATGATTTAATGCTTGACCATAACAAGCTCATTTTTGTTGTGGACAATGTCTGATTAATTTTATCCTTACAATCAAGTTTAGCTTTTTAATGCCAAATTTTAATTCTCTCAGTGCAGCACATGCCTCATTTGTTTTGTATTGTAAAGATATTAGTGATTTGATAGACCTTTACACTTTTAGATAAGATGAACATGTCTTCATAAAAAAATGAAGCTCTTTTTAAGGCTGCTTTGTAAATGGGGAGATGGTAAACAGAAAGGTGATCAGATAATCCAACAGAGGTCTGGCTATCGATTTTTAAGCTTCCTTAATTATTTTATTGTTTAATTGTTTTATCGTTAGAGTTTTTTTTTTTTGTTCCATGTTGGGGTGGTGACATATTCATATAAGTTTGCTAAAAATGTCTTAAGATTATACTTATTAAAGTGTCCAAGAACAAAATGTGCCACATCCGGGGAGAATGACTGCAAAATTTGTACCGCATTAGAAATTGTCTCAGTTGCAATAAATGGATTATATATAGAACAGTAACAAATATTTGTGAAAGTTCTATAGGCCAATAGAATGATCTGAGTGTAGCTCTTATAAATGTGTAATAATAATAATGAGGAGAAGAAGAAGAAGAAGAAGAAAGAACTGATGACTTAACTTAAATAACTTAATGTGGGATAGTTAACAATAGGGCATCATGTATTTCTAAACACTTTCCTTATTTAACATGCAGAAAGCTCCTCTCCAGTCTCTCTGAACTGCACTTTAGGCAGCAGTAGTGTTTAGCTGACTGCAGCACAGGGAAGAGGCTGGCGTTGGGATAGCTAGTGTTACAGATAATTTTCCTTATCCTGGTTTGACATTGTTTGGTGTAGATGGAGGTTAGTGAGTGCACACCCAGTGATGCATTCAGCTTACTACCACTCTGTCTGCAGAGCCTTGTACTCCTGCTGTGTGCTGTTCCCAAACCAAGTGGTGCTATTTCCTATAGTATTTATATTTATTTATAGTATTTCATAGTGGTTGTATAGAGGTTCTTTAGTATCTGGGAGAGTAGTCTAAAATCCCTGAAGTGTCTGAGGTGTATTGCAGTGATCGTAACTACTACGATTCACCACATTTATAGCACTGTGTTAATTCCAGATTGCACGTCAATCCCAAACTGCCTTTGGACTCCTTCCTGTGGCTCCAAAAGATTACATCAAATAATAAAATTAATTTATACAAAATTAGGGGGCTCCACCCCCTGCTCACTTCGCTCGCTCGTTTGGTCTTGTGGAAATACAATGTAAAGTGTTGAATTGTAACATACGCATTACGTTCACTTTTTATTTTAAAACGTTCTAAAACACAATATTAGGAATGAATGTTTCTTCATGATCGCATTGAATTGTGATTCTTTGTTTGGTCTTGCAGCGTAATAATGCAACGCATAACTGGCCGTGAGTGAATATCGTTTCTTTGTCTCTTACAAATAAACCGACTTTTTAAAATGTTTGTCCTTGTGATGTGGTAATTGTCATTGCAAAAGTTATTCTGACGGGAACCTGTAAATGTTTTAATACAAATGGCATAACAAGATCTTTTTGCCCGAAGACCGTTTCAAGTTCATTCAATAAAAATAAGACTTTCTGATAAAACAATCTACTTACGAAAGTAGAAATATCCAGAGCCGATGTAGCCGGTGACATTGTTAGTTAAGAAGCTGCAGATTTCTGGCCATTGTGGATTGCACGTTATAGTAATAAAGAAATCTGGCCACCTGATAGTTCTGGATATTGCCATTGCATCATGATATAACTGTTGCAATGCTCTTGGACTACCTTGACATGATGATGGTAATATTACTCCTTTACCTATTTTGAATTTGTCTGACCTATTAATATTTGAAGTTCTAAGTTTAGTGTGATTAGATTTAATAAAGAAGAGATGATTAGGTGCAACTTTTACCCGAAATATTATGTGGGCATTATTCGTTTTTCTGAATGCGTTTGTTTCATATTGTACGACCATCCTGTTTCGCCATCTGGGAAAAGAAAAAGAAAGAGTACAGGGTCGGCATGTGGCGATGTATTTGGCATACATGACGAATCATGTTTTGCCTTTGGATATACACAAATATCTACTCTGGCTTTGATATCTCCATTTTTATAAAGTATTATCGCTGACAACTCGTCACATGTGGGTTTATTATAAATGCGAGTGTGATCTTTCAGATTCATATAGACATCCAAGATAATTTCTTTGTCCGTGTTTTGCCGATACGTTTCTTGTAAAGTGCGATACTTTTGGACGTATGTATTTGTATTCATTTTTGGCTGTATAATTTCTATTACGTTGGATCGTTTAACTCTTTCGATTTTATGTTGCATCGCTTCTCCGTGATCATAAATATACACCTGACCAAATTGTGTTTTTTTCGAAATTAAACTTGTCATAGCTATAATTGTTGCGGGAACACAGATTCTCATAGCGTATGGTACTTTTCCCTGATGGCAACACGAATTAGATGAGTCTCTGACGTAAACTGTACAGCCTTACAATATCTACATACTTCCGACATATCACCTACATCCATATATTTGATCTCTTTTTGCTGTTCTGTTATTTCACCTAGTAATAATTTCCGTGTGTTTGCGCGAACGCGATTTGTACTCTCTGTTGTTTGACACCTTCAAATTGTAGTTCTGTCACACTATCTACAAGTCTCCGACATAAACTGTACAGCCTTACAATATCTACATACTTCCAACATATCACATATGTCCATATATATTTGACCTCTTTTTGATGTTCCGTTATTTCACCTAGTAATAATTTCCGTGTGTTTGTGCAAATGCGATTTGTACTCTCTGTTGTTTGACACCTTCGAATTTTAGTACTGTCATATTTTTTTATGGTCGAGCCTTGCCGATGTCGATGCCACTCCAGTGAAAACCTAGGAGGAACAGTATAAAAATAAGTTTTTTTATCCCCTGTCCTCCTAGGACAACTTCGCCATCCGTGGCCCGGCCTGCGGCATTCGTAGCACAGCCTCGGTCCCCCCGTTTGTATCACTCAGCGAGACTGAAAGCACCCTGGCACTTCTGGCTCCGCCCTTTTCTCCGCTGAGGAGGATTCACCGGCCGCCCTTGAGCTTTTATCACCCTTTTCTACTTTGTCAGGAGACCCCCGCTTTACTTTAGGGATCTCCTGTTTAATCTGGGGCTTGTCCACAGTTTGGGTCTCTCTATGGGCACAAGAGAGCCCTTTTACTGTCTGCATCCCCTTCGATTTATATATGACCTGCTTCGGTGTCTTCAGGATCAGATCATTCCAGGAGGCAGCACCTTCCAGCTGCTCCAGCTCGATCAACCCTTCCACCAAGCAAATGGTCATCGTTTCGTCCTCTTTTGTAGGGCTCGCAGCTACTTGGCACCCGCTATGGATTAAACGCGGGCCCATGTCACTCTGCGTCCCTATTTCATTATATACGGTACCGGTATTACTCACCTGTACCGCCAAATCACATAATACGGGAGACTCCCAACCAAACTGCCGTAGGAATTCCTCCACTCTTTTCAAAGGCGCTTCGGCCGTCGCTCCCAGTTCCTCGATGACTTTTTTGATTGTCTGTAACATCTGTAAGAAACTGCTTACGGGCTCGATTAGCTTCTCAAGTTCCCGCAAGTCCACAATGGTATTTACTTCGGCCGGAGGCAGGCTCAATTCCTCATTCGCCTTACCTACTGGCCGGGAGCCAATGAGCACGCCCGCTTCTGGCACATGTGTGGTATAGTGGGTCCACAGCTCACTGGGCAAAGGCCATTTGAAATAAATCACCGCACCCGAGGCGGCTTCGTGAGAGGGCGCTGCACCGTAGCAGGCCGCGGGACGATCCGTAGTGTGGGCGTTTCTCACCGAGTGCACAGGTGAGGAACTGCCCACATCCGTGATTGCTCTCGTGGCTAATGCTACAGCTGTGATGGCCCCTCGCGTTATAAAGAAAGAAGCGTGAGTTGGTTAGAGAAAGGATCAGAAAAGAACGAAAGGAAGGAGGACGGAGGTTACCAGGAGCAGGAGAGGAAGCAGGTCGGTGAGAGAGAGAGCCGCGAACGAGCGCTCACGGGCAGCTGCGAGGGCCTGGTGTGTTGGGCCTACACCCAGGCATTTGAGTTGGATGTCGCTCCCGCTGAGCGATCAGGTAGCGGGAGTGACCAAGGGAAGGCGACTGGCCGCAGAGAGGCCGCGGAAAGGCAGCGGAAGTCGGGAGACTTGGTGCTGGAATCCCCAACGTGGGCGACCTGGCCGTTGTGGGAATCCAAGTCTCCAAGGCTGGGTTGAGTGCTAGACCGAAGCCAGGGATCGGGAGGTGTCCAGTCTCGTGTGAGAGTGAAGGGAAGAGGGCAGCTGCAGCATGAGAGTGGCTCCCCTGTTGCGAAGCCTGGACAGGGAAAAGCAGGGGAGTCACAAGTTAAATGATGCACCGGGCTTGTTGTTTGTTTTAAAGACTGCTCCCAAAGAAACATTTTACCTTGTTTTAAAGGACTGTGTTTTTCTATTTGATTTTAACCTCCACGTTTTATGGATTATTTATTTATTTAATGAAGAACTTTAAATTACTGCACTATTTATTTGAACACCTGTTTTGTTGACTGTTTTAAATAAAAGCACTGTTTCACTTTCAACCATCCCCTTGCTCAGATGCTCAATTATTGCCTTCACTGACTAGCTCACCGGTAACATTACCGACGGTGTTTGGGTTGAAGGGCTCCCGCATGGCAATGGGAGTGTGGAGCCAGAACCCACATTGTCACAACATGTTCTGACGGGTTTCACAAGGTTACCTGGGATTTGGAGTTCTCTTTGTCTGAGGACTGGGTCGCCATCTTTGGCAGACTGCAATCTGCCTTTATTAATTTGTCGGCAGACCGACCAGCCATTTCCCGGCCCTCCTTACCTTCTTGCAGGGTGAGCGGTGCTTCACTCGCCTCCCCCTATCACTTCTGAAAGTACAAGTCCGTTTTTCCGACGGCGAAGTTGCAAACAGCGGGACACGAACCTTCTCTTTCCCACAAACCATTGCGGTAGATCACGTGTCCCTCGCCGGCCGCCGACATGCAGAAGTCCCCTTTTTTGCTCGTCGGCTCACACAGGAGTGCATCACCGTCCTCGGGATTGTCTCCTGCTTCCCGCAGAGCCTCCAGATGATCTTCTCCGAGGTACATGCACGGGACAAAGTGAGTTATTTTGAACGGATTTTCAATTAAATTCCCGGCACGTACCTCAGAGCGATCGTCTGTCTCCCGACCTGTGTAGCCGCTCCATAGCTCTTCCCGAGCATTGGCCATAATAAGCGTGGCTCTCCCGTTGGCGCTGTCGCTCTGCTTGCCTTTTTTCTTCCCCATCTCGGACTTGGTGAAGGTGGGATCCAGCACTGTTGCTGCGTGTCTGAACGTGGTCTTCTCGGGGTTCTCTGTCCACAGACAATTCATAAACAGGTCCTCTGCCAAATCGACGTCCAGAGAATCCTGACGGCTATGCCACTATAACAGATAGAGGGCGCTATCGTCCTCTTGAACCCTCAGACAATACGTCAGACACCAGGTAAAAGTCCAATAAGTTGACTTTTTATTAATTAACAGTGCACAAAGCACCCTCCTCTCCACAATACTCATAAACAAATCCACAATACAATAAACAATAACACTCCACCACTCCCAGACGCGTTGCCACCCTTCCACCCAGCTCAGCTCGACGTATGGGATTTCCCATAGTCCTTTTATATTGCCTGACACGGAAGTGTTTCCAATCCTTCAGTCCATGTGACTTCCTATCACTTCCGGGTCAGATAAAAAGTCCTCTTCTTCATCAAGTACGTCATTTCCCTTGTCGCTGTGACTAAGACGTACTTCCGGGTTATAGGGCGCATATGATTTTCTGGGCCTCCCTGCAGCGTCCTGTAGGGGCCCCTGTGGTATCCAGCAAGTCTGTGGATAAAAAAAACTCCAATGTCCAGAATTCCCTGCTGGCATTCAATGGGCACCTCCATGCTGCAGGGAGAGCTCCACCTGGCAGCCTGGGGGTATTGGCCAGGATGACTGGCTGGCCATAGTCCACACCAGTCTGCCCATCTAAGCCTTTCAATGTATTGTATATGTGCCCAGACAGAGACAGGGTTCAGATTGGTAATAATGCAACAGAGTGACAAAAGATAAACCAGAAAATAAATTTATGAGGTAGTGCTGCAATGTGGACACCTAGGTACCTGAAACTGTCCATCCTCTCTACCTAAGTGCTGTTAATAAGTGAGGGGGTGTTAGTACCTCTTCTGTTGTCTTGCTGACAACAGAAGAATACTGTTCGCATGATACTAGTGTGACAGACTCTCCACTTCATTCAGGTAAGTCTGCTCATTGTTGCTAGGTATTAGGCCTACCACACCTGTGTCATCAGCAAACTTGACAATGTGTGTACAGCTGTGCATTTATATGTGTAGAGGGAATACAGCAGTGGACTCAGGACACAGTCTGTTGAGCATCTGTGTTAAAAGTGAGGGATGGTGAAGTGTGGCCACAAACTTAAACCTGTCAGGAAGTTAAAAATCCATCTGCACAATGAAATGCTCAGCCACAGGTCCCTAAGCTTGGTGATGAGCTTAGAGGGGTTTAAAGTGCAGAGCTATAGAGTCTGTAAATAGCATTCACACATAGTTGCCCCTCTTGCAGTCCAGGTGGGCCACTGCTGCAAAAAGGATTAAGGCAATGGCATCCTCTGAGGATATATTAGAAACATATGAGAATTGTAATGGGTCCAGTTCTTTTAGCAAAGAAGAAGATATGTGATTTTTGATTGGTCATTTAAAGCACTTAATTGCTATTGGTGTTACTGCAACAGTACAAAAGTTATTCAGGCAGGTTGGAGGTGACTTCTTAAGTACAGGGACAATAGTAGATCTTTTAAATCATGTTGGTATAATAGACTGAGTTAAACAGTAAAGCCTTAAGCAGAGAGAAAAAAACATAGTTTTCTAATAAAGTGCAATAGGATATGCAAGTACCCATATTCATATATAGAAAATTAATGTGAAATATACCAAACTTATTATAATGTTCATTAATAAAGTTTATGCACATTTATGAAATGATGTATGTGCTAAATGCACCTCACTTACACATTATGCACTGAAGGAGAGCATTTATTTTAATATGATGCTGCCTATTATCATACCTTATCCTTCTGGATTACTCCTTCTGGACACTGCTTCAGTCTTAACAATACTTGGTAATAGTGGTGGATTTACAGATGATACGGACCTACTATATATGCAGACCTTGTTGAATTTTCTTTTACCAAAGAAATAAAATTGATTTTAGCAAACTTGATAAGCACACAGTAATATAACAATGAAATGTTATATTTCAAAGGCAATGTATAATTCACATTACTGTCTTCTTCTTCCGGCTGCTCCTGTTAAGGGTAGTCACAGCGAATCAACTTTTTCCATATCCTCCTATCCTCTGCATCTTGCTCCTCTCTCACCACATCCATAAATCCCCTTGTAGACCTTCCTTTTTTTCCTCTTACCTGACAGCCCCATTTTTAGCATCCTTCTCCCAATATACTCAGCAGCTCTCCTCTGCACATGTCCAAACCAACGCAATCTCGCCTCTCTGACTTTGTCTCCCAACTGTCCAACTTGAGCTGACCATCTAATGTACTCATTTCTAATCCTGTCCATCCTCGTCACACCCAATGCAAATCTTAACATCTTTAACTTTGCCACCTCCAGCTCTGTCTCCTATTGGTCAGTGCCACCATCTCCAACCCAAATAACATAGCTGGTCTCACTACTGTCCTGTAGACCTTCCCTTTCACTCTTTCTGATACCCGTCTTTCACAAATCACTCCTGACATTCTTGTCCACCCACTCCATCCTGCCTGCACTTTCTTCTTCATCTGTCTTCAATACTCCCCGTTACTCAGTACTGTTGATCCCAGGTATTTAAACTCATCCACCTTTGCCAACTCTAATCCTTGCATCCTCACCACTCCTCTGAACTCCCTGTCATTTACACACATGTATTCTGTCTTGTTCCTACTGACCTTCATTCCTCTCCTCTCTAGAGCATATCTCCACCTCTCCAGGGTCTCCTCAACATGCTCCGTACTCTCACTACAGATCACAATGTCATCGGCAAATGTCATAGTCAACAGGGACTCCTATCTAATCTCATCTGTTAACCTGTCCATCACCAATGCAAATAAGAAATGGCTCAAAGCTGATCCCTGATGTAATGCCACTGTCACTCCTACCGCAAACCTTATAACTGTCACACTTCCCTTATATTTATCCTGTACAACTCTTACATACTTCTGTGTCACTCCTGACTCCCTCATACAATACCACAACTCCTCTCTAAGCACCCTGTTATATGCTTTCTCCAGGTTCAAAAATTCACAATGCAACTCCTTCTGGCCTTCTCTATGCTCACTCGTCAACACCCTCAGAGCAAACATTGCATCTGTGGTGCTCTTTCCTGGCATGAAACCATACTGCTGCTCACTAACCATCACCTCTCTTCTTAACCCAGCTTCCACTACTCTTTCCCATAACTTCATGCTGTGGTTCATCTGTTTTATCCCTGTGTAGTTCCTAAGGCTCTGCAGATCCCCTATATTCTTAAAATTCAGTACCAGTATGCTTCTCTCCTCTGGCATCCTCTCACTTTCCAAGATTTCATTAAACAATCTGGTTAAAAATCTCTCCTAAACATCGCCATGCTTCCACAGGTATGTCATCTAGACCAACAGCCTTTCCATTCTTCATCCTCTTCATAGCTGTCCTTACTACCTCAGTGCTAATCCCTTGTATTTCTTGATTTACTTTCTCCACATCATTTAATCTTCGCTGCCTCTCATTCACCTCATTCATTAGCCTCTCAAAGTACTTTTTCCATTTGCTCAACACCATCTCCTCACTTGTGAATACATTTCCATCTTTCAATGTACAGCAAATCTTTTGTCTGCAGTTTGTTCCTCCATTCAGTAGACAAACCAGTTCTTTTGTTGATCTACTTCAGTGTACTGTACTGTAAATCTCTTGTCTAGTGGGTGGACGAACTTGCAATGGTCCTCCAGATAAGTAAGGGCATACTGGTTCATTCAATCAGTCCATGTACTGAGACTGTCAATAGTCACTCATTTAGAGACAACCGATCAATGGGAGGTGATTGGTGTCATCTGCCAAGTCAGTCATTGGCTAGTTGTCATCATGACCGTTTTGCTGAAACAGCTTACTGATAGGGTATTTCCTGAAGACAGCAGCCATTTAAGTGAAATTAAGATGATACAGTAGCTCCCGACTGTCGCAGAATGCAGTGTAAAATGTAGCATGCAATGCGCAAACCTTGAAAAGATTCATTCTTTAATGTCATTGTACCAGTAAGTTCATTCAGAGACCAAGACAAGTACAAAAGGACTAGTTCATTTGTTCATTGCACATCAGTATTACGAAGGGCTGGCGCATGAGGTGAGGTGACAAGCCAATCGAATTGGATGCCATTTTTGTAAGGTTGGTATTTTCATGTAGTGAAGTAATAATCTAAAAAAAATGTAAAAAATGAGAGTTTATTATGAACCAGGAGAATTATATATACATCAGATTCCTTGCTTATATGCAGGTCAAATTCCACTTATTCCACAAATAGCATGATCTTTCAGAACATACAGTTGACAAAGTTGCTGTGGAATTCAGAATTCAATGGCAACATCTTTTCTCTTTTTGGCAGCATCAATGCCAACAAAAAGTTTTAACATTTTCTTTAAAATAAATTACTTCTATTGAGTTATATCAGTGGCAGTCAAAACCCATATGGAGACGACAAGGTTTATTGTTGAGTCAAGGGGGGCCTCCTCAGTGTCCAGGGTACATGCCCCTTTAGTTGCAAAAAATGGTGTACCTAATTGTACATTTCACAGATTGTCTGAAGCAATCGCCACTTGAGTTACATACAATGTGCCCCTCAGTGTCACCCCTTAACTTTCAGTAACAGTACCCCAGGCTGAAATGCAGCATTTCCCTGCAGAAACATTGCAGGTGGACCACAGACGACCACTCCCAACTCTGATAATCACGTTCTACTCACAGAATGGAACAATGTTCTGACATTGTAGATTGAAGACAACCCTGCTGTTATGATCATGCTCAATTCACTAACAAAGACTAGCTACGGACCTCCACAGCTCAACAAGTAGAACTGAAGTCGAATCTGATTGACGGTTCTCCTGCCCCCTGTATTTGCCTGCAATATCCCCAGTCTGCTGCAATACCCTTCTTAAGGTCCACTCCATTGGAAGAGTGTGTCAAAAGTCAAGTAAACTAAGTGATGTAAACATGTAATCCAATTAGCTATTGAGTTAACATCCTGAATTGTGATTTTTGGGCCAAGGTCAGAAAAAAATGTGAATGTTTTACTGCTTTTACATGGAAAATGACTTTATTGTAATGAGTTTTGTAGATAAAACAGACTTTGCTGTAATGAGTTTTTTTTACATTAGTTCTATAGGAAATTAGCCAGGACCACAAACAAATATTTAAATGAGAATTTGTTTAAAATGGAGTTCATTCTAATGGAATTTGACCTGTAATACCTTTAAAAACTGAGAAATATTTATGTTTAAAGTTTGAAATTGTGCATAATGCTTTGCTACACAGCAGAATTCTTAGGGTCATGAACACTTCCAAGCTCACCATACAGGTCCATTTATTGTGTTGTATTGTTATAATGCAAATGAGTTTTTCAGATTTCTACGTGTTGTGTTATGTATGTATTGATTGTCATTTTGTAGAATTTTGTTAATGTCTGCAATTGTGATTAAGTTATCAGTCACAATTACTAAGTCTCTTAAATGCCTCTTATATTTGTAGTGTTTAGTTAAAAACAGCAGGTGGCTTTTAGCTTTCAGGGCACTTTCCCTGTGCATAAGGTATTTAGAGAAGCATGCAGGATGAGCGAAACAGATGGGTTTCATTTTGCATTTAATATCACAATTGCAAAATTCAATAAAAATATTTTATGGGGTGGGGTGATATAGGTACAGTGAGAAATTTATACAAGCACAATGTTGGAAGAGACAAGTAACACACACATGCTAACACAGGTTTGAACCCTCATGGTCAGGCATATTTATTGTTTAACATCACAGCTGTTTGCTAAGTCATAGCATGCCTATGGAAACTTCCCTGCTGTTAAGGGCCATGAAGGATGCCACCCAAAACAACAAATACACAACTACACATTAGAACAGCACGTCTCACCTAATGTTGTTCCCTCTTCTGGCATAGTCAGGATAATCACCAGCCTTTCTTAAATTGTGCATCTGCTGGCTTGTGCCTTTCTGTTCATAAATCTTTTTCATGCATGAGAATAATCAGTACTCATGACTCCTGTCTACTCATTCCCTCCACCTCACAAAGTAATTTGACTCCATCATCCAGGTCCTGTCATGCATCCAAGGTCCTCCTTACAGAAGGTGTGCTTTGCCTTCCTGTCACTGGAAATGCCAGACCTCTTATAACATGGGATGCCCAACCCATGGACAAAGTTCTCTATAAAGCTGTAAAATAAAGTTATAAAGCTGGGGTGCTTCTAGAGAGTTCCAATATTTCAGGTGTTTTATTATTTTAAAGGTATATTTTTACATTTTTTGCAAAAGTATGTATTATTTAGTTATTTCTTTTGTTCATTTTTAAGAGGACAATACTATCATGTGAGTACTAAGTCTTTACGCCTGTACCCAATACATATTGAGTGATTAAATACATTAATCGTTTTTAATAAGGTGTCAAAAATGTGCCTCACCACAAACAACATCATTTAGCACGCCCGCCTTGGTGTTACCTATGTGTCTGCACTATTTATTGCAGAAGGTGTCCCATTTAGTATATTTTGTTTATTCAAATTGCTATTAGAAGTTTTAAAACTGGCTATATGTACGTCAAGCCCTGTGAACTGACAAAGACTTAAACTTAAGTATTCATAAACACATACATTAGAATAGAGTAAACCAATTGGAGTAGGTGGTATACATTTTGAATGAGTTGTCATATTAAAGTTTGAAATTCAACACATGAATGCAGGTATCTTGCACAAATATATTAATTTCAGCTATTCTGGATTTAGAGTGCAAATTTCCTGCACATATTAATTTGGCAAACAATTTCTTTTGCTTGTTGTAAGAATATTCAACATCATTTTTTAAATTATCATTTTATAATTTTGTCTTATTTGTTACTTAGGAATTGCTTTATTTTTTCATTGTTTATATTTAATTAAGCTTGCATAAATAGGATGTCACTTTTCTTTTACAGTTGCTCTTGACTGGAGCATGCAGCTGTGGAATTTGACAATCTGATCGGTGCAGTGAAAGTGCACCACAGGAGTCGAAGATGTGGCCAGTTCACAATGCCCTGTGTTTAAACTACTCTTTGGAAGAATTGTTTGAGGGGCTAAACAGGGCACAAATTACATATTTTTTGTGTAATCTGTTAGTTTACATGTTCACACTATTGGTTGATAAATATTTACTCTCAGTTTGCCTGCACCATTTATTGGTTTGCGTTTGTACAATACTCGTTTCATTCATGTGAACTGTGTTGATTCATCTCTGTATATTATTGATTTATGTATAAACTATATTGGTTTATATATGTATACTACTGATTTGTAAAAGAGCTATACTGATTTGCACTAGTTTAGGCGCATTTGATATTGGATTGTGAGTGAACAGCTTTGGTTTGTGTTTGTGTGCAATCGGTTTGTGTATAAACTATATTGGCTTGCTCTGATATACTTCTAGTCTGCTTGCATAGCAATACTTTTGTGTATGCACTATACTGGTTTTATGAGCGTTTTTTATTGGTTCCATGTGAGTAATATATCAGTTTTATGTATGAACACTATTGGCTTTATGTATGCACTAGTTCAATTACATGTGAGTCTTGCACTGGTTTTATGTGTGTATTATGGTGGCTTTATGTGTACGCTATGTTGTTTTTGTGTGCTATAACCTGTAAGGGGAGGTGTAGTACTTCAAATCCAGACACAACTTTACAACACAGTACTGGGTTGAAATAAAAGGCATTTATTTCAGAAAGTACCTCCACAGGGTTTCAGTATCCTTCTTCCTAGACCACACAACAAGGAATAAGTTTTTCTTTCTACACCTCCTATACAGTCTCATCCATCTCCTCCTGACACTGACTGCCCAGCGAACAGAGGTGACCCCTTTTATGTAGGACCTGGAATATTTCCACTGGCAAGGAGGAAGCATTCCAGGGCCAGATGGAAGCCACTGAAAGTAGGGATAGCACTTCTCAGCAGCTCCCCCTGTTGGCGCCCAGGAAACCCAGCAGGGCTGTCGCATGGAACCACAACTCGCAACATGCCCTACAGGTACATGAATGGGTATATTGGTCCAGCTATGCTTCAGTCCAATATTTCAGGGGAGCATGTATTCATGGATTGTGGTGGGCTGGCGCCCTGCCTGGGGTTTGTTTCCTGCCTTGCACCCTGTGTTGGCTGTGACTGGCTCCACCAGACCCCCTTGACCCTGTAGTTAGAATATAGCAGGTTGAATAATGGATGGATGTATTCATGGAAGGCAATCCTCCTGTCCATCCAATACACTGGCCTTCCTGCCAGGTAAGGGTACAGGCTTTATCAGCCCAGCCCCGCCATCCATTACATTGAAAAATATACTGGTTTTACATTTGCACCATGTTGTAGGTTTGTGTGTGAACTCTTTTAGTTCTGTGTGTAAACTATATTGGTCATTCTTATGATTTTGAATTGCAATGGTAAGCACAAGAAAATGGAGCTCAAAGGTTGGTGCAGCTATTTCTGAGCACAGAGAGGAACAAGTAAGAGTGATAAGTTGAAATACTGAACATTTCCCTTTTCACGCATTAAGTTTGTTAAAGGGCTTGGTGGAAACTATTGCTGTTAAATGGTAATTGCCCCTAAACCTATGATGAAGACAAGGTATAAAGGTAGCTACTTATAATACATTTTTAATCATTTTAAAAATTAATTACAATGCCTGTGCAAAGTAGACATTTATAGGCAGATGTTTGGTTAAATTGAAACCTGTGCAAATTTGCTTGCTGCAGGCAAGATACTGAATGACTTAAAAAGAGAAAATAAACCAATGAAGAAATGAAAATAAAGCCACAAAGTATAGAGTGTCTGTGACATATAAACCATAACATTAGCCATTTATAAAGTCTTTTTGTTCAGTTTGTTTTTCTCTGTCGCTGTCTTTTCATAGTTATTTTACTGTAACCCTGAACATTTAAAATGCATGGACTGGAGGAAATTATGGGTGGGATGTGTGTTCTTGTCCAAGAATCACATCTGGCCTTGCAAATATAGCGTGACAGCTGCTTTGTGCTACTTTTCTGTTTAAAGATGGAAAATAATTGTGTG
The DNA here is from genome assembly GCA_026402145.1 of Polypterus bichir lapradei. NCBI lineage: Eukaryota > Metazoa > Chordata > Cladistia > Polypteriformes > Polypteridae > Polypterus > Polypterus bichir. The sequence goes on along the minus strand of JANRMT010062829.1, from coordinate 3,546,752 downwards.
AATAAGCAGATAAATATGAAAAGCATCTTCCTGTCATTTGACAGAAATCAAGTCAAAGTGATTAATATGCTTTGCAGGAGGCAGAGCTAAAGTAATAGCTTTTTCTATGAAACCCAAATTCTGGTAAACACCTAAAAAGCAAGGTATTATTACATACTGTAGAGCAGGGGTCCCCAAGCCTCGGTCCATCTGACAGCCGGGCCGCGAGACTTACTCAGTGAAGGGCTACAGCAAAAAGGCTGCCCCCTTCACTGAGGACACTTTTCAGAATGCTAGGTGCGCGGGGCTTTGCAGCGGTGCAGAGAGAGGAGAGAGACCGAGGTGAGAGAGTATTACAACAAAGTATTTTTATGTTTCTGACAGTTTCCCCATATGACACTAGTCTATAGAAATCTCGTTACTACGAGTAAGTAGAAGAAGTACATTCAGCAGCAGATACTTTCATTACAACGAAGTGACCTTGAAATGCTTGAATGAATCATCCATAGAGCAGTTAGTTCTGTGGTCGCAGCTCAGTTGTGCACAATGCACAACGATCCCCAAACAGAAACATTGTAAAAAATGTTCTTCGAACTTTCCTCGTACTGTTTTTTTTGCTGTTTTTGTTTTCTGTGGTTTTCAGTGATACCTTTTGCTTATTGCTCATCAACATTTGAAAAACATCCATTGGAATTTAACTCATTGTCACCCTTCTATAGAAACGGCAGACACAAAATAACGATAACAGTGTTAATGTTGTGACGTGCAATCTGTTGGAATGACAAATGCAATGCATATGTCTTTGTTATATGTAAAAAAGAAGAAAATCTCAGGTTGCAAACTTATGCAAACTGCTGCATTTGAAGACGGCAAAAAAGTCATTTTTATGTGGTTCAGTGATGCTCCTTCAATAAACATTCCTATTAATGCGGCACTCATTCAAGAAAATATTTGTGGTTTTTAAACTCTCTTGGGACCTCTGTCAACGGGACAACACTCTGTGAGCCTGCTGTTTCCCTGCCCCGGCAATGGACAAACAATCTTACACAGATGCTGCAATCGCGCTTCGGGATGCACTTCAGTGTGACATTCCCGTTGGGTGGGTGGGGTCCCAAAATAGTTCAGAAACCTCACAATATGAAGAAGAAGATGAGGATTATTCGGATACAGATTGATAACTGTGCTGCCCACAACATACTTCCACATTCAGATAATGTTCGCGTTGAATTCCTCCCTCCCAATTGCACTGCAGTGCTTCAGCCATTGGATCTGGGCATCAGTCGCACCCTGAAAGTGTATTATTGCAAGGAAATGCTGAGAAAAATTCTCGTCAGCATAGGCAAGAGGAGATTAAAATTAACACGAAAGAAACTATTGAATCTTTGTGAGGCAGCGTTTTCTGCAGTGACAGCAACCAAAACGAGATTACAGAGTAGACTAAACATAAGCAACACACTTCGCGTGTCACTGTCTTCCATTGTACCCAGATGGGATCTTCTGGTTGCAGGAAAACAAGCTCAGGGCTCCCACTGATTCTGCATTATGGTAAGCTGTATAATTTCTATTACGCTATTTAAACTTAATAATAATAGAAATGTAATGTAAATTGTGCATAAAACTGCCCTACGAATCCACCCCTAAAAATCTCCCCCCCTCCCCACCGGTCTCTGGAAGAAATTGCTTCTAGTAGAGCGGTCCTTCGTGTCAAAAAGGTTGGGGACCACTGCTGTAGAGGATATATGAAATCATTTTACATTGTACTTCAGGGTTCTAGACCTTAATAATTTTATTTTTTATTGCTGAACATATATTGCACAAAAAATAATGATGATGCACGATACCAGATGATCATATCTACTGGCCTTCTGAATGCTTGACCTACAATAGGCACTTTAAAAAAGGGAAAAACATCTTTGATTTGATGTACTTTGATGTCACCTCTTGCTGATAAGGTCCATATAATAACTTCGCGTAACTAGAAGGCAGTTATTTTATTTGCTCTAGAGAATGTACAGTATAGTTTCCTTTCTGATGTGTCATAATTAGTCACCATTAACAAACATTTTTTCCATGTTTGTGAATATTATAGTGGCCCTAAAGTTACATCCAATTATCCCATGATATTAAAAACACATAATTTAAAGTAGCCAGTAATTTGTATCCAGAATTAAAATGTAACAGATCCTGTTCCATAAAGTGCTTTTATCCCCTTTTGAACCACTGCCTGCCAAAAGGCCTGTGAATGCCACTGGTGCCCTGGAAGTCAAGCACTATTGAGAATAACGCAAGACATACCATTGGTAGAGTTAATTGTACACATTGAATAGACTTGACTTAATAGCAAATATGCAAAAACAATTGGTGACATTGAATTGGTTGCTGTTGGTATGTATGAATGTCTCCTATAAAACATTGGTATCCTATCTAGGGATAGTTTTTGCCTTGTACCCAGGTGTGCTGCTGTAGGTTCTAGCTCAGCACAATGCTGAATTTCAGTTAAGCAACTTCAGAAAATGGACAGATGTGTGGATGTTACATCTCATGTTTCAGAGGAGAGATTTTGCATTACTGGTCTTGATGTTGACAGTACTGTTATAACACTAGAATTCCTGAAGCCTACGAAAAAACTCATAATCCTGGCCCACCTTAAATCCCTTCACACCTCTACCATCAGCATCTTTTGTGTTGTAAATGTGTTGATTAACACAAGCAGCAAGCAGCCTGCTGTCCTATCCCCCACCTTGATGGAGCTCAGCTCGCAGGCAAAAAGGTCTCCCACTTAAGCCTAGGCTCCTTATCTGTGTGTGAAGTTCCTGGAGTTGTATAGGATAAATAATACAGTATATCATTATTTGGAATACATGCATTTCATGTGTGCTCCGTGTCTACAAAGATCTGGGTAAGCGTACGATGAAAGAAAATGCGAGAAATACAAGAAATCCTGAACACATACCTAAAGCAGAAATTTTTTACATGCTGTATTATGTTAATAATGATGTGAAGTGTATAATGTGTGATTCCAAATATCAAATAAACATGTGTGCTTTTATCTATACTAATAAACGGCAAAGCCCTCACTGACTCACTGACTGACTGACTGACTGACTGACTGACTGACTGACTCATCACTAATTCTCCAACTTCCCGTGTAGGTAGAAGGCTGAAATTTGGCAGGCTTATTCCTTACAGCTTCCTTACAAAAGTTGGGCAGGTTTCATTTCGAAATTCTACGCGTAATGGTCATAACTGGAAGCTGTTTTTCTCCATTTACTGTAATGGAGATGAGCTTGAAACCCGTGGGGGCGGAGTTTCGTGTGACATCATCACGCCTCCCACGTAATCACGCAGTACGTAGAAAACCAGGAAGAGGCCCAAAAAGCGCTGAAGAAAACATGCATTATATAATTGAGAAGGCAGCGAAACAATAAGAAGCGAGCGAGTGACATATACAACCATATTCATGAGTTCTGCTACTTCGGAAACAAAGCACGATGTAAACCTAAACTTTAAATTAAGTTCATAGACAGGCTGCCGCTGGCGTTTGTAATTTAGTGCCTGCCCATATAAAGCCGTCCGTCAGCGGCAATCCAATAGCAAACTGCCACGGGTAAATATTCACGGGTGAAGGACTGTGCTTATGCAGAGGAAGATGAGATGGTCAGGGTGGTGTTTGGCACAAACTCAGCGAAACTGCGAGAGAAAGTTTTAACTGCCGGGACTTTGGTAACATTAAATACAGCCATGGACATAGCACGACATGGCAGCAGCACAGCTGGGAAACTTCGATGCATGTACACCGAGTGGCTCACGTGAACTGACGCAGTGCACAGACAAAAAGCAACAGTTCCGAAGAGCGCTGAACAAAAACCGAATTACACAATTGAAAAGGCAGCAAAAAAATATGAAGCGTGTGATACATACAAGCATATTCATAAATGCAGCTACTGCGGAAACAAAGCACACGGTGGAAAAAGTCAATGTCCCGCTAAAGGAAGACAGTGTAAAAAAAAAAAACCCGTGCATGCAGTGTGTCAGGTCTCAGATAAAGAAGAAGATGAGCTGTTTATTGATGCAGTAAGAAACGAATCGATGAATGAAACCTGTCTTCTTTACAACGATTGACAAACACGGAATGTAACTTGAACACAACACATCCTACAAATACGAACCTGATTGAAAGAAATAATGATAATCAAATCCTTGATGACAGCAACACTCAGTAAAACTCACAAAACAATTACTGTATATTGACAGTCATGTTACGTTATTTTTAAAATGTTCCCTTTTCTTTTTCATAGCTTCTTTAACACACTACGTCTCCGCTGCGATACGCGGGTATATATATATGTATATATATACCCCGATCTACATACTCGAATAATGGATACTTTATTCGCCATCAATGATTGTTTTGGTAAAGGCATACTCAGTGTATTCATTAGATGAACAGTAAAAAAGTAAGAGCGAGGGGAGGATGACTTATTGAGACACGCAGGCAAAACCACAACAGCACGCGGGCTCGATGTACGAAAAAATATATCTTTTCAAGTTCTATTTAGTCCATATGTGTCAAACTCAAGGCCCGCAGGCCACATCCGGCCCGGCGTGTAATTATATCCGGCCCGCGAGATCATTTTATATACTGTATTATGGTTATTAATGGCCTGGGTATATGAAGTGCTGGTAACACAATAAACTACAGATCCCATAATGCAGCGCTTCAGCTGCCTTGCCGAATACTTACCGCGTTAATCAAGTCTAGCTTATGATGGTGCAAGTTATTGCGAAGCTAGCCCACACGATGCCGAAGAGAAAAGTTGATTCTGAAAATAGAGCCTTTAAAAACCGATGGGAGGCTGAGTATATGTTTACTGACATTGCCGGTAAACCCGTGTGTCTCATTTGTGGAGCTAATGTGGCTGTAATTACAGAATTTAATCTTTACAACGACTGACAAACACAGAATGTAACTTGAACACAACACATCGTACAAATACGACCCTGATTGAAACAAATAATGATAATCGAATCCTTGATCACAGCAACACTCAATAACACTCACAAAAAATTACTGTATATTGACAATCATGTTACGTTATTTCTAAAATGTTCCCTTTTCTTTTTCATAGCTTCCTTAACACACTACGTCTCCGCTGCGAATATATATATATACCTCGACCTACATACTCTCAAATACTGTAGATAAGCCACACACCGTGGCGCAATTGTAGAGGCTTTGCCTCTATCGCCTACATCCGAGGTTCGATTCCCGAGAGTGGATATACTGAGTATGTATGCGCGCTTCTCGCTTGAGTTTACAGTATTCATGTCCATATCTATTATTTGATTCTGTCGCCCACTAAAACCCTTTTAAATTATAAAAACACATTTGCGATTTGGGGCAAATTTACGTGTGCGATTACATACGATTAATCAAGATTAATTATTACACAGCCTCTAATTAATTGGATTAATTTTTTTAATCGAGTCCCACCCCTAATATATATATGTAGATATGTATGTAGATTTGTATATATATATGTGTATATACAGTATATATGTAGATATGTATATGTGTATATATGTATATATATGTGTTTGTGTGTATATATATGTGTATATATGTATATATATGTGTGTGTGTGTGTATATATATGTGTATATATGTATATATATTTATATGTATATGTATATATATATGTATATATATATATATATATATATATATATACTCAGCAAAAAAAGAAACGTCCCCTGACTTTCAACTGTTTTTACTTTCAGTAGACTTAATGTGTAAATATTTGTATGAACACTAAAAGAGTCAACACCATAAGACATAAACTAAAAATGTTTCACAATGTGTCCCTGAATGAAGGGAGGCTCAAAATCAAAAGTACCAGTCAGTATCTGGTGTGGCCACCAGCTGCTTGAAGTACTGCAGTGCATCTCCTCCTCATGGACTGGACCAGATTTGTCAGTTCTTGCTGTGAGATGTTACCCCACTCTTCCACCAAGGCACCTGCAAGTTCCTGGACATTTCTGGGGGGAATGGCCCTAGCCCTCACCCTGCGATCCAACAGGTCCCAGACGTGCTCAATGGAATTGAGATCTGGGCTCTTCGCTGGCCATGGCAGAACACTGACATTGCTGTCATGCAGAAACTCACGCACTTTTTGCCACTCCTGTCTGGTCCAGCGAAGGTGGGTTTGTGCCCATAGGCGGCGTTGTTGCTGGTGATGTCTGGTAAGGACCTGCCTTACAACAGGCCTGCAAGCCCTCAGTCCAGCCTCTCTCAGCCTATTGCGGACAGTCTGAGCACTGATGGAGGGATTGTGTGTTCCTGGTGTGACTCGGGCAGTTGTTGTGGCCATCCTGTACCTGTCACGCAGGTGTGATATTCGGATGTACCGATCCTGTGCAGGTGTTGTTACACGTGGTCTTCCACTGCGAGGATGATCAGCTGTCCTTCCTGTCTCCCTGTAGCACTGTCTTAGGCGTCTCACAGTGCCCTTTATTTATTGCCCTAGCCACATCAGCAGTCCTCATGCCTCCCTGCAGCATGCCTAATGCACGTTCACGCAGATGAGCAGGGACCCTGGGCATCTTTCTTTGGGTGTTTTTCACAGTCGGTAGACAAGTCTCTTTAGTGTCCTGCGTTTTTAGAACTGTGACCTTAAATGCCTACTTTCTGTAAGCTGTTAAGGTCTTAACGACCATTCCACAGGTGCATGTTAATTAATTGATTATGGTTAATTGAACATGCATGGAAAACATTGTTTAAACAATTTACAATGAAGATCTGTAAAGTTATTTGGATTTTTAAAACATTATTGTTGAAATACACAGTCCTGAAAAAGGGACGTTTCTTTTTTTGCTGAGTATATATATATGATGTGTATATATATGTTTATATATGTGTGTGTGTGTGTGTGTATATATATATGCCAGCAACACTCATGACAATGACAAAACAATTATATTGTCAATCATGTTACGTTATTATTAAAATGTTTCCTTTTCTTTTTACTTCTCTGCTGTCAAACGCGGGTATTTTGCTATGTATATATATATATACAGTAATCCCTCCTCCATCGCGGGGGTTGCGTTCCAGACCCCCCCGCGATAGGTGAAAATCCGCGAAGTAGAAACCATATGTTTGTATGGTTATTTTTATATATTTTAAGCCCTTATAAACTCTCCCGCACTGTTTATAAATATTCCCCGCAGCGTTATACAGCATAATCCCTTTGTATTCTCTTAGATATTAGGTAAGATTCATTGAAATTATGTATATAAACACACACTGTTTATATACAGTAAAACCTAAATATTATTTTAAAGATATTGAGTGTCTCCGATATCACATATGTTACAGCCATTACGATAGACAGGTCACCAGCAATAAATACGTACATTGCAAGAAAAATAGTATACAGTAAATGTGTATACGGTGACACTAAACGTACATACATGTACTAAGCACTGTAAGAAGAAAATTAATTATGGTTACTCACCAACAATGACACGATGACTTGTCCGATAACAATAAGTTTAATTTTACTGCACAACAAAGGAGAGCGTTACAGCCCTTGTAAAGGAGCCACTTCAGGCGATTGTGTAGCACTGCCGTTGTTCTTCTTCTGGCAGTCTTCAATCCAAATCCCTAAAGCAGATTCCATCCAGACTACTGCCTTATTACATCCACTTACAACTCGTTTTGCACCCTGGTTAAAAGGACGCTGCAGCCGTAGATCTTATATTCCTTTCCTACTTTTTAAATAAAAAGAATCGTAGCCTTCAACAAATCCAAAACGTTTACCTTTTCGGCAATCGTTAACATCTTCTTCTTGCGCTTGGGCATGGCACCTGAAGCAGTAGCAGATTGTTTTGGAGCCATAATGAAGGGCTTGACTATGCACAAAGATAAACACTAAAGAGCACAACTCTTTACACAGCGAAGCACGTTGATGCTGAATGAGCGAGATGAGACTTCCTGGTTAACACTGCATAGCTCCTGCGTGCTCTGATTGGTTAGCTTCTCAGTCAGGAGAACTTAACTGCGTGCTCTGATTGGTTAGCTTCTCAGCCATCCGCCAATAGCGTCCCTTGTATGAAATCAACTGGGCAAACCAACTGAGGAAGCATATACAGGAAGTAAAAAGACACATTGTCCGCAGAACCCGCGAAGCAGCGAAAAATCCGCGTTATATATTTAGTTATGCTTTCATATAAAATCCGCGATAGAGTGAAGCCGCGAAAGTCGAAGCGCGATATAGCGAGGGATTACTGTATAC
>JANRMT010062829.1:3508315-3528479 GCA_026402145.1 Polypterus bichir lapradei | reverse complement strand
TGAATCCAATTGAGATGCTATGGCATGACCTTAAAAAGGCGGTTCATGCTAGAAAACCTTCAAATAAAGCTGAATTACAACAATTCTGCAAAGATGAGTGGGCCAAAATTCCTCCAGAGCGCTGTAAAAGACTCATTGCAAGTTATCGCAAACGTTTGATTGCAGTTATTGCTGCTAAGGGTGGCCCAACCAGTTATTAGGTTCAGGTGGCAATTACTTTTTCACACAGGGCCATGTAGGTTTGGATTTTTTTTTCTCCCTAAATAATAAAAACCATTATTTAAAAACTGCATTTTGTGTTTACTTGTGTTATATTTGACTAATGGTTAAATGTGTTTGATGATTAGAAACATTTTGTGTGACAAACATGCAAAAGAATAAGAAATCAGGAAGGGGGCAAATAGTTTTTCACACCACTGTATATCCATCCATCCATCTATCCATCCATCCATCCTCTTCCGCTTATCTGGGGTTAGGTCGCGGGGGCAGCAGCTTGAGCAGAGAGGCCCAGACTTCTCTCTCCCCGGCCACTTCTTCCAGCTCTTCCGGGAGAATCCCAAGGCGTTCCCAGGCCAGCCGGGAGACATAGTCCCTCCAGCGTGTCCTGGGTCTTCCCCGGGGCCTCCTCCCGGTTGGACGTGCCCGGAACACCTCACCAGGGAGGCGTCCAGGAGGCATCCTGATCAGATGCCTGAGCCACCTCATCTGACTCCTCTCAATACGGAGGAGTAGCGGTTCTACTCTGAGCCCCTCCCGGATGACTGAGCTTCTCACCCTATCTTTAAGGGAAAGCCCAGACACCCTGCGGAGGAAACTCATTTCAGCTGCCTGTATTCACGATCTCGTTCTTTCAGTCACTACCCATAGCTCATGACCATAGGTGAGGGTAGGAACGTAGAACGACTGGTAAAGTGAGAGCTTTGCCTTACGGCTCAGCTCTTTTTTCACCACGACAGACCGATGCAGAGCCCGCATCACTGCGGATGCCGCACCGATCCACCTGTCGATCTCACGGTCCATTCTTCCCTCACTCGTGAACAAGACCCCGAGATACTTGAACTCCTCCACTTGGGGCAGGATCTCTCCCCTAACCCTGAGAGGGCACACCACCCTTTTCCGGCTGAGGACCATGGTCTCGGATTTGGAGGTGCTGATTCTCATCCCAGCCGCTTCACACTCAGCTGCGAACCGATCAAGAGAGAGCTGAAGATCACGGCCTGATGAAGCAAACAGGACAACATCATCTGCAAAAAGCAGTGACCCAATCCTGAGTCCACCAAACCGGACTCCTTCAACACCCTGGCTGTGCCTAGAAATTCTGTCCATAAACGTTATGAACAGAATCGGTGACAAAGGGCAGCCCTGGCGGAGTGTATATGTATGTGTGTGTGTCCATCCATCCATTTTCCAACCCGCTGAATCTGAACACAGTGTTACGAGGAGCCAATCCCAGCCAACACAGGGTAGGAAACAATCCCAGGCAGTGTGCCAACCCACCACAGGACACACACAAACACACCAAGCACACACTAGGGCCAATTTAGAATTGCCAATCCACCTAACCTGCATATCTTTGGACTGTGGGAGGAAACCAGAGCACCCAGAGGAAACCCACGCAGACATGGGGAGAACATGCAAACTCCACGCAGGGAGGACCTGGGAAGCAAACCTGGGTCTCCTAACTGCGAGGTGGCAGCGCTACCACTGCGCCACCATGCCACCGTGTGTGTGTGTGTGTGTGTGTGTGTGTGTGTGTGTGTGTGTGTATATGACAGCAACACTCATAACAGTGACAAAACAATTACATTGACAATCGTTACGTTATTTTTAAAATGTTTCCTTTTCTTTTTCATTACTTCTTTAACACTAGAATTACCAGAGTCTACGAAAAAACTCGTAGATCCGTCCCACCTTAAATCGCTTCTTAAAACCGTTCTCACCTCTCCACCAGCCTCCTTTGTCCTATAAATGTGCCGATAAAAACAAACTGCAAGCAGCCGGCTATTCCATCCCCACACCGACTTAGAACGTGCATGAACTTCTCCCAGCTCATGCCTCGATTATCTGGGAGTGAAGTGGAGTTTTAGAGTGGAAATAATAGATTGTTATTTGAAACACACGCATTTCATGTGTGTTCCATTTCTACAGTAATCTGTGTAAACACAATGTTAAAACAGAAACTTTTTCATATTTTAGTAATAAATGTTACAAAATGTAGACATAAACTATAAAATGTGTGAAGCCTGACAGCCAAAGATCAAATAAACATTTTCATAAAAGGTTCAAGAGTTTTTCAACAGCTTCCGTGGCATAATGGTAAGATTTTTGTCACTTAGAGCGCAGCAGACTTGCTCCACCTCAAGAGATCTGAGTTCGATTCCCTGCTAGGGAGAAGATTTATTTATTTATTTTTAAACTTCGCCGTTCTGCCTGCCTGAGCTCCCTGTCTATCTATATAGTAATAACAGTAATTTTATTATTATATAGGAGCTTCCCTGTCTGCCTATCATATAGTGCCTTTCCTTCCTACCTATCTATATATCTATCCCCTTAGCTGTTTTTTTTATATCTATTATGTAGTGCCTTCCCTATTTATTTATATATCTAGTGCCTTCTCTGCCTGTCTGTCTGTCTGATTGCATATAGCGCTGAACTTACTGCTCTGTACTATTCTGTCCTCTTCATGTCCTGGAGTACAAAAGAAATACCACCATACAGCAACATGTGCGAACTGGCAAGATCAGGGAAAAAAAACACGCGGTCACTGATTACAAACCGCAAGATGAATGAAAGAGACAATATATGTAAAAACATCATCGCACAAATGCAATATTATTTGAAAACGAACAGCATCAGATTGGGTTTGAATATGCACCCTATCTGATGCTGTTCGTTTTCAAATAATATTGCATGTACTGTGCGTTGAAACTGCTGCACTGAATAAGCTGACGCCTTCTGTAACAACGTCAGTGTGTATTCAAACCTGATCTGACGTTGTTCGTTTTCAAATAATATTGCATGTACTGTACTATTTTAGAATAAAAACATACATTTGATTTCAGTCAGTCTGTAAGAGCCAGTGTAAATGCATGATAATTGTAAAGGTTAACTTTTTTTTTTAATTCAGTTTCATTCTCTCAGTCGCGTTCACGATCCCCCCCTCCCCATCTGACACTGCTGTTTTCACATAAAGACGCGCTATAGCTCAAATGTGATTTATTTGGAGACATGCTATAGCTCAAATGTGATTTATTTGGAGACGCGCTATAGCTTGAATGTTATTTATATAAGGAAGAAAGTACAGTGTCATGTGCTCATTCAGTGTAATAGGAACCATAGCACAGAGAGATGTGTACACTGCAACAAGTACACATGTCGTAAATGTAGGAAGGGTGTGTGGGAATTGTTAATATTTGAATGTGATGATTTTATATAGCACGGATCGGAAATCAGCAGTTCTTAGCATTGCACCACGCAAGCTGTCGTATCAACCGCCTACTGTAACTTGCTTTATTTTTTCTTCACTTATAGTCTAGAATAAAAGTGCACTTGTTTTGTTATACTTGTACACCAACATATGTTCCTGTGTTTGAGTGACACATGCATGCTCAAAAAATGACGTGTAATGCCACGAAAAGTGCACACAGGCACTTCAGTTCGCAAGTATTGGTACGAGAATGTAGTCACAAGTACACTGCAGAGCTATAGCGCATCTTTATGTGAAAACAGCAGTGTCAGATGGGGTGGGGGGTGAGGTAGGGAAGGATCTTGAACACGACTGAGAGAATGAAAAGTGAATAAAAAAAAAGTAACCTTTACAAGTATCATAAATTACACTGGCTGTTACACACTGAAATCAAATGTATGTTTTTATTTTAAAATAGTAAGAATAAGAGCAGTTTACTTCTCAAAATTGAATCGTGCGGGATCGAACTCATGACCTTTTGATTACTAGTCAGCAGCTGAAACCATTACACTATCGTGGCAGTTGTAATAAGCATGTGTCAATGTGGCATGCTAAGGCAGCTTTTTTTCTGCAGTTATATTTTTGAATAAAAGCATACTTGTTCTGTTATATTTGTACCTTTTGTGAAAGTGTTTCTTTGATATGTGGACTTCAGGCTTCATACATTATATAGTTTATGCCTACATTTTGTCATTTGCTACTACAATATGAAAAACGTTTCTGTTTTAAAAATGTGTTTACACGGATTACTGTAGAAACGGAACACACGTGAAATGCGTGTGTTTCAAATAACAATCTATTATTTCCACTCTAAAACTCCACTTCACTCCCAGATAATCAATCAAGGCATGAGCTGGGAGAAGTTTGTGCACGTTCTAAGTCGGTGGGGGATGGAATAGCTGGCTACTTGCAACTTTTCTTTATCCGCACATTTAGATTAACAAAAGAAGCTGGCGGAGAGGTGAGAACAGTTTTAAGAAGCGATTTAAGGTGGGACGGATCTACGAGTTTTTTCGTAGGCTCTGGTAATTCTAGTGTTAACACACTACTTCTCCGCTGCAAAGCGTGGGTATTTTGCTAGTTCAAGAATATAACCAAAGAAAAAAAAAAGCATTCGATTTACATGTGACTGTCAATAAGTTACAAACTCAAGCTCAAATGTCTATCAACAGGGAGTTTGCATATATTTTAGGATGGTGTAGAGGTAAGAACTGCTGCTTTGTAACCCGAAGGTCCTGGGTTTGACGGGAGCTCTGTGTTTTGAGTAGTGAGAGTTTTTATTATTATTATTTCTACAATATACTGTAATAAAAACATATATTTGATTTGAGTCTGTAACAAATGGTGTAAATTTTGGCTACTTGTAAAAGTTAGCACTTGGTTTTTTTATTATTCAGGTTTACTCTTTTAGTGATATTCATGTAGTACATCAAACTTGCCTCTCCCTCTCTGAGTTGATGGCATTTATCTCCATTCTTTTCACAAGAGCAGCGCTGTGGCTGATGCCTGCTCGGAACTATTTTTGTTGTACTGGCAATCAATCATACTATTTCGCATGACTGCTATTAGATTGGACAAAGGCAGGACCATAACAACAGACAGCTTCTTCACAGCGCTTTTACCAGTTAATAGAGTGCTGTAACGCAACGCAACTCTACTTGGTGCCATAAGTAAAATGGGACTCCACCTGCAGCCAAAGTCACTTCAGTACGCGAGCAATTCATCACACTAGTGTTTAGATCTGGCAGTACCATGCTGACAGTGTATGCGCCCAAAAAGAAGAATACTTTGATTTCAGTCTGTAACAGCTGTAAAGTTACTGGAATATAAAATAAACACTTTCGCAAAGGTATAATGAAACAAGTGTGCTTTTATTCAAGAATAAAGCTGAATAACAAAAAATTGTAGACACGGAACACACATGAAATGCATTTATTCCAAATAATGATATACTGTATTATTTGCCCTATACAACTCCAGGCACCCTACATGCAGTTAAGGAGCCTTGACTTGAGCTGGGAGAGTTAAGGTCCGTCAAGGTGGGGGATGGGACAGCAGGCTGCTTGCTGCTTTTGTTCATTAATTACGTATTTACAAAACAAAAGATGCTGATGGAGTGGTGTGAAGGGATTTAAGATGGACCGGGATTACAAATTTTTTCGTAGGCTTCAGTAATTCTAGTAATAAACCAGATAAAAGTAATCATTTTCTGGAAGATGTAAAGTGATCTGGGATATCTGCTGAGAGCGAATTGTGCCATAATTCAGCTGGGGGAAAGAAGAATATGAAGTACCTGTAGAAACTATGGCACTGATGTAGTAGGAAATGGCACAAGTATGAGAGTGAATACTGAGTGGATATGAAATCATTCTCTGTCAGTCTTTATTTCCCAACATCCTAGTCAGGCTATCATGCATCCCTTTCAGTGTGTTAAGAATCCAGAATTCTTTGAGAAAACCCATGTAGACACAGATAATGTACAATTCAAAATGGCTACTGGGCTGAGAATAAACAATAGCTGTTCTGAAAGCAGAGTACATCACCACTAAAAACTAAATAAAAATGAACAAACAAGAGATAATACATTTTAATACATTTCTGCTGAAGTTTCAGAAAACACCTGAATAACTTTAATAACTGCTACAATACTTCCCTAAAACCACCTGAGTTTATACAGTATGTAATTGTCTACTGTGTATTTTATAACCTGCTTTAGTGTAACAATCTTAAAACAAGTAGTATCTGTTTCAGGAGTAGTAAGTACATGATAATGATTCACAGTTAATTTGAGGCAATTTCATCACAAGAATGACAAACAAACCTGGAAATTGTATTCAAATAACTTCACAACAAACTTCATGTATTGGAAGGTGGCAGCCGTATTATCAAAATTCAAAGCATTTATGATGCTTCATAAAAGACAACTCAGTTCAGTTTTACACTTTTCCCAAATGCTATGATTCCCAAAAAATGCTACTTACAGAGTTATCTCTTACAATAGTGTTGAAAAAGATACATTACATATGAGAAGATCTAAGTAACAATTCTTTTTTAAAATCAAATGTAAGGGGCTTTCCATATTTAAGAAGGAGTAAGTTATGGTTCATTAGATGCACAATGTACATTTTTATTTTATTCTGATATGATTTGTTTGTTACAGAGTCAGGAAATCACAGGCAGAACAACCAGCGTCAAGCCCGTTTGGAGCGAGATGAAAATCAGAAGAACTTATTTTCCCAGCATGGCAGTACGTATATCAATGAATGATGCAAATTGACTTTTTTAATATATTTGCCAATAATGCAATTTACAATTAGAAAAAATTTGAAGGAATAACCAGAAAGAGAGGACTTATTTTTCAAGTTGGAATAGAGTTGTGTTCAGAAAATATTTTTTTTAATTATCTCTGAAAATGTGCTTTAATATTTAGTAATTTATTATGTAAGTATTTTCTCAGGTATGACTGCTGTTTTGAAGATGTGCTATAATTACATGCTAAAAACCGATGTTGAAATGCCATTTTGTACGGCATAATTTTTACAGCACAGTAAACCCATGACTGTGCTGGGGCAACCACATTTAGACCTCAGGATAATGTCACTGGATGAAACGTATAAGAGAAATTACCTAGGCTAGCAAGAGAAAGAGTAGAACAGTTTAAACACCATGAAGACAAAAACGGTGAAAAGTCACGAAATCTAGTTTTATCTGCTCAAAGTAGCATTTTTTTCCCATGTCTGTGATGAATAAAAATATTGTGCAACAAAAAGAGTTAAACAAATTGTTAGTACCTTTTATATCAAAAACAGAAACATCATACAAGTCACATATAGGTTATCTCAATAAAGTCATTTTTAGTGCAAAGATCTTAACTTTTCTCTGATAGCTTCTTTTGGGGTCCTAGTGGGATACGGAGCCTGTCATGATGAAGTCCACATGAACAGAAAAACTGCTGTTCCTTTTCTAGCATCTGCAGCAGTGTCTGTTTCCTTCTGTCAGCTGATTTAGGAAAACATTTTAGAGTTTGCTAAAAATAAATGTGTGCTGACATGTTATTAGTTTCATTTTTTAACTTTATTTCTATTTATGTGTTTAAAAAGCTAATCATTTCTGCTGATTTCTCTAAATTGTTATGAAGGTTGTAAAACATAAAAGACAGAGTTTCTACTTTGAAATATAACAGCTTATTTTGTCACCTTAAGATACAAATCTGCAATCAACTACATTCAGGCCTTCTGAGGCATGGGGTGTTCCCCATTGCAACCTTAATCAGAACCTTGGGATTCATTTGCAGACATGCAGCACATAGTGAAAGGAATGAATGAAGTCCTGTCTTCTTCCAGGCCACTACACATTGAAAATGCATTACACATAAACAAGTATTACCATTATTCTTTTGCTATACTGTACTTTGAAGTGGAATCAACATACTTCAGGTTGTTTACATTTCTTGTAATTACTGATGTTTGCCAATTTAAAGTCATTTTATCAAGTATACATATTTGAATGTTTTATTTTTTATAATGAAGCTGTTTATCTTTTTTACTTAATTCATGTTGGGGGAGAGCACTAACTAATTTTGTAGGTGTCCTGATGTTGGTGTATTTTATGAAAGAGAAATTTCTTTTTTTCTGTATGTCTTAGATTTTTATTATAATTTTTTTTCTCCTACCATAATATTCCATAATAACTCAGGGTTGATAAGGGGCAAGAAAATTCCATGGACAGCGTGTCAGTTGACTGCATGGCCCACTCACACACACACACCCACAGTCACACTGGGCCAATTTGGAATTGCATGTTAACGCTAGAATCCCTGAAGCCTACGAAAAAACTCATAATCCTGGTCCACCTTAAATTCCTTTGTACCTCTCCATTAGTGTCTTTTGTGTTGCAAAAGACTGGATCTGCACAAGCAGCAAGCAGCCTGCTATTCCATTCCCCCACTGATTCAGCTCAAGTCACAAAGAAGATTCTCAGCGCTCTAGTTTGTTTATCTCGGTGTGAGGTGCCTGGAATTGTATAGGGTAAATAATATATCTTCATTTGGAATACATACATTTCATATGTGTTCCGTGTCTACAACGATCTATGTAAGTGTAGGATGACATGAAATGTGAGAAAAGCAAGAAATGTTGAACACATACCTAAAACACAAATGTTTTTCATGTTTAAGTAATAATTGACAAAATGTAGACATGATGTGTATAATGTGTGAAGCCTGAAGTCAAAATATCAAATAAACACGTTCACAAAAGGTACAAGTAAAACAAAACTAGTGCACTTGTATTCAAGAATATAACCAAAGAAAAAGAAGTTGGCTCAGTTGGTACAAGGTAGATATGTCTGCTTAGGTGATGTAGCGGTAACAACCAATGTTTCATAATTGTGGGTTAGATTTCCGGTGTCCTCCAATTACTATTTTGAGTATTGAGCTGCTATTTTTATTACTATTATATAATAACAACATACATTTGATTTGAATCTGTAACAGCCGGTGTGAATTTATGGTACTTGTAAAAGTTAGTGTTTTTTTTTTTTTCAAGTTTTATTTTCTGTCATGTTCACAATCCACCCCAATCTGACGCTGTTAGGTTTCAAATAAAGACCTACTATATATAACAAACTTGTTTTATTATACCAACTCTTTATTTGAAAACAGTGTCATATCTTGTGCGTGAATGAGACTGGGACTAGGAAAACTGTGGACATGGGTGTGAGTGGTGTATGTTACTGGGAATAACTGTGATGTGAGTGGTGTTTTGAGACAGTGGAACTGGAAAGTCTCTGATGTGGACGGATAAAAGCTGACACACAAATGTTGGTGAATCTTCCTTTTTGGTATCTTGTTGTTACTTGAATTTTTTTTATTCTGTTTTATTCTTGAGTGTTCCTGCTCAGGCTGAGTTAGTACGCACCTTCTGGTCCATGATGTCAAAGCCGCACTAACAAAAAAGAGAGACATAGGTATACATGATATTTGGAATAATTAATTTTATTACCTGTATAGTTCATTTTGGAAAACATTGTGGCACAGATGCAACATTATATTCATTCGCATACCATGATGCGGTTGTAGTCAGTGACTGCGTTTGGTTTTTTTTTTTCCGATCTTGCCCAGTCTCCACATTTTGGTGCATAGTGGTGTTTTTTTTTTACTCCAGGTCATGCAGAGGAAAGAATAGTACAGAGAGGTCAGTTCAGCGCTATATGCAATCATCAGATTCAAATGTTGACAGTTCCCACACACCCAAGGGCCGTCCTTCCAACGTAATGGAATGTATCTTGTAGTGCGTGAAGTAATCAAATGTATTGTATTTATCTATTCCAACAGATGGTGCATATTTCTAGTAAGAAAATACATTGCTGCAAATGTTTGTTATGCACCATATGCCACTACCGATGACTTAGTTTATAGAAAGTGAAAAAGGCCCACCATATCCTTCCCTTTTGGTTTTATATGTACAGTGTCTGCAATTACAAACTACAATTCTCACAAGCCCCACCATATCCGTGCAAACTTGTTTAAAGCCACTGTTCTGTTACAACCTTTTAAAACTGTTTTTGTATTAAGATTTGCAGTTTAGCTTAATCTAGTGGGTGCAGCTGGTATTTTTCCTCCCCTCCCTTGCTTCCTGTCATGTGAGGTAATCAGAAAGTTAATTTAAGAATTAGGAAGGCTGCTGTCATGTGCATGGAAACGCACTAGTCAAATCCTCTGTCATCTGTGCTTATCTTCAGTGCTTGTGATGGCATCGTCTGTATGTATTATTTTATTTTAATGTTATCCTTCACTATATATATATATTTGCAGCGAAAGTAACTCTTTTACTAGTTTATTAATAATACATGTATAAGGCACAGTAATATACATTTAGAGGATATGTTTGTTGTTAATATAAAGCCACTTAGCGTTTGTATCCTTTTTTCTCTGTTTTAGTTTCACCCTTTTTAATTCCAATAAACCTGTGGATAAAGAAACAACGTCTATAGAGTTTTGGATAAGGAAAGGTGTTTATCTGCCTGTCAAAACACGTAGTCTGTGTAGAGGACAGAACAGCCATAGACCCCTTTTTTATAACCCAGTAGTCTGTACCACTAGTATTGTTACTAACATATAACTAACATTATACAGGACATACTACACCAAAAGAAAACCCCATATGTGGCAACGCTACAACCTTAAAGACCCAGTGGTACCTTTTTTTAATACAATGCTGACACTGCTAATGTGGTGTTGATCTTTCCCCTTGTTGCATGTCTTTTGGCTTCTAAGGTATGCACATTTCTCAAAAGAGTTTCTCCAAAGACAGTGATTATTACGTGTATGCTGGCCTGGCCAGGTACTTTTTGGTATAGCATATCTTGCTAGCTCAAAATAAAGAGGGCTTGATTCAGCCTCACCATCGTGACCAGTGGCTGGAGCTCTTACATGGCTGGGACAACAGAGGACAGTCCTCACTGGCTTGTTATGGTGCCATGGGTTTGAACCATGGAAGCTCAACCCGGGCGGGACCCATGGCCAACCAGAAGTACTCCCAGAAGGAGATCACGGGACACCTAGGACCCTTCCAGGTGCTCTATAAAAGGAGCTTCCTCACTCAATTTGGGGAGTCAGATTTGGGAGAAAGCTGACAAAGCTTGCCAGGAGAAGTGGAAGCAGAAGGACAGTGAAAAGAGGAGAGACATAGAGATAGAAGAAAGACAAAGTACTGTGTGGAAGATTGTGCTTAATACTGGACTGTGTACTGTTCATTGGTGGTGGGGACCAAAGGGAAAACATCTTCCACCTGTAAATATAGCCTTGTGTTGTGCTACAGTTGTGCCTGTGCATGTTGGGTGGGGAATTTTGGGAGCTATGCACCCCCTGGTGGTCACACCATCTTGCTAATAACGTTCTATGAGTGGGAACTCTATCCCAATTGACGATTTGTGTCCAGATGAATACCACCTTCCAGGCATTGACTGTTTTTATGCTGCTCAAGATGAAAGGAGAGGCTCTGAGTGTTGTGTGTGGAGCTAAGCATCCTTCTTGGGCATCTTCTTTGAACTATGGTGGAAACAGATGATACAGTTAACACCATTAACATTTTTACTTCCTACATGTAATACTTTACATTTACCTACATTAAATTTCATCTGCCACAAATCACCCCAAGCCTGTATGCTGTTTGAGTCCCTCTGTAATGATTCATCAGATTTAAGAATATCTGCCAGTCCATCTAGCTTGGTATAATCTATAAGCCTAACTAGCTTGTTAATTATAATCCTATCCAAATCTTTTATATATATTAACAATAGCAGCAGCTCTAGCACTTACTCTTGTGACACCACACTTAACATCAACCAGTTCTGATAAGGCTCCTTGCACCATAACTCTCTGCTTCCTGTGTTTGAGCCAATTTTGCACTCATCTACACACATCACCCTGAACTCCCGCCTCTTTTAGTTTGATGCCCAACCTGTCATGTAGGACCTTATCAAATGCTTTCTGAAGGTCAAGATAAATGATATCATATGTAATACTTTGATCATATCCTTTTGCTGCTTCCTCATGGAATTCTAGCATGTTAGTAAAACATAATGTCTCTTGCCTGAACCCATGTTGACTGTTGAGTAAAACTATTTTTGCCACATGTTGCTAAATCTTTTACTTAATAATTCCCTCCATTGTTGATGAAATCAATGCGCTGCCACGGGTGTTGGATTGGCTTGGTTACTAAGTAGTCTCAGTAGGGAATTTGAATCACTGAACTTGAATTTGACACTCTGGGCAAAAGAGCAAAAACAGCACACCACTTTGTGAATGCCAGGCCAATTAAACCTTTGAGTGATCCTTTCAAGGGTTTTTTTCTGAGTCTAGGTGAGCCCCCAAAAGGTGGGTGTGAGCCAGGTCACAGATATTGCTACTATAAGACAGTGGCATCAAGAGTTGACTTGCAAGTTACAGCAAGTTATTAAACAAAATGAAATGCAGTCCCAATGGAATGGAATTGGCAGTTTGTTCCTCATCAGTAAGAGACCACAGTATTTCTACCAAACTTCACCAAGTCTTCATTCTACTCACCAGAAAGAGAAGGGCAGGGAGTGAAACTGAAGCTGTTAAACAGCTGTAGAGTTTGATGTAGTCCTAGTGGATGAACCACTTACTTTTGGAGGATATGTTGTAGTGGTGATTAGCATGACAAGGTCCTCTATTCAGAAGTCGGCCTCATTCTACTGGGTGGCTGTAAACCCTTACCTGCTGCCTGGCATGGTGGGGAACCATCTTCTTTGGAACCCATAGGAATCAAGACCTTACACTTTCCCCAGGCACTGTGTGTCTGCTGCCTCTCATTGTATCTCCTCTTCTGTTAGTTCAGTTCTTTTCATGGCTTCCTGCAGCTGCAGCTTGACAAGCTACTGGATAAATGAGGTCTGGTAGGTTGGCCATCCTGTGACATCATTTTGTGATGGAGGAACAGACTGAGGGAGGCCAAAATTATGTTGGGGGACCAGCCAATCTGCACCATTTAGTTTTGCGCAAATGAAAACAACAAAACAGTACCCTGGGCACAAAATACAGGGTGCTTGATTTAGTCTTGCTGTCTTCCTCAAAAAAAAGTTCCATTGGCAGGAGCTGTGTCCACATTGAGGATTTTGATTCAAACAAACACTACTGTCTGGGAGCTGCTTCTCACTATAGATTCACAGTTCAACTGTTTGAATTACTGTATATCTTACAGTGTTGCAGGATGGCTGCACAGTCCTTAATGAAGGTTTCAACTTGTGATCAGAGAGAATTGGCACCACTTAAGCTTGTTCTGTAAAGAATATTTGTCATCTAGAAGAAGTTTTGTATATCATGACAATCAGCAAAACTTTGCATCTCCTTAGCTTTCATCTTCCGTCATTTGTTCTTGGTGTCACAGATCTTCCTTGGTTGTCAGTATTTAGGAGATGATGTTCTTAACTCTTATTATTGTGATATGATATGATATGATATGATATTATATATTATATGGTATGATATCATTTTGCAACGTGCAGAACACTTTCCTATTGCAGTCTAGGAGGTCCTTGATTTACATTATGTATTGTTTTCATCCAAGGAGTTTGTTGGTGTTGTACACGATTTATGGATACCACTTGATAGAGGTGTCTACTGCTATTCAACATTAGTCTAAGTGAGATATCAGGCCTTCAGGGTGAGCAGAATGGTGTTTCTGAAATTCAGACGTTTTTGTGGGGTCCTGGAGGCTGCAGATGGTGTTTTCTCTGTTTGTATTTAGGCACCAGCAATGCTTGTAGGCAAGCTGAAAATGTATGATTTTTCAATTGAGTCAATTGTCAGTAGAGTGCAAGTTCATTCCTTGCATGGTTTATGTGAAGTGGATGTCATTCAGGTTATGGGTATGGTTATTTGCATAGTCTGGGAGATAACAGTGTTTGGACTGAAGATGTTCATATTGTCTTGTATTTGTTTTTATGGTGAAATAGGCTGTTGGTGATAATAAGGTCATCTTCCATGTATTTGCTCAGAAAGAGAATGCCACTGGTGTATTTACAGTGGTATACCACTGTACATTGGAGTCACATCACAACTGCACCAAGTCTTCCAGTGGGATCAGCTAAATAGAAAGCCAATTGAATTGTTTGGTTTTCTGCCAGTAGTTTCTTTCAAAAGAAGGTTTAGCATTCTTTACC
Source organism: Polypterus bichir lapradei (assembly GCA_026402145.1). NCBI lineage: Eukaryota > Metazoa > Chordata > Cladistia > Polypteriformes > Polypteridae > Polypterus > Polypterus bichir. The sequence goes on along the minus strand of JANRMT010062829.1, from coordinate 3,514,327 downwards.
TTTTCTTAGCTGTCCTTTCTCTGGGTGGCTTGTCTTTCTAAAAAACAATAGATATTCAAAGTAGAAAACTACATCAATTTATAGGTTTTCTATCAGGAAAAAGGAGAGATTTGCTACCTTTAGGGCTCATTTTCTAGACTGTCTCTCTTCACTGTCCTCTTCCGTTTGCCATAAACTGATCACAGTAAACTCCCATTTATTACTTTCATTCCTGTACTATTCAGAACTTAGCTAAGATATGTAGCACGATTAAGGCATTTTTGACTATACAGGATACAGGATTGTCCACTATTGAAAAAATTAGGGACATTTTTTAGTCTTTTGTTTAGCTTTGTTTGGATTTGGTGAAATAATTACTCTCTTTTACATCCCCAAGACCTTGATGAACACACTATAATAATGACTAAAGCATTTTTTGCATAGTTTTGTAATGGGCACTTTAAATGGCATAATAGAGTCAAAGATAACATCTAGATTGTGTGCTTATTGAATAAAACTAATTTTGATTCTAACTGAGTTAAATAATGACAAAATATTGTTGCAATCAAAATCATTCACACCAATAATTTGTTTTATCTGTATTCAAAGACAAGTAGTTCTCATCCATCTACTCCTTTAACTCACTAACACATCTCATTAAGGACAACATCAGAAAAACGTCATTTGGTCTAAAAAAAGATAAAACTGGGTGTCATCTGTGTATGAGTGAAAATTAATGTTTTTTCTAGTGATATTTTGCAATGGAAGCATATAAAGTGAGAACAATAAACGTCCTAGTACTGAACCCTGCAGGACACCATAATTCAGTTTTTTGTATAATGATGGAGTAGAAAACAGGACCCTGGACTTGTTATATGCCAATGTGAAAAGGCATACAACTCTTTTGCTTTGCCACCTTTAGACTTATTGGACCATTATTTGGTATAGTTCATACCTGCGTAGAAACCCATTGTCCAGAGGTTGCCAGCCACCACCAGCATTGTGCGGGAATGGACAATGGAGGCTGAGGAGGCTCTGAAGGACAGTGTTGTGCAATTTCACACCTCACAAGAACTAGCTTAAAGTTCAGATCACACAGATTAAAATGAATAACTTCACGTTCATGGTTTACCATTTCAATTTTGAACTAGTTCATGTTTAGTTAATTTTATATTTTTTAAGGAGTGAGAATAAATGACCCATTAGTTTACTTTTTTCAATTTTGCATGCCTTATATTAGGTTATTACAGTGTTCATGAATAAAATGCAATAATTATGAAGACTTTTTTATTTTAAATACACTTTATTGACTTATACCCAGCAACAAACACATATAACCATATATGCTAATATCCTCCCAGTCAAAAAAGAAATGAAACAAATGCAAGTATACATACAAATTACTGCTGTATTTCCAACCGTGTGACACAAATGGTGACTGTGGTGCCAGTGTGTAGGTGAACTAACCTATTAACGCTGCCGGTCAAAATATGCTTCACATATTGCATGTCCAACAGGGAAAAATATAAAATGGCCTCACAAAGTACAACGTTTTCCAAAAAGCGAAAGCAGAGCTTCACCGCATGCTCATGTCAGTGGGGGAACAGCTTAATCACAAGAAGGCAGACACGGACTGTGCGTATTTGATTTTACATTATTTTTTCCAAATACAACTAAATGGCAAAAATTTTGTACAAAATAAATATTTGTAAAAAATCCACTATTTGTGTTTATCTGAATACCGTATTCGGATTCGGTTCCACCCCTACATTACAGGGTAAGGCAAAACGTTTAATCTGGACCTAAACCAGATCCAGAATGTCACATAAAACTGAACTAGCTCACGTTCAAGTTCTTCACTTGCAAATAACGTTACATAGCTTGTTCAATGATTTATCAGGAAAGCCTGTTCCATCACAGGATGAACCCTGGACACACTGGAAGCTGTCATAGAAAAGAGGATTTTGGCAAAATTGGATTCCATCATGAAAAATTCCCATCACTCCTTCCCAGAGATACTTTCTTGAAGCAGCACCTCTGGGGGTCTTTTCTTTCCACTGCTATCAGGCAATTTAATGCTTCCACCCAATGTATTCATTGAGTTTATTTATTTATCGATAGATTTATTGACTGTATTATCTTTCTTGCAAGTCTGTATTCTTGTTTTTTGTGTTTCTGCTGCTGTATGCATTTGAATTTCCCCATGGAATTAAAATCTAATCTAATCTAATCTACTGTCAACATATTTCTGCATGTACTGGAATCAGTTTAATAAAGAAGAACACAACCAGGCAACGGCAGTGCCTGTAAGCCCAATGTCAGTTTCCAGCCTGTTTAGTAAAATAGAATGGTCAATGGTACCAAACGCTATGCTTAAATCTAACAACATAATTACAGTGGAATTTCCTTCACCAGAGGATATTAGAATGTCGTTTACTACATTGGTTAGTGCAGTTTCTGTACTTCAACAGGTGTGGAAGCCAGACTGGAATTTCTGAAATAAATTGTGATGTGTAAGGTGATTGGAAACTACTTTTGGAAGTATTTTAAAGAAAAAGGAGAAATTTGAAATAGGTCTATAATTATTAAGTTGTATGTAGATCTAGATCTGACTTTTTAAGTAATGGTTTGATGACTGACACTTTCAGTACATTAGGAATTGCGTCATTTGGTAATTAACTATTTACAGTATAATGCTAAGAATAGGTGCTGTAAGCTTCATTCAGCTTTTTACTAGTTTTGTTGGCACTGGATCTAAGGAACAAGTAGTAGGTTTCATTTTAGAAATTAAAGTCAAGACTTCCTGTTTTGTTACAAGATTAAAATTTGTAAAGTGGTGAATACAAGGTGAGACAGGATCTGCCAAGCTAGTATTAGGTTTGCAATGTGTTGCTGAGATATGGGTTCTTATATTTTCAATTTTCTTATTAAAGACGTTCATTAAGTCTTTACTGCTAATGTCTGTTGGTATTTTGCACTGTAGTTCTGAATGCTTCTTTGGTAAATTCACCACCGTTCTAAACAGTACATGAGGATTTTTATTGTTATTGATTATTGTTGGTAATGACTGGAGAATGAGATGCTGACGTCAAAGAAAAGAGAAACCACTGAGAGTTTTGTGTTTCGAGGTGTGAGAGTTATTTAAAAAATACATTTTACTCCTAAAAACTTTTGTTTTGTTTGTAAATAAGAAGCTATACAGGAATTTTTAAAACTTTTTTTCCCTTTAGAAGTTTTTTTTTTCTTTTTTTTCACCAGCACAGAAAAGTTACTTGTTATTTGTACTTGTTCTTGTTATTTGTATCCAGACTTGCACTAGCAAGGCAGAAAAATAAGCAGCAGTAGCTGTAAGTAAATAAATAACTGGCGTCATAGTGATGAATAGTTTAAACTAACAGTAACAGTGACTCCATCCTGGGCAGGGAATATAAAGAAAAAATGGATAAAACACCATATAGCACTCGTACAGTCAAGTATTAAAGCTAGTAAGAAAGTAAGGACACACTTCATGAGTAAGAAATCATTCTTTTTTTTTTTTTTTTTTTTTTGAGATTTTATTAATTTTATTGCAATCATTCCATACAAATCAGTCAATTTTTACAAAAAGTAGGATTGAGAACAAGTCAACCCCCACCCCTGAGAGAGAGAGTAAGGCCAACGGAGTAAAACTTAAGGCTTGTAAACATACATAAATTGATGAGTTTGATAAGCCAATAGAGATGAATGGATAAGAAAAAGAAATACAGAAATAATTGCTTCCTCTGTGCTTTAAGAGCTTATTCTAAAATATTACTGATTAGATCCTGCCATGTTTTGAAAAAAATCTGTACAGATCCTCTAAGTGAGTATTTGATATTTTCCAATTTCAAATAGTATCAAACATCGGTTTCCCACTGACTTAAAAGAGGAGAGTTAGGACTGTTCTAGTTTAGCAAAATAAGTCTGCGTGCCAAAAGTGTAGTGAATGCAATTACAGTTTGTTTGTCCTTCTCCACTTTAAACCCATCTGGAAGAACCCCAAACACAGCTGTCAATGTGTTAGGAGGAATTGTGAGACCAAGGCTGTCTGAAAGGTAATTAAAAATTTTGGTCCAGAATGATGTTCATTTGGTGCAGGCCCAAAACATGTCACCCAGTGAGGCTGGGACTTGATTGCAGCGTTCGTAGGTTGGATCTTGCCCTGGAAACATTTTGGAGAACTTTAGGTGAGACAGATGTGCTTGATATATAATTTTGAGTTGAATAATTGTATGCTTTGCGCATATGGAGCTCGAGTGAATTCTCTGCATTGCTATTTTCCACTCCTTTTCTGATATATTAATTGAGAGATCTTTTTCCCAGTGTCCTCTTGGATCTTTGAAAGGGAGGGACTGTAAAATAATTTTATATATTGCAGAGATGGTGTCTCAGTCCTTGAAATTGAGCAATATTTTCCAGCATGGATGTGGGTGCAAGATGGGGAAAATTGGGCAGGTTCCGTTTAACAAAGTTCCTAATTTGAAGATAGTGAAAGAAATGTGTAGCTGGAATGTTAAATTTGGAATGTAATTGTTCATAGGATGCAAAGACATTTTCTATATAAAGATCTCTAAGCAAGTTAATCCCAAATTTTTTCCAGATATTAAAAACTGCATATGTTTGCGAAGGTTGAAAGAGGTGGTTCTCTTGCAGAGGTGCCACAGATAAAAGCTTCTCCATCATAAAATGCATTCTACATTGGTTTCATATTCTAAGTGAGTGAAACACAATTGGGTTATTAGTGTATTGCTGATAACTTGCATTTATTGGGGCACAGAGCAGGGAATATAAAGAAGTACGGCAGGATTTTAGTTCTATTGCGGACCAGGCCTGTGTATGTTCATCTATTTGTGTCCAGGTTTTTATAGCTTGTATGTTTGCTGTCCAGTAATAAAACTGGAAGTTAGGTAGAGCCATGCCTCCTTCTGCCTTTTGTCTTTGTAGGGTCGCTCTTTGGATACGTGTTATATTACATTTTTCTTTATGTCACTATATCTGGACAATACTGATATGAGTTTTATTCACATGTGCATGTTAAATTTGGCACACAGAGGCTCAGCAGTTAGAATTGCTAGCCAAGCATTGGATTAGATAGCCAAAGACAATTGGAGGCTTGCATAGTCAGCTTAAACACAGGATAGTGTATTTCTGTCCTCTGTCAGCACAAAATCTTCTTTCCTTATTGGGAGAATGAGAACGGCATGTAAGCACTATGATATTTCTGTATTTTGTGGAGGAGGAATTCAGCCCTTGTTTGGAGACAGAAAGGACCAGCAAGTTGAAGAAGAACAGTATAAAAGGCTTGGACAGCAGCCAGACCCTTAGAGGCGGTGTCGACAAAGTTCGAAAAACCTTCCAGTGTGGGGACGAGAAAATGGCGGGCTGTGTTGATCCAGATTTCCCACCTGGATAAAGTCTATTCATATGCCTTCCTGTCTGTAACCGCGTTAACCGTCAGTAAATATAAGCTAAAAGATATTTTTTCTCATGTGATTCTTGTACCGCCGTAATCACGATGGGAGGGATATCGCCTTTTCTGGTATATTACGATATTGTTTAATTATTTAATATGCCACAATTTCAAAAGAACACATTTCCAAGAGAGCTAATGCCTCTTCAGGAAACAATACGTAGATGTTTTGAGTTCCAAATAAATGAGGTTATTGTTGAATCTAATTGCTTAAAAAAATATTTATTGATGTATATTGGAATGTTTTGAAATAAAAAAAGGAGCTTAGGAAGAATATTCATTTTAACAGTGTTAATTCTTCCAGCTAGAGTGAGATGAAGGGTTGACCATCTGTGCAAGTCTTGCTTAATTTTTTCCATGCAGACGGCAAAATTTTGTTGATAAAGAGCTTTATGTTTACTTGTGATGTTTACCCCTAGGTATTTAAACTTTTCTTTAATGATAAAAGATAGGGTGCCTAATGTAATATTATATGCTTGAGAATTCACTGGAAAGAGCACACTTTTATTCAGATTAATTCTGAGACCAGAGATCTTTTGAAATTC
>JANRMT010062829.1:3474147-3488315 GCA_026402145.1 Polypterus bichir lapradei | reverse complement strand
ATATATATATATATATATATATATATATATATACTAGGAAAATACCCGCGCTTCGCAGCGGTGAAGTACTGCCTTAAAATTTTTATTAAGAAGAAAATTAAACCTTTTTAAACTGAGGGAAAATATACCAATAATTATTTGTTAAGGATCTCTTTGTATGCCGCTTTGTCAGTTCGGCCCTCCAGTTGCAATATGACCAAGCTGTAGCTGTGCGCTGAGCTTACTCTTGAGCATGCAACGTACAGTTGGCCATGTGAACAGTAATCTTGTTTCAAATCTCACAGCTTGGATTGCTGCTGTCATAATCGGTTTGAGTTTCATGGTTTGTTTCAGTTACGACAGTATTTGTAGGACTTGTGTTGAAGAGACATTCGGCATCTGTCAAGCGTTGTAAGTATACAACCAGTTTCATTGATAACTTAACATCCAGCTTTTGAGAGTTTAAACATTTCTAAACATCAAAGTGTCCACTACTGAAATCGTCACCTGTGAAGCTAAGATGTTTAAGAGGCATTGGCGGTTGTCCAAAGGTGTAAAATATTTGGCCATTTCGGTACACTTAAGCATTTCACTCTTCTAGTGCTCCTGTGTAGTATAATTATTTCCTGTACCGTCATCAGTCCACACCTTGAACCTGTCCCAGTCATTCAATACATAAGACACAATGTTCCTCCGTATATCAATAGTGAGCCTGATATGGCTGTGCAATATGTAACAAAGAGAATGGAAAAGGCAGGTGCCATCTCCGGGCATGGAAAACACTTGGTAAGTGACAGTTCTTTGATCGATGGTGATTACCTCGATAGACATGTTAAAGGGGGTACGGTTGGAATGATAAAGGAAATGGGTACCTGAACAATGTAAAGTAAGTCTAAAATACCTATACAATAAATATAATCGTAATAAATGAACAATAAAACAGCGGAGAAGCCGTGGATTAAATAAAAAGGCTGTAGTTATCAGCAGGGAGACGTGAATACCGTGGTGAAGCAAGGAAGGGAATATAGAGACTGGAGCGACAGACGGCCTTATATAGGCAGGCAGCCAACAACGTGGGAGGCGTTGGGATGGGGGACCCAACGCCGCCTCACACGGTGACCGAGCTGCAGGCTATGGACGTTTATATGTACGTAAGTAGGATTCAGTTAGCGTTGGGAACCCGCATACCAAATTTCTTGAAGATGGGCCCATAAGTAACAAAGACCGTTGAAAAGTTCAATATGGCAGCCGACAGTGGCATCATATCACCGAAATAAGTACCAAATTTCAGCCTTCTACCTATGAATAAGAGAGTTCAACATGGCAGACGTTGTTGACCGTTATGACCGTTACGCGTAGAATTTTGAAATGAAACCTGCTTAACTTTTGTAAGTAAGCTGTAAGGAATGAGCCTGCCAAATTTCAGCCTTCTACCTACACGGGAAGTTGGAGAATTAGTGACGTTGGAAAGTTCAATATGGCGGCTGACAGTGGCGTCATACCACCAAAATAAGTATGTACATTGGTTTCGGTTAGCGCAGGGGAGCCGCCTACCAAATTTCGTGAAGATGGGGCCATGAATAAGAAAGTTCAAGATGGCGGACATTGTTGACCGTTATGACCGTTACGCGTAGAATTTCAAAATGAAACCTGCTTAACTTTTGTAAGTAAGCGGTAAGGAATGAGCCTGCCAAATTTCAGCCTTCCACCTACACGGGAAGTTGGAGAATTAGTGATGTTTGGATAATTCAATATGGCGGCCGACAGTGGCGTCATACCACCAAAATAAGTACATACATCGGTTTTGGTTAGCGTAGGGAAGCCACCTACCAAATTTCGTGAAGATGGGGTCAGCCATCTACCTACACGGGAAGTTGGAAAATTAGTGACGTTGGAAAGTTCAATATGGCGGCCGACAGTGGCGTCATACCATCGAAATAAGTACATACATCGGTTTTGGTTAGCGCAGGGAAGCCGCCTACCAAATTTCGTGAAGATGGTGCCATAAATAAGAAAGTTCAACATGGCGGACGTTGTCGACCGTTATCGACCGTTATGACCGTTACGTGTAGAATTTCGAAATGAAACCTGCTTAACTTTTGTAAGTGAGCTGTAAGGAATAAGCCTGCCAAATTTCAGCCTTCTACCTACACGGGAAGTTGGAGAATTAGTGATGAGTCAGTCAGTCAGTCAGTCAGTCAGTGAGTGAGTGAGTGAGTGAGTGAGTGAGTGAGTGAGGGCTTTGCCTTTTATTAGTATATATATATATATATATATATATATATATATATATATATGAGAACAACACTCATATCAATGACAAAACAATTACATTAACAATCATGTTACGTTATTTTTAAAATTTTTCCTTTTCTTTTTCATTCCTTCTTTAACACACTACTTCTCCGCTGCGAAGCGGATTAATAATATTATTATTATTATTTTAAATTATTATTTTAAAATGACTTCGTCAAGAACACAAGGACACAATTGGAAACTTGTTAAAGGCAAATATCACACACACAGTAGGAGGTTTTTACTTTACATAGAGAACCGTAGAACATGGAATAAGTTACCAAGTAGTGTGGTATACAGTAGGACTTTAGGGGCTTTCAAAACTCGACTTGATGTTATTTTGGAAGAATTAAGTGGATAGCACTGGTGAGCTTTATTCAGCCGAATGGCCTATTCTTGTCTAGTAGTCCGAGTGGGCTTTAACGAGAACTGTTGTATATTTTTTAACACTCTCTGTCCATGCAATTCAAAAGAACTGGGGCCTCATGTATGATGCTGTGCATAGAATTCACAGTAAAATATGAGATAGTAACAAAACTGGAAATGTGCCCACGCACAAAAAAATTCAGATGCTCAAAAACATGCGTAAGCCAACTTCCACACACTTGTGCTCCATTAATCCCAGTCAGCGTGAAAAGTAACGCATGTGCACGCGCCTGCTGCTTCACCATGACACCTCCCAGAATTGCATCCCTTTGAATATGCAAATCAATTTAAATAGCCCTTTAAGTTCAGCATTTTGTGAAAAGACAATGACAAAAGCAGGGGGGAAAAAAAATAAGAATTTCAGCAAATGCGAATTGTAGGCCCTCCAACCTGCAGAGACCAGAGATCTTTTGAAATTCTATGAGTGCTGTTAAGACTGCAGGCACAGAATTTTCTGGGTCTGATATATACAGTACCATATCATCTGCATATAATGAACTTTTCTGTTCCAGTCCTTCTCTGATAATCCCCTTTATCAGATCAGTATTTCGACAATGTATTGCCAGTGGTTCAATGGCAATTGCAAACAGTAGCGGTGACAAGGGGCATCCTTGTCTAGTACCGCGTTCTAGTTTAAAGTAGTCTGAGCAAGTGTTGTTGATGCAAACTGAAGCTTCTGGGTTAGTATACAGTAATTTGATCCATGCACAAATGTTCGGGCCAAACCCAAACTTCTCCAATGTAGTGAAAAGGTATTTCCATTCAATCATGTCAAATGCTTTTTCTGCATCCAATGATAATATTTCTGGGGTGTTTGATTTAGTTGGTGAGTATATTACATTAAACAGGCATCGAAGATTTGAAGATAAATGTCAGCCCCTAATAAACCCAGTTTGATCTTGTGATATTACCAAGGGGAGCACTTTCTCCATCCTTCTAGCTATGATTTTAGAGAGTATTTTAACGTCATCATTCAGAAGTAAAATTGGTCTGTATGATGCACAGTGTAATAAGTCCTTATTTTGTTTTGGAAAAACGGTGATTAGTGCTTGGCGAAAAGTTTGAGGGAGAGTTTGGTTATCTCTGGCTTCTGTAAATGTTGCTAATAGAAGGGGAGTTAGCTGAGTGGAGAATTTCTTGTAACATTCTGCAGGGTAGCCATCAGGGCCTGCTGCTTTCCCGCCTTGGAGTGACTTTATAGCATCTAGTAATTCTGATAACGCCAGAGGTTTATCAAGTTCCTTCCGCACTAAAAGTGTCTATTTGTGGTATTTGTAATGTGTCCAGAAATGCATTAGATTGTGTATTGTCTTCTTTAAACTCAGTAGTATATAGGGATTTATAGTAGTCTCTGAAAGTGTGCATTATATTTTTGTGGTCGACGATTCTATCTCCGTTCGCGTTGGTGATTACTGAGATTGCGTTGCGCACTTCTTGCTTGTGAATTTGTTGAGCTAAAAGCTTATTAGCTTTCTCTCCATGTTCATAGTAATGATGTCTGGATTTATAAATTAGTTGTTCAGTTTCTTTAGTTGTCAGGAGGTTTAGTTCTGAATGCAGAGCCTGCCTTTTCCTATGTAGACTCTCGCTTAGTAGTCTGGCATGTTCTTCATCTATTCTAGTAATTATGCTTTTTATCTCTGCTACTTTCTTGGTTTCTAATTATATCTGTGGGAAAGATATGAGATAATCTGTCCTCTTAAGAAGGCCTTAAGAGTTTCCCAGAGTATTCCTGCAGAGATCTCTGAGGATGTACTTGTCTCTAGAAAGAATTTGATTTGTTTGGATATAAATTCTGTACAATTCTCGTCTGCTAATTGAAGTGGGTTGAGACGCCATCTGCGAGGTGAGTGTATGGGGCTTAGTAACTTTAGATCCAAGATCATAGGTGCGTGTTCAGAAATAACAATAGCATCGTATTTGCAAGATTTAATCATAGGCAAGAAGTTATTGTCTATAAAGAAATAATCAATCCTTGAGTAGCTATGATGTACTGGTGAATAAAAAGAATATGTTCTTGAGTTTGGGTTTAAAAACCTCCAGGGGTCTGATAATTTGTGATCAGCTATAAACTTTGTAATTATCTTTGCGGTGTTAGATGCCATTCCCCCTGTGGAAGAAGTCCTATCTAAGAGTGGATTTAGAACACAATTAAAGTCTCAGGCCATTATAATTTTATGAGTGTTCAGATTGGGAATGGATGCAAATAAATTTTGTATAAATTCCTTATCATCAACATTAGGTGCATAAACATTTATCAAGATCATTTTATGGTTAGATAAGTCTCCCATGACCATCACATATCTCCCTTCAGGATCCAATACTACATCTGATGCTACAAATGGGACTGTTCTATGTATGAGAATTCCCACACCTCTAGTTTTCTTTATAAAACTAGAATGGAACATTTGGCCAGTCCAGTCTTTTTGCTGCCGGAGCTGATCCTTGCTTAGTAAATGGGTCTCCTGTAAAAATACTATTTTAGCATTTAGACCTGTTAGGTAAGAGAGTACTTTCTTTCTCTTTAATTCGTGATTCAGGCCTTTAACATTCCAGCTCACAAAGTTAACTGTCCCATCATGGAGACATTGATTCTGAGTTTTTAATGTCATTTTATAGTCTTAACTGGAAGTGAGACAGCTTCGGCCTTAATTTCTTATTTCCCCTAGAGTTATTGCCATGCAGCCTATTATTACGTTGGTAGTTATAATTATAAAGATTAAAAGGATCGATTAGGTATAGATCAAGCCTGCTCTCTTTCTCTCCCTCCCTTAACCCCCCACCCTCCCTTTTTGCCTCCCCATGTGAGGCTAGAACCCACTTCATACATTCCCAGTCCTCTGACATACCCAGAGACAGAGCAAGTCCAAAGCAAAACAAGCCCCCACGCAGCGGCGTTTTAGGGTTAAAAAATAAAGATATCTATTACAAATATAGTCTAAGAAATTGTGCACTTAAAATATATATAATCTTCAGCAATCTTAGTGTATTAAGATAATACACCAGGATAATAAACCCAGGGAAAGGAGTTAGAAATTTGTCTAGAATAAGCATGCTAAGTCTTAATGCAATAATAGGAATAACAATAAACCAAGGGTATGATATTGAACAGTCTCGTTTAGGGTATAGAGAAAATAATTAAATAAAAAAAAAGAAAGAAGAGAAAAAAGAAAAAGTAATTAAGCACAACAAGCGCAATAAAACATATACAGATAGCGCCCTAGTAATAATGAGTAATAGTGAGAATATATGATGATAAAAACCCGTATTTTAAACAAATAGATCAGACAGTAGATTATTAATCCTTGCCATATCATTAATGGCCATGACTCACTATTATGTATTAGAATAGTCCCGGGATCAGCTTTCTTAATTCCTTTTCTGCTTCTTCCTTGGTAGCGAAGACATAGAATTGACCCTGCAATTCCACTTTCAGTTTGGCCGGATACAAGAGGCTGTATTTGACATTGGCTTGCCGTAACCGCTGTTTAATGTTGTAGAAGGCTGTGCGTTTAGTAGCTGTTGCTGGAGAGAAGTCAGGGAAGATATGAATGTGGTTGTTTTCATATATAATCTCTTGCTTGTTTCTGAGGCGTTCCATCACCTCTTGCTTAAATGACAATCTTTCAAAGAGAATAATAAAAGATCTAGGCCTAAAGGTATTTGATCTGTGTACGCGGTAAGCCGCTGCTATCTCAGAATCTGCTTTAAAGTCCTCCCTGATTATTTTAGAAAAAAGTTCAGCTGCGAGTTTCACAGGGTTTAGACTTTCTCGATTCTCAGGCAGACCTTCAATTCTGAGATTATTCCTTCTGCTTCCATCTTCCAAAGCAGCCAGTCTGGTCTCTGAGTTTTTTGCATTCAGAGCTGACATTTACTGCTTTTTATACGGCACTGGCAGCTAAATTTTCGGCTATTTCAATCCGAGTCGTGAATGTCTCCTTGAGATCCTCCTGTTGATCAGTAAGCATGCTCAGTTTATCCAAGTTCTCCTGAATGTGCTCTTCAATTTTACCCAGCACCTGTCGCAGCTCCAGTTGCAGCTCCCGTCGCAGCCTTTCATTTGCCTGTTGCAGCTCCAGTCGCAGCCTTTCATTTGCCTGTTGCATGTCCTGTCTCAGTTTCTCACTTGCCTTTACCCTTGCCTTCTCATTTGCCTTCTCGTTTTTCTTTATATCTTGCATGAGCTCCGTGAACATCACCTTCAGTTCAAACAGTTCGATTGTGCTTTCTTGTACCGCAGGTGAAGCGGCAGGCTCTATTGTAGCTGGTGTCCCCACTGTTCCAGGCTCGCGTGGAGTAAATGAAACCGCAGACTGCAAGGCCTTTTCCAGTTTCAGGTGATCTTCTCCGATCGGTGAGCTATCGAGACCTGCACTAATGATGGTACATTCGCTCCCCTTTTCGCTCTCAGCCGGTGACGATGTAGCGGACCGTGGTCCTGAGGAGTCTGTACTTTCGCCCATCTGATCCAGGTCTGTCTCTGAAAGGCTGTATCTTGAACTAGGGCTTGCTGATCTTAGCTTGGGTGCAGCTTTAGTTTTCGATTCTTTCGGACCCCCTTTCTTGTTGGCCATGTTTATATATGTTTACATATACTGTAGCAGTTCCCCTTGGGTTGAATAAATACAGGATATCTCAAGATAATAAGCAGATAATATAAAATATAACACCGCTGCTAGCGGAGCTCCACTTCAGACGTCCATCTCTCACATCGGAGTGCAAGCAGTTCTAATGAGGACACTTGATGGACTGATTGAGTGCGCTTGTAGCTCTTGGGATGAAACCGTTTCTGAGTGTTGAGGTCTGTGCAGTAAAAGCTCGGAAATGTTTGCTGTATAAAAGTTCAAAACGACTGTTCACATGGCTAAATGAAATCCATGCAGATGCTGTTGGCTTTCCTTATGCAATATGTGCTATAAATGTTCTCCATGGTGGATGCTCTATCCCGATAATCCTCTATGCTTTCGACACAACCCGCCGTAGAGCTTTCTGATCAGCTGCTGTATAGCTGTGATTCCACACACAGATACAATGAGTTAAAATACTCTGCGTGGTGCACCAAGAGTAACAACACTAAAGCAGCGGTGATATTTAGAATAGCTTGGCCATTCTGTGCACCTAATTATATTGTTACAGGTTGATTACAATCAGGAGCCTTAAATTTATAAACAATATGTGGTTAATTTCAGTGTATTTGATAAAGTTTGCGTCATGGATGTGAATCTAAAAAAAGAAAGGGAAACCACACAGGAATAGTAGCACAGCTTTGACGCTGGGTGCTGTCAGTTTACAAAACCGAGCAGAAACATGCGTACGCAATGGGTTGTGCTGCCTTGAGAATGTGCATGGCTTTAAGCCAAGTTTTGTTTTTATATGATGATGTGAGCGTGGAAATGGGTGTATGCAACATTTTTGTGCATATGGACCATTTATGCATGAGGCCCCTGTAGCTTTGTTGCTCTGTAGCTACGCTGCATTTTTTGACACTGAATTTAAGAGCTCAAATGCTCTCACTAAATCAGGGTGAGTTTCTATGCGCTTTAATTACTTTTGTTTTAGGATGAGATACTGTATCCATGGCCTCTTCCAAGGTCATATTATAATTTCTTGTTAGCTGACCTAAATTATAATCTTGATGTCAGACTGTCTTTGTTTTAATCTGGGAATGTATTTGTTAAGGGCAAAACATAATCAAATATAATTAAGCAGTGATCAAATGTAACTTCATTTAATGTAGTAATATTTAAATTTTGAATTTCAATTCTGTAAGTTATAACTAGATCTAATTTGTGGTTATGATTATGAATTGGACAATCTGACAAAATTCTACTAAATTTAACAAATAAGTAAAACATTTGCTAAAAATGTCATTGTCCACATTAATGTGCACCTTTAAAATGCCTCATCAACACACACAATCATAATTTATAGCCAAATCAAATAAAAGGTTTGCCAGTTTTTACATGCATTTTTATTACTCTTTAATTTAATATTGGTTTTTGTATCAGTATACTGCTGCTGGATTATGTGAATTTCCCCTTGGGATTAATAAAGTATCTATCTATCTATCTATCTATCTATCTATCTAAATTCAGTCATGAATAATGAGTATGTCTCTGGTGGTCTGTAAGCTAGCCTAACAATTGTACTGGAATCTTTTTTAACACTTAAAATGAGTGCCTCAAAGTTTGATAATTTGATAATTTGCCTACATTTTTAGAAGCAGTTGCTTTTTCTCATAATAAATTATTCCAAGGCCACCTCCTCGGCCAGAATCTTTACATTTCTGAAAGAATATGTATTAATCTGGTGATTCCTCATCTTGGGGAATAATGTCAGATTTCCCAAGTCAAGTTTCAATAATAAGATACAAATCAGACCTTGTACTTAATATAATATAATTTACCAAAGCAGCTTTACTTTCAAGAGAGTGAATGGTTAATACAGTAAGCAACACTTAAAAGCGCAAAGATGTTTCTGAACTAATGATATGTTTTTTGTTTTAATTTGAAATAAGTTACTATAACAGGTATCCCATGAGGAGCATCTGTTTTTATCTCTTGGTCTAATTATGCACTTTATTTTTTGGTTATCAAGTAATTTAAGTTTTGCATCAAGACTAATTTATAAGATGCCCCAAAACAGGAACATAAGATCACAAGCCTGCTGCATGGATGGTGCTTTGATCTATCAACGAGGCAGTTTTGATGACATATTTTGGGCTAAAACAAAAGATTCCCTCCAGTTATAATGCAGACCATCTCTCTTGAAAAATCAATGTTTTCACCAAAAATCATCCCATTTGTTCACAAAGGCTACGCTTTTATTTGTACACCAGGGGTCTCAAGTATAAATGATGTTTGCATGCAAAAAGTGTTGTGTATGCCCATTTCCACAATCATTTCAAGATTCTCCACTGACTGCACTACCTTGAGGATCTGCTAGCCTTACACAATGATTCTGTTGTTATGGTTCAACATATTGTGCTTATTGTTCTATTTGAATAGGCTAATAAGCAGAATTACGTATCTGACCCCAAGATTTACATGCCCAGTGATATATATGTTTTTATTCACATCCACGATTCCAAAATACTGCTGTGAAAAATAACAATAAAGAATTATATTTCCACGCTCACTTCAAGATGTATAAAAACTAAACTTGGCATAAAGCCACTGTGGACATTGCCCTGGACACAGACAGGCAGACACGCTCATGTCACCCAACACACGTTTATTTTTCATTGTTTTTTACAAAAGTCAATGCTCACCAGCCCCAATACCCCTCAGTCCAGGCCAACACAATGCCTTCTCTCTCTTTTCTTCTTCAGGCCGCCTCCTGCCTCCTCCAGAGACCTTGTCCACTCTTCCACCTGACTCTTGTCCTCTTCTGACAGGAGGCGGCCCCTTTAAATAAGCACCTGGATGTGCTCCAGGTGTGTTCCCAGCAATCTCCCACTGACACACCCCAGTGTAGCAGAAGTGCTGGCTGTCTCCCCAGAAGCACTCCGGGTGTCCCTGTTCCTCTTCCCCCCAGCACTTCCTGGTGTGGCGGAAGTGCTGAGGTCCAGGGTCTTCCAGGTATTGAGGCCACCCTGGCAGTAACCCCAGATCCCTACAGGGTCGTGTTTCCCAGCTCTTTACCTGTGGCCCCCAGGGCGGTCGCCCCCTCGAGGTCTGGAGGAGGCACAAGCCCTCCTCCGGTCTTCTCGGGCGTCCCGGCTGGGTACCACCTCCATCCAGGTACCATACCACGCATATTTTCACGGCAGCCTCAGACTATGTGTACACAAGCTTCTGCTAGGTTTTGCAAACTGGCAGCATCCAGTATCAAAGCAGTGCTGCTGTTTCTGTCTGATCTCCCTTTTTCATATTCGCATCAATGAAGCAGGATTTATCAAATATACCAATATTAATTACATATCATTTCCAAGTTTAATTCACTTGATTGTAATCATTCTGTAACAGTGGCAAAAGTGTTCCTAATACCACAGGTGCTTTAGCTTTGTTAGAAGACATTGCAAATGAAAGAATTAGAAGAGTGCATATTTAGAGATGATGATACCTGGCTTCTAAGTTGATTTAGATATCCAAGACCTATCCTCTTAGAGTTGTGCGCCGAACTGGTGCTGGCTTTACAAAGGCAAACTTTGAGAAATTGTGCTCTACCTGCTTCTTTACAAGTTCTGTACACCCTCGGGGTTTTTAGCCACAGGAGGAGCCTATAAAAATGGCAGCTCCACAAAGTCGCAGGTGTTTTTTCTAACTAGTGTGGCAAAATGCAAGCAGTCCTTTTAAGGAGAGCAAGTCACCTTAAAGAGCCATGTAAAGAGCAGAGAATCTATTCATTGTGGTGCTCGGCACCAACACTACACTATAAAGGCACCTTCAGAGAATGAATTTGTTTATGCAAATAGAATAACTTTCACTCTATTAATGTGCTCCTCTATAGTCCACAGTGTGTCGCATTGTGCAAGCATGGAACATGCTGCATAATGTGGCATTCAATCGTGGCTTGCCTGTACCTGAAGAAATGCAATATGATGACCCTGAGCCACCAGATGATCAGCCAAATTGGACAGCGTTATAACTTCTTTTAAATGTAATTAGCAGAATGTAAAAATGGGTAATCAGATGCAGCATTTATTTTTTTAACCAATTCATTTAGTGTCCATCATCACACAACCAGAGAGTTGCCCAGGAAGAGGTGTATGTCCAGCCAGAGCCCCAAGATGTGCTGGGCACAGCAGCACCATCATCGCATCCTCGGCATAGGGGTCAGGTTTTGTAATATTGTCTGAAACAGAATAAACACATGGTGGGCTGCAACTCGCTTTTTCACGGCAAAATTGATATTTGACCAGTTCTTTCTTATTTTGGGCACTGTGTGACTTTCTGAACTTGAACTTTAATTTTTTTTTTTTTGCATTTTATTGATTTTATTAAAATCAAATAACATTCCATACAAACAAGTGAAGTTTTGCAAAACTATGTTTGAAACAGAATTAACTCCCACCCGTGACAAGGAGTGCTAGGCCGGCAGAGTAAAACTAGTAAAAATAAGATAAATAGATAAAATAATAAATGAATAAAAATAAATACAATAAAAAAAGAGGGGAGAGACTCTGCTTCCTTGATTAAAATGCTTATTCTAAGATGTTATTTATTAGATCCTGCCAGGTTTTGAAAATGTTTGGCACAGATTCTCTAAGTGAGTATTTAATTTTTTCCAATTTCAAATAGTATATAACATCATTTACCAACTGCCAGAAAAGAGGTGAGTTAGGATTCTGCCAGTTGAGCAAGATAAGACATGCCAATAGTGTAGTAAAAGCAATTACAGTTTGTTTGTCCTTCACCTCTTTAAGCCCATTTGGAAGTACACCAAACACAGCTGTTAATGGGTTAGGAGGGATTATGACACCAAGGCTGTCTTGAAGGCATTTTAAGGTTTTGGTCCAAAATGATGTTCATTTGGTGCATGCCCAAAACATATGGCCCAATGAGGCTAGAAGCTGATTGCAACGTTTGCAGGTTGGATCTTGCCCTGGAAACATTTTGGACAATTTTAAACGAGACAGATGTGCTCGATATATAATTTTAAGTTGAATAATAATTGTATGCTTTGTGCATATGGAGCTCGAGTGAATTCTATGCATTGCTACCTTCCACTTCTTTTCTGAGATGTTGAGTGAGAGATCCTTTTCCCACTGTACTCTGGGATCTTTGAAAGGGAGGGACTGTAAAATGTTTTCTATATTACGGAGATGCTGTCTGAGTCATCATGACTGATCAATATATTTTCCAGCATAGAGGTTGGTGAGAGGTGAGGAAAATTGTGCAGGTTTTATTTAACAAAGTTTATAATTTGAAGGTAGTGAAAGAAATGTGGTGCTGGAAAGTTACATTTGGAGTGTAGTTGTTCATAGGATGCAAAAACGTCCAGACATTGAAAGCTGCGTACATTTGAGAGGGTGGAAAAAGGTGGTTATCATGCAGTGGTGCCACAGATAAAGGTTTCTTTATCTTAAAATACTTCCTACATTGGTTTCATATTCTGAGTAAGTCAAGCACAATTGGATTGCTAGTATATTGGCGATGACTTGTACTTATTGGGGTACAAAACAAGGAATATAAAGAAGTACTGCAGGATTTTTTTTCTATTGCGGACCACGCCTGTGTATGTTCATCTATTTGTGTCAATGTCCAGGTTTTTATAGCTTGTATATTTGCCACCCAGTAATAAAATTGAAGTTAAGTAGAGCCATGCCACCTTCCACCTTAGGTCTTTTTAGGGTCACACTTTGGATACGTGGATGTTTTGAATTCCCAATAAATTAGGTTATGGTTGAATCCAATTTCTTAAAAATGATTTATTGATGTATATTTGGATGTTTTGAAATAAAAAAAGAAGCTTAGGAAGGATATTTGTCTTAACAATGTTAATTCTTCCAGCTAAAGTGAGATGAAGGGTAGACCATCTATGCAAGTCTTGCTTAATTTTTTCCATACAGACAGCAAAATTTTGTCGATAATGAGTTTTATGTTTACTTGTGATGTTTACCCCTAGGTATTTAAACTGATCTGTGATGATAAACGCGAAGGTGTGCAATCTAACATTGTGTGCTAGAGACTTCACTGGAAAGAGACCAAAAATCTTTTGAAATTCTGCCCCTGCTCTTAGGACTGAAGGCACAGTATTTTGTGAATCTGATATATACAGAACCATATCATCTGCATATAGAGACATTTCCTGTTTAAGTCCATCTCTGGACTTTATCTCATAAACATTTCTACAGTGAACTGCCAATAGCTCAATGACAATTGCAAAAAGCAGTGGTGACAAGGGGCATCCTTGTCTAGTACCACATTCTAGTTTAAAGTAGCTTGAATTAATGATGTTAATACTGTAGTGGACAGCCGGGACTCATGCCCGGCCGGGACGCCCCATTGTCACTAGATCCGGGGGAGCAGCCATGGGAGCCACACTACGTCCCTTGGAACCTTTGTTGGTAGCCCCCCTGGGTTGCGTCAGAGCCACTTTCGTGGAACACCGGAGCTCATCTTGGTTGAGCTCCGTGGCCTCCGCCAGGGGGAGCTGCATAGAGATGCACAGCTTAACAAGTCTGTCTGGGCGGTAGCACAGCCACACCCGGAAGTGCAGCCAGAAGTAGGTTAATGAGCACCTGCAGCACTTCCGGATGGGCTATAAAGGAGCCTGCAGCCACTACTCAGGGTGCCAGTGTCGGTAGAAGAAGGACGAAGCTGCCCTGGGAGGATTTTAAGACAAAGAGCATGATTTGGGGTGATTTTTCTTTGTTTATATTTTGGGACTGTGTTGTGCCTGTGGGGTTCACAGGGAAGACGTGCCCCACAGGTGAATAAAAAAATAAATCTTTTTTGTTTATTCTCTGAACTGAATTAATTAATTAATTAATTAATTAATTAATTAATTAATTAATTAAT
>JANRMT010062829.1:3413811-3432538 GCA_026402145.1 Polypterus bichir lapradei | reverse complement strand
GTTGGAAAGTTCAATATGGCGGCCGACAGTGGCGTCATACCATCGAAATAAGTACATACATCGGTTTCGGTTAGCGCAGGAAGGCCGCCTACCAAATTTCGTGAAGATGGGGCCATAAATAAGAAAGTTCAACATGGCGGATGTTGTCGACCGTTATCGACCGTTACGTGTAGAATTTCGAAATGAATCCTGCTTAACTTTTGTAAGTAAGCTGTAAGGAATGAGCCTGCCAAATTTCAGCTTTCTACCTACATGGGAAGTTGGAGAATTAGTGATGAGTCAGTCAGTCAGTCAGTCAGTCAATCAGTCAGTGAGGGCTTTGCCTTTTATTATTATAGATTCACTGTTCTAATTCCCTTTTAATTTTAAAAACTTCAATCCTGTCTTGTCTTAATCTCTTTTTGCTTAAACTGAAAAGGCTCAGCTCTTTTAATCTTTCCTCACAATTCATCACCTGTAGCCCTGAATCAACCTAGTGGCTTTTCTTTGGACTTTTCCACCCTGTTATACCCTTTTTGTAGCCTGGAGACGAAAACTGTACACAATACTCCAGATGAGGGCTCAACAGTGTGTTATAATAATTCAGCAAAACCTCCTTGGACTTGTACTCCACACATAGTGCTATATAACCTAACATTCTGTTAGCCTTCTTAATGGCTTCTGAACCCTGTCTAGCAGTTGATAGTGTCAAGTCCACTATGACTCCTAAATCCTTTTCATAAGGAGTACTTTCGATTTTCAGACGTCCCATTGTGTACTTAAACGTAACATTTTTACTTCCTACATGTAATACTTTAGATTTATTTACATTACATTTCATCTGCCATAAATCTGCCCAAGCCTGTATGCTGTCCAACTCCCTCTGTAATAATTCAACAAATTCAGGATTACCTGCCAATCCACCTATCCTGGTATTATCTGCAAATGTCATCAGCTTATTACTTACCGTACATTTCTATCCAAATAATTTATATATATATATATATATATATATATATATATATATATATATATATATATATATATATATATTACAAATGGCAGTGCCCTAGTGCTGATCCCTGTGGGACACCACTCTTAACATCAGCCAATTCTGATTGGGTTCCTTGCACCATAACCCTTTGCTTCCTGTGCCATTTTTGGACACATCTACAAGAAAGAACACCCTGAACTTCCACTTCTTTTAGTCTGATGTCCAACTTCTTATGTGGCACCTTATCAAATTCTTTCTGAAAGTCAAGATAAATAATATCATATGCTCCACTTTGATTATAATTTTGTTGCTTACTCATAGAATTCCAGCATGTTGGTAAAACAATAACATCCCTGTTTTGAATCTATGCTGACTGCTCAGTAAAACAACTGTTCTTGCAAAGTGTTGATCAATCTTTCCCTTAATAATTTCATCCATTAATTTACCTGTGAGACATGTTAAACTTACTGGCCTACAGTTGCTTGGATCTTCTCGATCACCCATTTTATAGAATGGGATAATATTTGCCATTTTCCAGTCCTTTGGAATTTGTGTGCAGTGACTTCCTAAAAATGTTTGTAAAGGGTTTATAGGGTTTATGCACTCACTAACCTCTTTAAGAACTCAAGGATAAATATTATCTGGTATCTCTGATTTGTTTGATTTCAGCCTGTTTAATCTAAGCGGCACTTTTCCCACTGTAATTTTTAAATCCCTCAGTAAATCCTTAGTAATCCCATTTACTACTAGGAGGTTATCTACTTCCTCACATGTGTAGACCTCTGAAAAATGTGAATTTAGAGCATCAGCTATTTCAGTGTCTGTATTTTTAAATTTCCCTTTATGATTCCTGATGCAGTACATCTTTTCCTGGACTGTTCTTTTACTACTAAAATACTGAAAGAATCTGTTTGGGTCATCTTTCAACGTATCTGCTATATTCCTCTCTGTCTTTTAGTCTCCCTAATACCCTTCATAATAATTACCCTAAAGTTTTAATATGCCCTACGATTTACACTGAAATTATGTCTTATACACCTTATAGCTGTTTTTTTCCTTTGCAGCCTCTTTTGCAACTCTTTATTAACCCACTGCAGAGTTTTTTAAATTTCCTACTAATTCCACATTTAGGTATATACCTTTCCTGTATTATAGGTAAAACATTTTTAAACCTGTTCCACTGGCTGCACGACTGTCTCCACACTTAAAAATGCATCCCAGTCCATCCTCCTTAGAGTTGGCAGCATCTGCTCAAAATTTGCTCTATCAAAGTTAAACTTAACAGTTTTAGTTTTTGTATCCGCACACTTCCAAAACACTGAACATTGTATTAGATTATGGTCACTTGAGCCTAGTGGTTCAATCACCAGTACACCCTCAATTTTATTCTGATTATTACAAAATACTAAATTTAGACAAGCTTCCCCTATGTTGCTGCTTTAATATACTGTGCTAAAAAATAGTCACTGATTATCTCTAAAAACTCCTGGGGCCTCATGCATAATGCCGTGCATAGAATTCACAGTAAAACATGGTGTAAGGACAAAAGCGGAAATATTCATACACACAAAAAAATCCAGATGCAGAAATCTGTGCGTTTGCCAAATTCCACATTCTTCTGCTACATAAATCCCGGTCAGCGTGAAAAGTAACGCATGTGCATGTGCCTGCTGCCACTCCCCAAACTCCTCCCAGAATTATGCCTCTTTGAATATGAAGATCAATATAAATAGCCCTTAAACTCAGTGTTCTATGAAAAGGCAATGGCAAAAGCACGGGGGAAAATAGAAGAATTTCAGCAAATACCAAGTGGAGGCAAGGAAAAACGTACTATTTGTAAACAGTGGTATAAACAACAAAAGGAAGTTGATTGAGTGA
The DNA here is from genome assembly GCA_026402145.1 of Polypterus bichir lapradei. Lineage (NCBI taxonomy): Eukaryota > Metazoa > Chordata > Cladistia > Polypteriformes > Polypteridae > Polypterus > Polypterus bichir. The sequence continues at coordinate 3,429,687 of JANRMT010062829.1, read as the reverse complement.
CATAGTGTCGGAGAAACTTAAAAGCTCAAGTTCACAAAGTGCCCAAAATAAAAGTTGTCAGATATCAAAGTTGCCATGAAAAGGCGAGTCTGAGTGTCATATGAAAGCTTAATAGGGTACAGAGAAAAAAAACTTTAATCTCGAAATTTCCACTTTAATCACGTAGTTAATTTTGTCATTAAAGTAGAACATCATAAACTTCATCTTAAAATTGTTTAATTTACTAGTTTCTCAAATCCCATCGTAACTAAAGTAGCACGTTAAATGCTTTGTTTTGTATCTGATCTTCTACAGTATGTGCTCTATGTGTGTGAATCACTACGTGCTTCTTAAACTGGCTTTCTCTTCCTCCAACAGGACACAGAATCCATTACATTTGTAATATTATAGCTCTCTGAATAATTAAAATACTGAGATGTATACGTGATATTTTCATGATGATAGGAGTTAACCCCTTGTTGCCTGCATTTATTTACAATTATATAAAAAAAATTAATTGTGTTTTTGCTGTCAAGTAGATGCTAAATTAAGTGGAGATTGTTAATTTGAATATAGCACATATATTAGATATAAATTTAAGTATGATGCAAATTAGCGACATTAGGCATAATTGGGTATAATAGTGATTAAACAAATTTTACACTCAGGTATGTAGATTATTTTATTGATGCTGTTATTGATCAGTTCTTCCAGTCAACAATCCAAATTACAAAAATGTTCCAAAAATCAGTAGAATGTCATGAAATTAACAGAAAGTCACATGAGGAGAAACAGTCTTACTCATGGAATTCTCGAAAGCAGTTGTTGTTCTTGGTGAGGCACAGGTGAACACTGTACTTTGAACATTTGATTACAGTCTGGCCCTTACAATTTGGGCATTTGCAGCGTTGCCGTCCACTTTCAACCACTGGCCAGTGACCCACGGCATCTGAACGGACTTCCAGTGTTGGAATAGTCTTAGCTGGACCTCGATGTTTCTTCTTTTCGAAATCCCTTTCAACATCAGATGAAGGACGCCCCCTCTTCTTCCTTGATATATCCTTGCCTTGCATCCAGAGTGCATGTGCAACTGATGTTCTAAAAGCAAGCAAAAACTTCTTCTTTCTTGGAACATCCAGTGAATCACAATCACGTCGATACGACAACCAGCTGTTTACAAGGACCATATCAAAAAAATGAAAAAAGAACCGATGATAGTACTTTTTGACCTTATGTGGATGTGATAATATGCAATTACTGTGTCAAGAGCATCAAGGCTGCCCATGAACTTGTTGTACATGCTGATGAAGTTTGGGCATTCTATAGACACTTTCTTTTTTGACTTTCTATCCCATTTTTCTACGTTAGAAACAGGATGGGCACTGGCAAAAGTGCTGGCAACGATCACCCCTCTATTGTCAAACCATTTTACTGTTCTTATTTCTACATTGACAACAACAACCTTTTTCTCTTCAAATGTCCCTATTCCCTTCTTCTTCTTATAGGTGTATACGCTGAAATTCAACCTTGCAGGTGACTTTTCTGCACAGTCCCAAGGGCTGGTATTCCCTTGTTCGCAAGAGCAACAAACAAATCCAAAGAAAGAAAGAAAACCAGTTGTCAAAATACAGCAAGTGACTGAGAGCACCACGAATAACTTGTGCAAGCTTTAGCACAATGTTTCCACTTGCACTAATGTTAGGCTCTCCAGGTACAGGATCTATTTTCCCTGCAAATATGTCAAATGAATGCACCAGGCCTTTTGTATCACAAAGCACAAAGATTTTGTATCCCCATTTGTATGGCTTCTTGGGGATATATTTCTTTAGACTAGATCTACCTTTGAATGGCACTATTTGCTCATCAATAGACATTTGATCTTGTGGGAGACCCTGAAATTTTGGGAGAAGTGAATCAATAATTGACCTGATTTTGAAAAGCTTATTGTAATTTCCATCATTGTTGGCTGGCATGTTGCTGTTGTCATTGAAATGAATGAATTTTTTAATTTGTTCCCATCTGTCTCTGGATGTCACATCAGCCACCTGTGGTACTCGACAGTCACTGGACCAGTACATTCTTGACCTTGGTAAATGTACAACACTCATGTACACTACAGTGCCAATAAACTGCTCCAATTCATTTCGATCCAGTTTGAGGGCACTATTTAGATTTTTTTGCATGCAATACAGATTACTTTGTTCTGTAATACTATCCAAAAGATCAGCATCAAAAAAGTCTCTGAAGTACTGAATGGGCAGTCTGATTTCATCAGCATCAGGAACAGCAGCTTGCCAAATTGGAATGTCTTTTGCAGAGTTCTGTTGTTGCACTGTCTTCCACACTACCTTTTGCTGTGTTCTCCTTGCAGTAGCAGCTGGTCACCTTCTTGCACCAGTAGCACTGGTGCTAGCAGGTGCATCATGATTGCTGTCAGAGTCTTGATCACTGCTGCTTTCATTGTCAGTACTGTCATTACTGCTGCTTTCATCTTCAGAAACATTGCCTTGTGATAATGGTGTAGGTCTGTAGTCTTCATCGCAACCTCAATGTCCCTACAAGAAAGGCTCTGAAGTGTTTGCAGTTAATTTCAGTGTTTTTATAAAGCTGCGTCATGGATGTGGATCTAAAAAAGAAAGGAAAACCACAATGGAACAGTAGCACTGCTTTGACGCTGGGTGCCGCCAGTTTGCAAAACTGAGTGGAGAACTTGTGTACGCCAGGGTTTTAGCTAGCGTGAAAATGTGCATGGCTTTACACCAAGTTTAGGTTTTATACATCGTGATTTAAGCGTGGAAATGGGCTTACGCAACATTTTTGTGCATACATGAGGGTCCTGGTCTTGTGCTCCACAATTTGCGAGGTTAGCCCTGTTAATATTCGAGTAGTTAAACTCCCATATCGTATAACTTGTCTTCTTAATATTACTAAAAAGACAGATGTGCATTAATATTACTGCCTGTGTTGGGCAGTCTATAACACACTCCTAAAATAAGACCTCTTTCCCTAATGCTTTACAGGCGAAGCCAGATATCCTTACTAAGATGGGGCTCATCATTCAATAGAAGTGGACTTGCGTTTATATTTAACAGGTCACATCCACACTAAAAGGATTCCCAATGCCCCACAAACCTACACCATTCTAACCTAGACCAAGTTTTAAACCACGTGTTAAGCCTTCTAATCTCCTCAATCTGCTTTGGAGTAGTCTACCTTGTCAGTTGTGCTTCTCAGTGTGGCACCTAACTCTTTAAATTTGGATTGCAGAACTAACAGACTACCCTTATGTATGTCATTTGTGCCAATATGGACAAAGACACCTGGATCCACCCCCACTGTTTCAACCCTTACAGGAAGGTCTCCCACCTGTGCACCCAGAAGGCAATACACCACACAAGACTCTCTGTCACTAAAACAAATCGTAACTTCAATTTCTCTAATGACTGTGTTTACAACTATCACTATCTCTCTCTTTCCAGGACTGGATTTGAGGTGGCCTGTTGGGTTTCCTAATTCCTCCTTACAAGCTCTGCAAGGGTCTGAAAGTGGTTTAACACTTCCTATTCTGCGATTGATGCCCCTGGACAGTGTGCACCCTTTACCTTGCACCTTGTAACTGTGACACACCGAAACCTAGCAGTCTGATCTGGAATCTCCTCCTGCGCCACCTTAGAGGTGCACACCATCTCTCTAAAGGTCACCTGAGCCAGGACCTCCAATTCTCTACATAACACAGGCCAAGAAATGCCGGCATCTCCTGCACACATAGCCTTTATAGAAGACTGGCACCTCCAAGCCATCCTCTAAAAACTTGAACATCCAACAGGAATTCCATTGCACTGACCTTAAAATTAAAATTTGGCTTTGGATTACTAAAACTGCTCAACTTTTTTCTGTTTTTATTAAAATAAAATAATTTAACTTAAAAGGTAAAACTAAAATTTTCTAGCCAAAAATTAGATTAACACTAGGATTACCAGAGCCTACGAGAAAAATCGTAAATCCGGCCCACATTAAATCCTTTCTCACCTTTCTGTCAGCATCTTTTGTCCTGTAAATGTGTCGATAAGCAGCAAGCAGCCTGTTATCCCATCCCCCTGCCCACTGCCGCAGTTCAATTCGCAAAGAACCTTCTCAGTGCTCAGTGTTTATCTTCGAGTGAAGTGCTGGAGCTTTATAGGGTAAAATAGTACATCATCATTTGGAATACATACATTTCATGTGTGTTCAGTGTGATCAACAATCTATGTAAAAACAACACAGCAACGTTTTTCATGTTTTAGTAATAATTGACAAAATGTAGACATGAAATGTATAATGTATGAAGCCTGAAATACAAATATGAAATAAACACTTTCACAAAAGGTACAAGTATAACAAAACAAGTGCACTTTTATTCAAGAATTTAACTGAAGAAAAAAGAAAGCAGGTTACGGTAGGCAGTTGATACGACAGCTTGCGTGGTGCAATGCTAAGAACTGCTGCCTTCCAATCAAGAGGTCACGGTTTCGATATCAGCTGTTTCCCAAATTTACCATTTTGAGTAGGGAGCTGCTCTTATTGTTTATATCATACAATAAAAACATACATTTGATTTGCGTCTGTCAATTTATAGTACTTGTCAAAAGTTTTTTTTTCAGTTTTATTCTCTCACTTATGTTCAAGCTTCCACACCCCACCCCCAACCCCGATCTGACGTCGTTTTCAGATAAAGACGTGGTATAACAAACAAACTTGTTTTGTTACACTCCCTCTTTATTTGAAAACAATGTCTTGTACGCGAATGAGACTGGGAAAACTGTGGATGTGGATGTCAGTTTTGTGCATGACTGAAAATGACTGTGGATGTGAATTTTTTTTTATTCAGTTTTATTCTTGAGTGTTCCTGCTCACGCTGAATTAGAATGCACCTTCTGATCCATGATGTCAAAGAAGCGGTTGAAGTCAGTGACTGCGTTTGTTTTTTTTTTTCCCTGATCTTGGCCAGTGTTTTCATGTTGCTGCATGTTGGTACTGTATTTCTTTTGAACTCCAGGAGATGCAGAGGACAGAATAGATAGATAGATAGTACAGAGAGGTCAGTTCTGTGCTATATACAATCATCAGATTCAAATCTTAACAGTTCCCACACACACCCAAGGACTGTCCTTCCTACATTTACGACGTGTATAAGGTGTGAAGTCTGGCCCCTTAAGCTCCTGTAATATTCTACCTCTCGACTGCCTGCTGTTTGTACTTCTGTGAGGTTAACTTTACTTTTCTTTGTCTGTTCCCTTAATTTTGCTCTCCTCTTATTCCTTACTTAAAAGCTCTCCACTTGTACCATTTCTATTCCTTTGTATTAATGAACCCTTGTTGCTATCCTAATTGCTTTGTTTTCCTGACTGCTAAAAACTGTACAATCTAGTAATTTTTTACACACTTTTTCTTTCTTACTTTGAAAAGCTTGCTTACTGAATATTGTCTTGTCTGCTCCTACAGCTGCTTATGTCTAATAGGTGTCTTAATGCTGCTTGCCTATGTACAGCAGAGCCCTCATCTTTACTACTTTGAAGTCAGTCGCCTACTTGTACTTAAAATGAATGGTCTCGTCCGTTGCGAGAGATGGACGTCTGAAGCGGAGCTCTGCTAGCAGCGGTGTTCTTTTTCATATTATCTTCTTATTATCCTGAGATACCCTGTATTTGTCCAACCTGAGGGGCACTACTACAGTATATGCAAGCATATATAAACATGGCCAAAAAGAAAGGGGTTCAGAAAGAAACGAAAGAAACGAAAACTAAAGCTACATCCAAGCTCAGATCGGCAAGCCCAAGTTCAAGCTCAAGATACGGCCTTTCAGAGACTGACCTGGATCAGATGGGCGAAAACCCAGACTCCTCAGGACCACGGTCCGCTACATCGTCTCCGGCTGAGAGCGAAATGGGGAGCGAATGTACGAGCGCGAGTGACGCAGGTCATGATAGCTCGCCGATTGGAGAAGATCATCTGAAACTGGAAAAGGCCTTGCAGTCCGCGCTCTCAACTACTTCACGCGAGCCGGGAACACCGGCTGCAATAGAGCCCACCGCCTCACCAACGGTGCACAAAAGCAGAAATGATCTGTCTGAACTGAAGGTGATGATTGCTGAGCTCAAGCAAGCTCAAGCAGAGCTCAAGCAAGAGATAAAGAAAGATATAAAGAAAAGTGAGAAGGCAAATGAGAAGCCAAGGGAAAATGCAAATGAGAAGCTAAATGAGAAGCTGCAACAGATGCGGCAGCAGGATAATAAAGACTTGAAGGAACACATATGTATTCGCTTTGAGGCAGTCTTTAAAGATATGGTGGGTAAAATTGAAGAGCACATTCAGGAAACCTCGTCTAAACTGAGCACACTTGCTGATCAACTGGAGGATGTCAAGGAGACATTCATGACTCGGATTGAATCAGCCGAAAATATAGCTGCCAGTGCTGAAGAAAAAGCAAGAACTGCCAACTCCGAATGCAAAAAACTCGGAGACAGACTTGCTGCTTTGGAAGATGGAAGCAGAAGGAATAATATTAAAATCGAAGATCTACCTGAGAGCTGAACTGTTTTCTAAAATAATTGGAGAGGACTTTAAAGCAGATTCTGAAATAACAACGGCTTATTGCTTACGTGGATCAAATACCGTTAGACCTAGATCTTTTATTATTCGCTTTGAGAGATTATTATTTAAGCTAGCTCTGATTTCCCTCCAGCAACAGCTACTAAACGTGCAGCCTTCTACAACATTAAACAGCGGTTATGGCAAGCCAATATCAAATACAGCCTCTTGTATCCTGCCAAACTGAAAGTGGAATTGCACTGTCAATTCTATGTCTTCGCCAGCAAGGAAGAAGCAGAAAAGGAATTAAGAAAGCTGATCCCGACACTATTCTGAAACACAATAGTGAGGCATACATTCTGGGGATTCCCTTGTTCTGCTGGGAGACTTCAATGCTCACGTGGGCAATGACAGTGAGACCTGGAAGGGCGTGATTGGGAGGAATGGCCCCCCCGATCTGAACCCGAGCGGTGTTTTGTTATTGGACTTCTGTGCTCGTCACGGATTGTCCATAACGAACACCATGTTCAAGCATAAGGGTGTTCATATGTGCACTTGGCACCAGAACACCCTAGACCTCAGTTCGATGATCGACTTTGTGGTCGTGTCGTCGGACTTGCAGCCATATGTCTTGGACACTCGGGTGAAGAGATCTGTCAACTGATCACCACCTGGTGGTGAGTTGGCTTCGATGGTGGGGGAAGATGCCGGTCAGACCTGGTAGGCCCAAATGTGTTGTGAGGGTCTGCTGGGAACGGCTGGCAGAGCCCCCTGTCAGAAGTAGCTTCAACTCCCACCTTCGGCAGAACTTCGACCACGTCCCGAGGGAGGTGGGGGGCATTGAGTCCGAATGGGCCATGTTCCGTGCCTCTATTGTTGAGGCGGCTGACCGGAGCTGTGGCCGTAAGGTGGTCGGTGCCTGTCGCGGCGGCAATCCTCGAACCCGTTGGTGGACACCAGTGGTGAGGGATGCCATCAAGCTGAAGAAGTAGTCCTATAGGACCTTTTTGTCCTGTGGGTCTCTGGAGGCAGCTGATAGGTACCGGCAGGCCAAGCGGAATGCGGCTTCGGTTGTTGCTGAGGCAAAAACTCGGGCATGGGAGGAGTTTGGAGAGGCCATGGAGAACGACTTTTGGACGGCTTCGAGGAGATTCTGGTCCACCGTCCGGCGTCTCAGGAGGGGGAAGCAGTGCAGTGTCAACACCGTATATGGTGGGGATGGTGCGCTGCTGACCTCGACTCGGGACGTTGTGGGTCGATGGGGGGAGTACTTCGAAGACCTCCTCAATCCCACTAACATGCCTTCCAATGAGGAAGCAGAGCCTGGGGACTCTGAGGTGGGCTCTCCCATCTCTGGGACTGAGGTCACCGAGGTGGTCAAAAAACTCCTTGGTGGCAGGGCCCCGGGGGTGGATGAGATACGCCCAGAGTTCCTCAAGGCTCTGGATGTTGTAGGACTGTCTTGGTTGACACGTCTCTGCAACATCGCATGGACATCGGGGACAGTGCCTCTGGATTGGCAGACCGGGGTGGTGGTCCCCCGCTTTAAAAAGGGGGAGCGGAGGGTGTGTTCCAACTACAGAGGGATCACACTCCTCAGCCTCCCTGGAAAAGTCTATTCAGGGGTTCTGGAGAGGAGAGTCCGTCGGATAGTCGAACCTCGGATTCAGGAGGAACAGTGTGGTTTTCGTCCTGGTCGCGGAACAGTGGAAAAGCTCTACACCCTTAACAGAATCTTGGAGGGTGCATGGGAGTTTGCCCAACCAGTCTACATGTGTTTTGTGGACTTGGAAAAGGCGTTCGACCGTGTCCCTCGGGGAATCCTGTGGGGGGTGCTCCGGGAGTATGGGGTACCGGACCCCCTGATAAGGGCTGTTCGGTCCCTGTACAACCGGTGTCAGAGCTTGGTCCGCATTGCCGGCAGTAAGTCGAGCCCGTTTCCAGTGAGAGTTGGACTCCGCCAGGGCTGCCCTTTGTCACCAATTCTGTTCATAACTTTTATGGACAGAATTTCTAGGCGCAGCCAGGGTGTTGAAGGGGTCCGGTTTGGTGGACTCAGGATTGGGTCACTGCTTTTTGCAGATGATGTTGTCCTGTTTGCCTCATCAGGCCGTGATCTTCACTCCTCTCTGGAGCAGTCTGCAGCTGAGTGTGAAGCGGCTGGGATGAGAATCAGCACCTCCAAATCCGAGACCATGGTCCTCAGCCGGAAAAGGGTGGAGTGCCCTCTCAGGGTTGGGGGAGAGATCCTGCCCCAAGTGGAGGAGTTCAAGTATTCTCGGGGTCTTGTTCACGAGTGAGGGAAGAATGGACTGTGAGATTGACAGGCAGATTGGTGCGGCATCCGCAGTGATGCGGGCTCTGCATCGGTCTGTCGTGGTGAAAAAAGAGCTGAGCCGTAAGGCAAAGCTCTCAATTTACCAGTCGATCTATGTTCCTACCCTCACCTATGGTCATGAGCTATGGGTAGTGACCGAAAGAACGAGATCGCGAATACAAGCGGCTGAAATTAGTTTCCTCCGCAGGGTGTCTGGGCTTTCCCTTAAAGATAGGGTGAGAAGCTCAGTCATCCGGGAGGGGCTCAGAGTAGAGCCGCTGCTCCTCCGCATCGAGAGGAATCAGATGAGGTGGCTCGGGCATCTGATCAGGATGCCTCCTGGACGCCTCCCTGGTGAGGTGTTCCGGGCACGTCCAAATGGGAGGAGGCCCTGGAGAAGACCCAGGATACACTGGAGGGACTATGTCTCCCGGCTGGCTTGGGAATGCCTTGGGATTCTCCCGGCAGAGCTGGAAGAAGTGGCCGGGGAGAGGGAAGTCTGGGCCTCTCTGCTTAAGCTGCTGCCCCCGCGACCCGACCCCGGATAAGCGGAAGAGGATGGATGGATGGATGAATAGTGAGTCATAGCCTGTCATGACATGGCAAGGATAAATAACCTACTGTCTGATCTATTTGTTAAGAAACGGGTTTTTATCATTATATATCCTCTTTATTACTTGGACGCTATCTGTTAATGTTTTAATTACAGTTATAGACGTTTGTGCTTAATTCTTTTTTTTTATCTGTTTTATTTATTTTTTCTCTACCCTAAATGAGACTGTTTAACATCATACCCTTGATTTATTTTTATTGCTATTATTGCATTAAGACTTATATGCTTATTCAGGACCACTTTCTAACACCATTCCCCGGGTTTATTATCCGAGATTATTATCTTAATACGTTAAGACTGCTGAAAATTATATATATTTTAAGTTCATAGTTAGTTAATGGTTATATTTTAGGCATACAGTAATCCCTCCTCGATCGCGGGGGTTGCGTTCCAGAACCCCCATGATAGGTGAAAATCCACGAAGTAGAAACCATATGTTTGCATGGTTATTTTTATATATTTTAAGCCCTTATAAACTCTCCCATACTGTTTATAAATATTCTCCGCACAGTTATACAGTAAACCCCCGTTTATCGCGGTTAATCCATTCCAGACTCTACCGTGATAAAAAGAATTTCCACAAAGTAGGATTCTTTATTTATAAACCTGTTTACGACCTTCTAAATACGTTTTTTTAACATTATTAGAGCCCTCTAGACATTAAATAACACCCTTTAGTCAAAAGTTTAAACTGTGCTTCATGACAAGACAGAGATGACAGTTCTTTCTCACAATTAAAAGAATGCAAAGATATCTTCCTCTTCAAAGGAGTACACGTCAGGAGCAGAGAATGTCAGAGAGAAAGAGAGAGAAAAGCAAACAATCAAAAATCAATACGTGCTATTGGGCTTTTAAGTATGCGAAGCACCGCGATAAAGAGGCCGCAAAGAAGGGAGCAATGTGAAGGCAGTCTTTCAGCATTTTTTAGAGGCGGGTCCGTATCCTCTAGGCAAACAGCCTCTGTGCAAACAGCCCCTCTGCTCACACCTCCTCTGTCAGGAGCAGAGAATGTCAGAGAGATGAGAGAGACAGAGAAAAGCAAACAATCAAAAATCAATACGTGCTGTTAGAGCTTTTAAGTGTGCGAAGCACCGCGCGGGAAGCATATCGTATATCATTGAGGAGTTTTATTTAATACGTAATACCTGCTCTGATTGGATAGCTTCTCAGCCATCCACCAATAGCGTCCCTTGTATGAAATCAACTGGGCAAACCAACTGAGGAAGCATGTACCATAAATTAAAAGACCCATTGTCTGCAGAAATCCGCGAACCAGTGAAAAATCCGTGATATATATTTAGATATGCTTACATTTAAAATCCGCGATGGAGTGAAGCCGCGAAAGTCGAAGCACGATATAGCGAGGGATCACTGTATAGTATTTAGACTATATTGGCAATAGATATCTCTATTTTTTAATCCTAAAACGCTACTGCGTGGGGGCTTGTTTTGCTTTGGACGTGCTCTGTTTCTGGGTATGTCAGAGGACCGGGACTGCGTGAAGTGGGATCTAGCCTCACATAGGGAGGCAAAATGGGAGGGTGGGGCGTTAAGAGGGGGAGAGAAAAAGAGCAGGCTATATCTATACCTAATCTATCCTTTTAATCTTTATAATTATAACTACCAATGTAACAATAGGCTGCATGGCAATAACTCTTGGGGAAATAGGAAATTAAGGTTAAAGCTGTCTCACTTCCAGTTAAGACTATAAAATGACATCAAAAATTCAGAATCAATGTCTCCATGATGGGACAGTTAACTTTGTGAGCTGGAATGTTAAAGGCCTGAATCACGAATTAAAGAGAAAGAAAGTAGTCTCTCACCTAACAGGTTTAAACGTTAAAATAGTATTTTTACAGGAGACACACTTACTAAGCAAAGATCAGTTTCGGCTGCAAAAGGCCTGGACTGGCCAAATGTTCCATTCTAGCTTTACAAAGAAAACTAGAGGTGTGGGAATTCTCATACATAGAACAGTCCCATTTGTAGCATCAGATGTAGTATTGGATCCTGAAGGGAGATATGTGATGGTCATGGGTAACTTATCTAACTGTAAAATGATTTTGATAAATGCTTATGCACCTAATGTCGATGATAAGGAATTTATACAAAATTTATTTGCATCCATTCCCAATGTGAACACTCATAAAATTATAATGGCTAGGGACTTTAATTGTGTTTTAAATCCACTCTTAGATAAGACTGCTATCACAGGGGGGACGACATCTAACACTGCAAAGATAATTACAAAGTTTATAACTGATCACAACTTATCAGACCCCTGGAGGTTTTTAAACCCAAACTCAAGAACATATTCTTTCTACTCACCAGTACATCATTGCTACTCAAGAATTGATTATTTCTTTATAGATAATAATTTCTTGCCTACGATTAAATCTTGCAAATACGATGCTATTGTTATTTCTGACCATGCACCTCTGATCTTGGAGCTAAATTTACTATGCCCCACACACTCACCTCGCAGATAGCGTCTCAACCCGCTTCTATTAGCAGACAAGAATTGTACAGAATTTATATCCAAACAAATCAGTTTCTTCCTAGAGACAAATACATCCTCAGAGATTTCTGCAGGAATACTCAAGGAAACTCTTAAGGCCTTCTTAAGAGGACAGATTATCTCATATCTTTCCCACAGAAATAAATTAGAAACCAAGAAAGTAGCAGAGCTAAAAAGCGAAATTACTAGAATAGATGAAGAACATGCCAGGCTTTCAAGCGAGGCTCTACATAGAAAAAGGCAGGCTCTGCATTCAGAACTAAACCTCTTGACAACTAAAGAAACTGAACAACTAATTTATAAATTCAGACATCATTACTATGAACACGAAGAGAAAGCTAATAAGCTTTTAGCTCAACAAATTCACAAGCAAGAAGTTCGCAACGCAATACCAGTAATCACCAACACGAACGGAGACAAAATTATCGACCACAAAAATATATTGCACACATTTAGAGACTACTATAAATCCTTATATTCTACTGAGTTTAAAAAAGACAATATACAATCTAATGCATTTCTGGATACATTACAGATACCACAAATAGACACTTTTAGTGTGGAGGAACTCGATAAACCTCTGGTGTTATCAGAATTACTAGATGCTATAAAGTCACTTCAAGATGGGAAAGCAGCAGGCCCTGATGGCTACTCTGCAGAATTATATAAGAAATTCTCTGCTCAGCTAGCTCCCCTCCTATTAGCAACATTTACAGAAGCCAGAGACCATCAAACTCTTCCTCAAACTTTTCGCCAAGCATTAATCACCGTTTTTCCTAAACAAAATAAGGACTTATTACACTGTGCATCATACAGCCCAATTTCACTTTTGAATAATGACGTTAAAATACTCTCAAAAATCATAGCTAGAAGGATGGAGAAAGTGTTCCCTTCTGTAATATCACAAGATCAATCTGGATTTATCAAGGGTCAACACTTATCTTCAAATCTTCGACGCCTGTTTAATGTAATATACTCACCAACTAAGCCAAACACCCCAGAAATATTAGTATCATTGGATGCAGAAAAAGCATTGACATGATTGAATGGAAATAACTTTTTACTACATTGGAGAAATTTGTGTTTGGTCAAAACATTTGTGCATGGATCAAACTACTGTATACCAATCCAGAAGCTTCAATTTGTATCAACAACATTTGTTCAGACTACTTTAAACTAGAACGTGGTACCAGACAAGGATGTCCCTTGTCACCGCTACTGTTTGCAATCGCCTTTGAACCACTGGCAACACACTGTCAAAATGCTGATCAGATAAAGCGGATTATCAGAGAAGGACTGAAACAGAAAATTTCTCTATATGCAGATGATATGGTACTGTATATATCAGACCCACAAAATTCTGTGCCTGCAGTCTTAACAGCACTCACAGAATTTCAAAAGATCTCTGGTCTCAGAATTAATCTGAATAAAAGTGTGCTCTTTCCAGTGAATTCTCAAGCATATAATATTACATTAGGCACCCTATCTTTTATCATTAAAGAAAAGTTTAAATACCTAGGGGTAAACATCACAAGTAAACATAAAGCTCTTTATCAACAAAATTTTGCCGTCTGCATGGAAAAAATTAAGCAAGACTTGCACAGATGGTCAACCCTTCATCTCACTCTAGCTGGAAGAATTAACACTGTTAAAATGAATATTCTTCCTAAGCTCCTTTTTTTATTTCAAAACATTCCAATATACATCAATAAATATTTTTTTAAGCAATTAGATTCAACAATAACCTCATTTATTTGGAACTCAAAACATCTACGTATTGTTTCCTGAAGAGGCATTAGCTCTCTTGGAAATGTGTTCTTTTGAAATTGTGGCATATTAAATAATTAAACAATATCGTAATATACCAGAAAAGGCGATATCCCTCCCATCGTGATTACGGCGGTACAAGAATCACATGAGAAAAAATATCTTTTAGCTTATATTTACTGACGGTTAACGCGGTTACAGACAGGAAGGCATATGAATAGACTTTATCCAGGTGGGAAATCTGGATCAACACAGCCCGCCATTTTCTCGTCCCCACACTGGAAGGTTTTTCGAACTTTGTCGACACCGCCTCTAAGGGTCTGGCTGCTGTCCAAGCCTTTTATACTGTTCTTCTTCAACTTGCTGGTCCTTTCTGTCTCCAAACAAGGGCTGAATTCCTCCTCCACAAAATACAGAAATATCATAGTGCTTACATGCCGTTCTCATTCTCCCAATAAGGAAAGAAGATTTTGTGCTGACAGAGGACAGAAATACACTATCCTGTGTTTAAGCTGACTATGCAAGCCTCCAATTGTCTTTGGCTATCTAATCCAATGCTTGGCTAGCAATTCTAACTGCTGAGCCTCTGTGTGCCAAATTTAACATGCACATGTGAATAAAACTCATATCAGTATTGTCCAGATATAGTGACATAAAGAAAAATGTAATATAACACGTATCCAAAGAGCGACCCTACAAAGACAAAAGGCAGAAGGAGGCATGGCTCTACCTAACTTCCAGTTTTATTACTGGACAGCAAACATACAAGCTATAAAAACCTGGACACAAATAGATGAACATACACAGGCCTGGTCCGCAATAGAACTAAAATCCTGCCGTACTTCTTTATATTCCCTGCTCTGTGCCCCAATAAATGCAAGTTATCAGCAATACACTAATAACCCAATTGTGTTTCACTCACTTAGAATATGAAACCAATGTAGAATGCATTTTATGATGGAGAAGCTTTTATCTGTGGCACCTCTGCAAGAGAACCACCTCTTTCAACCTTCGCAAACATATGCAGTTTTTAATATCTGGAAAAAATTTGGGATTAACTTGCTTAGAGATCTTTATATAGAAAATGTCTTTGCATCCTATGAACAATTACATTCCAAATTTAACATTCCAGCTACACATTTCTTTCACTATCTTCAAATTAGGAACTTTGTTAAACGGAACCTGCCCAATTTTCCCCATCTTGCACCCACATCCATGCTGGAAAATATTGCTCAATTTCAAGGACTGAGACACCATCTCTGCAATATATAAAATTATTTTACAGTCCCTCCCTTTCAAAGATCCAAGAGGACACTGGGAAAAAGATCTCTCAATTAATATATCAGAAAAGGAGTGGAAAATAGCAATGCAGAGAATTCACTCGAGCTCCATATGCGCAAAGCATACAATTATTCAACTCAAAATTATATATCAAGCACATCTGTCTCACCTAAAGTTCTCCAAAATGTTTCCAGGGCAAGATCCAACCTACGAACGCTGCAATCAAGTCCCAGCCTCACTGGGTGACATGTTTTGGGCCTGCACCAAATGAACATCATTCTGGACCAAAATTTTTAATTACCTTTCAGACAGCCTTGGTCTCACAATTCCTCCTAACACATTGACAGCTGTGTTTGGGGTTCTTCCAGATGGGTTTAAAGTGGAGAAGGACAAACAAACTGTAATTGCATTCACTACACTTTTGGCACGCAGACTTATTTTGCTAAACTAGAACAGTCCTAACTCTCCTCTTTTAAGTCAGTGGGAAACCGATGTTTGATACTATTTGAAATTGGAAAATATCAAATACTCACTTAGAGGATCTGTACAGATTTTTTTCAAAACATGGCAGGATCTAATCAGTAATATTTTAGAATAAGCTCTTAAAGCACAGAGGAAGCAATTATTTCTGTATTTCTTTTTCTTATCCATTCATCTCTATTGGCTTATCAAACTCATCAATTTATGTATGTTTACAAGCCTTAAGTTTTACTCCGTTGGCCTTACTCTCTCTCTCAGGGGTGGGGGTTGACTTGTTCTCAATCCTACTTTTTGTAAAAATTGACTGATTTGTATGGAATGATTGCAATAAAATTAATAAAATCTCAAAAAAAA